>JAQQZR010000035.1:12028462-12035563 GCA_030068235.1 Notoglanidium macrostoma | reverse complement strand
CACACACACACACACACACACACACACACACACACACACACACACACACACACACACACACACACACACACCAAATAGAGCCTTTTATGTTACTGATAATGATAAATCTTACTTTTTAGACTATTCAAAATGTAATTGCAATATCAATATTAACTAGCAATAATATTAACATGATTATGGAGGAGAGATAGTAATTAAAAACCAATACTGTGTAGCTAATTAAAATACCTGTGCAGAAAATGAGAAACTCGTTTGTCAGTTTTATTTCATAACGTCTTCGTGCACAATATTGCCCTGGACTCTTTTCATTTCATTCATTTGATTATTTAATATACAGAACATGTTTTGCAATATCACGATTGCCTGTATAGTCCATTAGTTGGCTAAAATCTGTTGTGTGAAATAATGTGGGTAACCTTTCTCAAATTGGTGAACTCCATTTTTCATCCCATTAACTAGGCAATGAGCACAAATTAGGCACATACTGAATTTAATGTTTTGGTATCAGCAAGGTGTCACAACAATACACTGGAACAAATAACAACAGTTCCAGACTAACTAACAAAAAAAACATTCAGCAGGGGCTCATATTTTCGGGCTATTTTTGTAACAATTTGGACAACTCAAGTTCCTTTGGTCACGGTTAACATTATGGGTGGGGTTAGTATGGATTCTTGCTGCTTCCTTTATATAAACCTAAAATAAAATCCAGTTGAGTTCAGATGACTGTGATCTCATGTCTCAGGTTGGACATTTTTCTATAAAATTGAATGGCTTTTAGATTAAGCTTTCTAAATAAATAAAAATATAGTAATTGGATTTCTCCATGTCTAGCACTGACAGTTCTTCCTACATCATCAAATAGCAATTTTGGACAAGTATCAGTTATATAGACTTACTGATACATTGCATCAGATGTTAGATGAATTCCCCTCCAAGAATAACATATTTGCCTTGCATCAGATTTAGTAAACTGAGCAATTGATGAGCTAATCTGTGTTAGGGTAGTGCAGAAATCAGCAGAAATGTTAATTCCAGTTGTCGCATGTGCTGTTTATGCTGCTATATAGGAAAGTCCCTTTACTGTAAACAGTATAAATCAGCAAGTTTAGATATGTATGTATGTATGTATGTATGTATGTATGTATGTATGTATGTATGCAGTGTGCAGAATGACTGGGAGTGCAGTTTAAAAAAAAAAAGGAAGAAAGAAAGAAAGAAAGAAAGAAAGAAAGAAAGAAAGAAAAAAGTGGAAGCCAGATTCATGTGCTGAAGGACAACTGCTGACACTTCAAATGCAGGGAAGAGAGGTGTGTGGTAGATGCAAGAAATTGAAAAACGGGGGAAAACGCTCAGGAATGTCAAGACAAATAGCTAATAATTACCTTGTGATTTATTATTTAAGATGCCACTGACCAATGAAAAATGGCACAAACATATGTAATAATACATTAGTCTTGTTGTTAAAAACAAATATGGTGAGGGTTGTGAAAGAGGATGAAAATAAAACTGTATGTGAGATAAAGGATGCCAATACTTCTGTTTATGTATTTTATGGTTTTGAAGCCTTTTTTTAAATGTTATTCACCAATGGATTATATACACAGTTACTCTCATTCTCTGACTAACAGTGTAAATGCAGAAAATGTAGGATGGTGACTGGGGTGAAAGTTCACCAGAAGCTCTCTGACCCACTCTTTTGATGTTTCTGTATTAGAGGTCACTGGTGATCTATGTAATGATGACTGAATGTTTTTTCTTCAGTCATTTGGGAGAGCTTTCTGGAAAAAAAAATCCAAACCACCCCTGAATGAAAAGAAACTGACCCTATCAGCTGAGCCTACACTGAAAGCATTTAACTTGTCAATTCTTCAGTGACATTTGTTTCATTCTTTTTGAATAAGACTACTCAGTGTTATTCTCATGTTTGCATAATGCTCAAAAACAGCGTTGCACTTGCCTATACAGAAGACATAGATTTTTTTTTACAAAACCCAGACTTTATTTGAACTAATTATGGTGGCTTAAATTAAACAAGAAAATAATTCAGCTTTAATATTTCTTTTCTGAAACATGTTTACAAAGCATTTTTATTGTGGGGACATTTAGTTATTTTGACATTAAGTAAACTTTGAAGAGAAGAGAACTAAAAAAAACCTTCTATAGAACCTAGTTATTCATTACAATTTTTCCAGTCTAACTAAACAAATGCAATGTGTCCTTTAGACCACGGTTAAACAAATTCCAGCCAAAGCAGCTTAAAGCTGAAATGCTGTGATGTGCTTGTCTGCACTGTCAAGCCTAAAGAGATGTCTCTGTGTATAGGCTTCTCTGTGGATGAGATAGACACAAATCAAATGTTGCTTCTTGTGCAATAAGGGTTTTTTAGATGTATGACTGAAAAGTAGTAGATGAAGATTTATACACCTTACAGATGACCTGTCTTGCTGTTGGCTGTTTAAGGTTGATGAAGCTTGATGCTGTTTTATATTTTGTGCTCCAAGTGAGGAGTGAAGATGTTTGTCAGTGGTTACGGAAATGGGGTGATGTTTATTAATTGACTTACATGACTGGTATAATTAGATAAAAAATTATTTGTATACTGTAGTACTAATCAGCAAATAATCACAATTCTGTAAGGAACTACTAAAGCATATAAATATAGCATCTGTAAAGTTCATGACAATCTTAAAATAACCCAAGGTATAGATTACAAGTTAGAACTTGTATTTTATAATAATTCAAGTTATAGATTTTATGTGCATGCTTTTGAAAATCTTAAATTATAGTTTAGCCTTTTGAGGACTGCTCATGTTTATGACAATGCTTTTGTTTTGTAAAGATCAGGTTCAGTACCTCTTTGGGGCTCAAGTAAAATAAATACTCCTCTTATATGTGTTGTAGTTTCCACAGTAACATTTTATTGTTTTAGTATTTGCTGTTTGAAGCTTTAGATTTTAGTTTTAGGTTAATGTTTGCTGATAAATGACCTTTGATTTGCATAACTAAATAATCATTAATCATTGGGGCTTTTTTTCCTCTGTGTCCTCCCCAATCTGCCATTAACGTCTGAATGGACTTATAATTGTAGAATTTGAATTTAGAATAATACCTGCACACAGAACTCTGTACAAGATAGAATATAATATTTACCAGGATGTAGTTACAATCTAATAATATGAATACCATAAACATGATTCTGTTGCTGTGTTGTTCTAGCCTTCTTTCTGTGATTACAATGCTATTACATTGTAACTACTATATAAACACCAACTCCATACTTCAGTTATATTATCTCAGAGAATAACCTGAATGCTACTTGGACTGAAAAATATTATTAAACAATATGTTTAATCATCATATGATACTGACTTATCTTGGTTTAAATTTTAAAAAATATATAGGTTAGCTTTGTTGATATGTTAATTTTTATGATTGGGTATATTCCAGATTAATGTTCTCCAGCACCCCTTTGTATATGTTTCTACAAAATTGTCCATTGTGTCTATCAGTAAATCGGTATAATTTTGTGAAAATGCACTTTGCCATGTTTTATTATAACACGTGGATGTTTTGTAAGTGTTAAGCGGTCTTGATTCTGAAGCTTCAAATTTCCCCTTGCATTTTGATCCGCACGTCATCACTCTCTGAACAGCTCTCAAACGTTTTTTTTTCTGAACAAGTGAAAGGGACAGTGGAAAGAACATGTTCTTCATATGCCAGTCTGGCCCTTGGGAAATTTTATGTAAATCGTTGGGCACCTCCCACAGTTGTTGTATTTCCCCTGTACATCCTATCTGCATTCGGGACATGGCTGAGAGCACGCTGGAGATAAGAGCACATAATATGAGGTGAATGAAACAATGCGGTCGGTTAGGTGAACTCCCATAATCGCTTCCTGCCGTCATTTTCTCTGGTGAAACCCCGGGTATCTACTGTAACTGAAAGGGAGGGGGACGGGAGGAGAGGCATGTTGTTGCTTAGGGCTTTCCCTCAACATAACTGTCTGCTTACAACTTCATCTTTTTTATTAGCCTGCGAAAGTAGAAGACAGTAATCTGCAGCAATTCATATCTATTCTCAATAAAAGCCTGAAAGACTTTCATAAAAAAAAAACACGAAAGGTTTTCAGTGTTATTTATGAAGTTTAAAGATGGGTGTGTTCGGCTATATATTTAAGGGACTAGTGGGAGGGAACTGCGCCCTACAGCTTAGATAGGAAAACGTCTCTAGGCAATTTAGAAATAAAATGAGCAGGTCTCAAACTCTGTACTATAATCTTATCCTTGTTCATTTGTTTATGAAGAAATGCAGTTATATAGGCCTAATGTATTATTATGATTATGATTATTATTATTATTTATTCATTCATTCATTCATTCGTCATTATTTATGCTGTGCCAGTGTTATATTTCAGGTCAGCACGCATGTATAGTCAGAATATCGGGGACTTCTCAGAAATTAACACAACGCTTACAACATTGCGCAAATTCAATTTTCTAGACTTTCCTGAGATGTTTGATCGAAAATGGAGATGTACTCTCTGTGTCTATGTATGTGTGTGTGTGTGTGTGTGTGTGTGAAAGAGAGAGAGCGCGTGCGCGCGCGCGCGCTCTGAGTCCCCGAGTCTGGAGAAGGGCCGGCCCCGGCTGAGCGGGGGGATTTCTGCAGCGCTTTAGCTTGTATGGTTAGTAGTGAAGTGAGCGGGGGCCGTGTGTGCACGGGCACATACAAAGAGAGAGAGAGTGAAAAACACGCAGATAAAGAAAGACAGGGCCAGAGAAAGAAAAAGAGACGGCGAGAGAGAGAGAGAGAGAGAGAGAGAGAGAGAGAGAGAGCGCACTCTTTCCCACAGTGAGCCGGTAATTGCACGAGGTGGCCGCCGCAGATGGAAGCGGCAAATGAGTGACAAGCGGGTGAGTGAGTGACAGAGCCATTAACATTAAGTGTGTCTGCTGCTTAGTCGCTTTGTGTTTCTGCTGAACGCTCTCTTTTTCTTTCTCTCTTTATTGTTTTCCACATCTCTGCTCGGTTTAATCCGAGCGCGCGCCTGTGCTGAGTGGCTTTGCGCTATGGTGAGCGGCGGCGGAAGCGCGCGGGGACGCTAAACTGAAGGTAGGAGCTTCGGGAGGAGGGTTTGGTGATAAATTTGAAAGTTTCTCCGAAACATCCTCATAATTTATAAGGGTTTTTTTTTAGTTTGAACGCCCCAGAGGCAGCATATGATCATACACGCGGCGGTGTCGCAAAATTATCATGTCCGCATTAGGCATAATGAATACAGGCTAGGGTGCGCGTGCGGCTGCTGGTGAACATGTGCGCCGTTTCTGATACTCTGCTGCTGGAAACAACGCACTAATAGAGACGAAGCCGACTCTGTGTGTGTGTGTGTGTGTGTGTGGTCTCTGCGTGCACTGACAAATACCATTTCAGGCGAGGGCTGGGAAAGAAAAGTGCAACGAAGAAAACTTTGCTGTAAGTGGCCTGTGCTCAGACACACACACGCAAGTAGCTCTTGCAAATGCTCTTGCAGCGCAGAAACGCTGTGCTCTGTGAGTGCGGCAGGAGGAGGAGGGAGAAAGGCTGCTATGTGAACCGAAGAGAAGGAAATTCTTGTGTGTGTTTTGGAATGCGATTGCCCCGGGGGAGACCTCGTGACAAAAAATGAGTTGGAGAATAAAATAGAGGGGTGAGTTTAGAGAGAGGGGAAAAAAAGCAGGGGGCGCGTTTCCCCTTCCTCTGTTTCCTTTCTACAGAGAAAATAACATGCATGCACACACACACACACACACACACACACACACACATACACACGCATTAGTAAATGAATGCAGTCTTCCAATCTACGAGATTAATGAATGAAAAAGTATGCTACCTTTAACACCACTGAATCCATATTATTATTATTATTATTATTATTATTATTATTATTATTATTATTATTAGTGATGTTTTTGTTGTATTGTGGTTGTTGTTGAAATATTAATTAAATATTAAACATTTAAACATTCCTTTTTTACTTATAAATGATACACCACGGTAGTATTTTGTTCTTTTTAAATTCATGTGTGAATGAATTATATTTACACAGTTATTGATCTTTCTAAAGCGACATACCTGTTTTATATGAGTCCATTTAGTTCAAATAGTTTCCATCAGGGGGCACACATGAGACATGTTATCGGTCCATTGTTTCTGTCAGCGGAACTGGAGAAAGACTGACGTGACACTTTTATTTCATCTGAAGAACCCTAATCCCTTAAAGTCCTGTCTTATTATTTAGTTATTGAACACATTATTCAGTAATTACTATATTTCTTACAGTAAATTGCAGTGAATCTAATAGACAAGGTGTGTGGTATAGGATCTACCAGCCTGTGAGTTTACAGGGTTAATTTGCTAACAAAGTACACACACAGACACACACACACACACACACACACACACATATATATATATATATATATATGTGAGTGTATATATATAAAAAAAAAAAAAATTCCCCATACTGCCACTTTTGTTATGTAATCAGCTACTGCACTGCCTTTTGGGTGTCTTACTAAAAATTTTTAAATGATTCTTTCTAGAACCATTTACAGCAGGTTCTCTATAGGTAGAGCATTAAGCGTGATATAAAAACATGTTTTATTATTTTGTTTGGTCAAAATGAATTATTCGTCTTTTTAACTTTTAGATCGCATTCATGATATACATTATGAATGTACTGTTCAGCATCATGTAAAACAGTTTCAATTTTAGCATGTCAGGAAATTTAAATGCCTTAAAATGTTCAGGTTAACTGAACAAAAATGCGTAAGTTCAAAATTTCAAAGTGAAAATATTTTTACCCATTCTATAAAATACCATCATATAAAGGAAAAACATATCTAAAGAAAACATAGTGCTTTTTTGTAAGAACTTTAAATGCTAAATGCATTTACTGATTACTAAGGTGACAGCTAATTGTGTTTCATCTGTTGTTCTACTTTGCTTCTTTTAAGCAAGGTTGATTTAACATGACAATTTGAATTACTGCCCTCACCAAAACGTAATAAACTGTGCTTATGTGAGTAAACAAAACTTCCAAAATTAAACGAACTT
>JAQQZR010000035.1:11998462-12023462 GCA_030068235.1 Notoglanidium macrostoma | reverse complement strand
GCCAGGCATTTTTCCTCTGCGTTTGATGCGGTCACCTGCTTTTGGTTGCTACACCATGTAAAGGGATTGGGTTAGGATTTCTCTGTACTATCAAGGAATGCAACTGTTGGGGTGCTGATCAACGATTATTACTTATAAATTGTTTGTGTGCTGAAACAATATTGAATGTTAAACACTGATCATTTAAATTTTATAGTTTATATTGGATTTAAGGAAGGTTAACCATGTAACCAATGCAATGATATTATCTACAATTCTGAGCACAGAAAAGCATTACTTTATTTAAAATTTAAAATGTTAAAATGTAAGACTTTATGCAATGTAAGTAATTCATTTTCATCAGTTCTTGTTGAGGGTGAGAGGTCAGGTAGAGGGGTCTCAAGCTCGCTTTAATCTCTACCTATTGGCAGCCAGGGCTTACACCTTCTACAACTGAAGAATTCCAGGAATGCATCTGCATTCCAGGGAGAGCTTCTTATCTGCATTATTTGCTTAAAGATAACAGCATTCCTGTCTTTCAGTGTGGTAAAAATATTACCCTACCCAGATTAAAGCTATAATCAGGATGTCCTTAAAGCTAAACATCATTTAACTTGACCTATTTTACCCTGTTTTATTTAGATGGTTTATGATTTAGATGGTTCTTTTTTCCTCTAAAAAATAGGCCAATGAAAATCACCCTGTTTGATGCAGTCATATTAGGCATAGTAATTTATAGGTTACATTTTTTTTTTAAATGAACATAATGTCAATTGTTACAGAACCTAATGATTTTTTATTAATAATTAGTAAGCTAATGATGAAACCTAAAGTTTTCAAATTTACATTATAATTAACTGAGAATATAACTAAGAAGCTCATTTTAATACCACAATTTAAATTTATCTTTGAAAACAGTGCATCCCTATTGACAATAAAGAATACAAAATTATGTCTGATTGAAAAGTAAATTAATGTCTTTAAACAAAAGTGTGAAAAAGATATCAATCATTTTTAAAATACCCAATTTATTTGATATATTTTTAGATTTTTCTAGCTTGAAATAGAAAAGTCCTGTAATTCTAAAATCATTCGCTTACACATTATGACTTCCCTCTTGAAAGAGGAGAACGTTTGTAATAGTCCATTATTAAGTCACTGATCTCACAAGCCACAATGCAACATGTGTATGTTAGTAGAAGTCATTATCTAATATCTAAGGTAGTTTAGATAATTCTGAAAGTGGGAACAATGTGTTTCTTCCTCTGGAAGTAATTCAACCCTTAAATGAAACAAGTAGGAAGCACATGATTTTAACAACAATAAGTATTCCAGCTCTCTCTGTACTTACATTTCAAAGCTCCTGAGTCACTAAACTTCAGCCCACTGACAAGAAAATGAGCAAGAACAAGCACACCAATTTGAAAAGCAGAAAATGACGCACTGACACGTTACGATGTGTGATTCATCGCCACCTCCTCTCCTCTATTTCAATACAAGCTGTCTGTGCTGCGGTGAGCTCGGTTGGACCATCCAGACTGACACAGCGGGACATAACAAACACACACATGCACACAGTGCACACACACACACACACACACACACACACACACACACACACACACACACACACCGTCTGCCATGCACAGACTGCCAGGGAGAAATGGGCAGTAAAAAGAAAGACGTATACTGATTGTATGAAAGCTCATCTTCTTCAATACAATATCACAAGATATATGACAGTAGTAGCTCGATAGATGTCTTTACATGGATATAACACTTTAAGAAAGGGGTTTATGATCATTTGAATTCTCAATATTTACATTTGTAATTTTTTTTTTGAAAAGAGATGTAACAACAGTTACTGAAAATATTTTTAAAAGTATTAGTGTTTTGTTTGATGGAACTTGCTTTTTGGAACACCAATTTTATAGGGTTAAATAAATGCAATATTAAATTGCATAAATCCTCATAAATTAAAATCTTAGATGAAAACAATACCCACAGCACAGCTCTAAAAATCACTACGAAGATGTGTGGATAGGTTATCCTCTCTTATGTAACCAACTGTCCTGAAAGATCGACGGTGGATGAGGAGTTAGTGAAGTGAATCAGAGTGTGTAAGGAGCTGTTAGTGTGTGAGATGTACCAGTGCTGGTTAGTGGGTTGGTATTTGTGTACTTTAAGTTGGGACTGAACTGGGTTTTTTTGGCCAGGAATTGAAGGGGTAAATCAGAGCTTGTGCGATCTGATCCCGGCCCAGCCGGCAGTGCGTGGGGGTGACTCAGTCACTCTCCTGGTGACTAACAATACAAATATGGGAGTTTAAATGTAGTTTCAGTGCTGCTGTGGTTCCACATGACAGCTGAGAGAATGACAGGCAGGTGGACTGGTCATTTTTCCCTTTCTCTCGCTGTCCCTGATTTAGTCCAGGTGAAAGGTGAGCTCGTGAAAGAAAATGGCATTGAGCCCTTGTACAATGTAGGGTTTCCCAGGACCCGTGTGAAATTCAGTACTTTCTTCTGGATGCAGAGGTGGCTGTTGGAGATGAAGCCAGCAGAATGGGCTGGAGATTAAAGGGAATGAGCTACATTAATGCCACTTCTGAGAACAGCATTACCTGTCCAAAAAGCAGACTTGCTCTGTGGCCTCACCTTTATTGGATTTCCATAAACTATAAAGATCCTTTTGGTGTAGAGTTGTTTCATTTTGGACATTATATTAGAAAGATTGAAAATGACATTTGAGGGTAGGTTGTGGAAAAATCTTTCACATTATCACAAATTTCCACTTTTTTTCTACAAATTTTTTCATGAATCTTTATTAATAATGTGTTACTAGTAATGCTGTTACCCAGTGGTTTACTTAAGCATGATTCTGTAACCTGCCATGTAAATTTGCAAATAGGTTCACGTTGGTATCACTCACTGAATAATGAGAAATATGCTTGTTTCCATTTTTCCGAGGATAACATAAAAGAAGTGAAGTTTTATGGAAAGACTGTGATGTCTGTGGAGCACTAACACACTGCAAGAGGTTATTTCTTCAGCTGCACATTGTCGTAGACAGCATGTGAGGCTCTGGGGGCTCCCTTTGAGAAAGCGGGGCTGTAGTTCATAAAACCTCATTAGGTTCATTGAATATGCTGGAAGCTACTAAAGAGTGCCAGACGTTTGCCTTATTTAGAGACACTGTCCATTTTACAGACACGCAAGCAGGGGAGTTTCCTGCTGTTGAGGATCCGCGGCATAGCCTAGGCGTTCTCAGCTGGCCTTGCTTGCTTTTCTCCCTCCTCCCACTATACTCATTTTTTTCTGAATGGATGTCCTCTGTCTAACCTTTCAATTCAGAGCGCTGAAACAGGACACTGTGCTGAACAGTGATAGGTTGCCAGAGAAATGCTCAGCCCCTCAAAGCCAGCTATAGGACCTCTGGGAGTCAGTCTGCAGTGTATAACCGCTTGACAAGAGAGAGAGAGAGAGAGAGAGAGAGAGACAGAGAGAGAGAGAGAGAAGGAGGGGACGCTGTAGAGGAAGGGAGGGAGTAACTCAGAGTGAGAGAGCGAGGGAGGGAGAGGATTTTAAATCTGATGACAGTGATAACAGTGATAGTCAGCTCAGGCTCGAGTGGCGGAAGGGTCTCAACTGAATCAGGAAGCCACCTCTGGTTTGACATCTACAGCTTTTATCACCAATGTTGCTGTCACTTTAAGACTGTTACTGATTAGACGCCGAAGAATGTGACTGGAAAGAGAAAAAAAAGGACAGACCAAAAAAAGAGAGACAGAAAGGAAGAGAGAAGGAGAGAGTTTCAAGCTGGGAATCATATGGAGAACACCAGTAATATGTTTGAGCTGACCAGAGCTCGGTTTTATTTTCCAGCACTAATTCCGGCACACTGACATGCTTTGAATCTGATCTCTTTTTCTCTGTGTGTTTCTTTCTGTCTCTCTGTGATTGTGGCTTCTGAAGAGGCAGGACAGGGAGAAGACCGAGACCCAGCACATGCAAGCAACATTCAGCCATCAGGAAATACTCCTTTCACCCAGACTGAGTAAGTGAACAAGGGGGGTAAAGACAGAAAGCTCTGGCTACTAATGGATATCATATGGTGCATGTTAAAATTGAGAAATTGTTTGCAGGTTTGTGATAACTAGTCTGAGAAAAGCTAAAATTACAAACTAATCGTAAGGGAAATTGTACTTTATATTAATGAATGTTTATATTATGTGTGCTTGTGTTTTTGGTTTATTAGTGTTTATGTGCATTTTTTGTGTGGCTAGGACTTCCATTTATTAAGTGTTCTTGCTTTCTCAACTTGTCACATGAGGAACCTTTCTGGGGGGGACAGCTCTTATAGTAACTGAAACTGATTTTTGAGCTGCCATAGGCGAGAGGTCTGGTTTTTTTGTTGTGTGATGGCTTAGGCTGTCTTTTTGCTTTTGTATGGAATAATTTGAGCTGCTCTCTGCACAAGCTAATCTATTTGAAAAAAAATTAGAGGGGAATTCCCCTTGGTGGCAATCATGAGATTCTCTCCCTCCCGCCCCCCTTCTGAGTATGTTGCGGCTGCTTCTAGTGAATTCTGAATGAGGAACTATGTACTCACTGTCCTATACAGCACAGTGCTCTTTCTTATGAATGAATGAGCTGGAGAAAGTCCAGCGCTGATTGGTCAGTTGCTCTTGGCTAATCAGATGGCAAGCTCTCTGGTTAGTCCATGAGTGGTCAGTCAGTGGGTGGAGTTACCGGTCTTTAGTCTTACAGTACCTTCTGCCTCTTACCGACCAGCTGTTAGGGTGACGCTGAACTGAAATCTATTGGACAAAAGCTATTTGTGTGTGTAGTCAGTGGACACACGCAGCATGTAGGTAGGCAGTCATACTGGATTTGGCCTCTTGCCCAGCTGTTGTTCATCAGAATCCAGAGTAAACTCATGAAGTTGACCTTTATAAAGTAAGCATTAACTGCCAACAATCCTTCATCTCAGGAAATTATTTAATTATTTCATGAACATAATAAATTAAGGAAATGCAGTTGCTAGTAATATTAATAGTAATATATTGATGTTTTTAATTTAAGAATACTAAATGACAAAGAAAAGTTATATAGACAAATTATATAACATATATATAATATACTGAATATATAATTATATATAAGACTTTTTTTTGAAAGGGCTAGAAAAGTATTTATCGCATAATTATTTTTAAAGCCATCACTTTGTGAGAAATTTTGTATCACATTCTTGTAATAGATGCACTGCTAACTAAAATGTACTTTGCCACCAAGCTGTAGTGACAGAACACAGACTCAGGAGCGGCCTATAAAGGTGCAAAGGCCATCACACTGCTGCTTTACACACTAACCTAATTATTTTCCTTCCGGAAACTAGCTCACACAATAGCCGCCCTAAAATTAGACCTCAAGGCTAGCGGCCACCATTGGAGACTCCGAGCGGAAGTGTAAGACTGAGGGTGTGGGTGTGGGGAGGGTGTGTGCGGGTTTCTGTTGGACTGATGCTTTGTCCCTCTAGAAAGGAATGCGGCGGTCACACATTGACCTCTGTGCGTGCAGCACTCTCACGGGAAGGTACAGCTCCCTGGCCCCCTCCCGCCATTAGCCTCACATACCACCACACACCCTTTGTGCTTTAGCACCATATAATACTTACCACTCCCAAAACCCCTCCCTCTATCTGTTCCTAGATCTATTCACACTCTCACCGTATACAAGGCCTGCTCAGGATGTTCTCTCTGTGGACTGCAATATGGAAAAGAAGGCGAGTTTGTGTGTGGAAGTCACAAAATGGCATGCTTCTGTCACTTTTAAGTACTAGAACAGACTCAAAACAGGGCTTCGCTTGTCTATAATAATCACTTTATAGCAGACTTATATTATGACTAATATTCAGACTGTATTCTTATTCAATTACTAACAAGATCTTGGATTAATTTGGTATAATCAAAGTCATACTCATAATCAAAGAACTCATATTTCTTTAAATAGTACTTAAACAGTGTAATACTTTATAAGCAGTATTAAATATGTATATGTTGATTTGGGCGTGTCACCATTTTTGAGGTCACACTTGCAGGAGTTGTAGTTTCGTCGCTACTAGTGAATCATCACAGGATTTTTTTGTAAGGGAGAGAATAGAGTTCTCATTTTTCACTTGCTCTGTCAGACGTTACACCTACTCTCACTGAGGCAGGAGTGGCTGGCAGTAAGGTGCTGGGCATATACTGGCACGTAACACCCGGGTGGAGAGTGTAAGGTAACACACATGTGTACCAAGGGGTGTGTACCATTACAGTGATGTCACTAAGTAGGTTATTGTGCCATGACTACCATACGTATCCCACAGGACAAGCTTGTATAACTTGAGTGATTCCAGGAGAGATCCAAGATCAGATTATGCTCCTTTTGCTGGGCTTACACTAGTCTATTTACACAACAACGGAAGTCTCAAGCTTGAATTGTGGAGTTAAATCCAGCATCCTGTAAGAGACTTGCATTCTTTACTCACTCTATCTTCTTACCTCACTGCTGTTGGTAATGACAGTTGAGATATGATAGCAGATGTGATTGTGTGAACGTGAAGGTGTGTGCGTGACGTACATACTCAGGTAATGGCAGGGCATGCATTCGCACACACCCTTCTTTGTGCGTGTCACCATGCCCATATTTGGGCAGTGTTTCCCCTTCTGGGCAACCCACAGGCAGTGCACTGAACTCCAGTAAACCTAGGGTGGTCAGAAAGTGACTCCACAAGTGGAAACACATCATGGAATCATTGGATGATGGGAACACTGCCTCCAGCCATTCCCATATTAAATGTTTATACCTTTGTAGTACAGCACATTGGGTATGACACAATATGTGGAGGTTTATGTTAATGTTTAACCTAATTTCATGTTACACAAACCCTACAAATATCACAAACCTTTTTAAACATAGTCTGTACCTGTGTAGTAAAAATCAATTGTTCACATCAAATTCATCAGAATCATACAGGCTCATCCAGACACATTTCTATTGCTCAGATCCAAACAAATCCCTCAGTGCGTCAACTTTTATCAGCCTACTCACCCAAAATATAGTAATAAAGCAACAAGAACAATGATTGGAACATTTTTGGCAAAATGCATTACACTTATCATAGATAAAAGTAAAAGCCAACCATATCCCCAAAAACTATCAGTAACTGAAAATATAGGTTTGGCAGAGCTTCAATCACTTTGGAAAGTACCTCGTCTTGTTACCTCTACCAAGCAGGTTATGTTTTAGGGTGCAGTTTGTCTGTATGACTGTAACCAGGATTGCGTAAAACCTACTGACCCGATTTCCATGAAACTTGGTGGAAGGGTGTAGCATGGGCCAAGGAAAAAGATATAAAATTATGGAGCAGATCCGAGTCACAGAGTGGTGCCACAAATTTTTTTCACTTTCAATAACATTGCTAGATATGGCGCTTGGGCTTAGCAAAAGTCTGAGCTGAACAATGCCATATAATCTTATATGCCATATAATGCCATAAAATCCATTAGATGGCAGTAAATTTCAATAGTGACAAAACATAGACAGGGTATGCACTGACATCACTTTCCCACCAGAACACTCTCCCCTTCAGTTGGACTGAGTGGCAAAACATAGTGCACAGGGCTGCCTTAAGTAGGGGAAACTGCAAAACCGGGACTACAACAGTAATCCTTATTTTTTTGTGTTTTCGTGGCATTCGAGCTGAACACTAACGGTTCCACTTTTTTGCCACTCAGTATGTGTATCTGCCTACCACCTTTGGTGACCTCAAGTGCATACCCTGAGATGCTGTACTGAAGGAAAAAAAAAGTTTATCGAGTATTGAGGCACTGTGAGAGGAGAAACTGTAGCAACAAAGAAATCTGCGTACTGAATATTCAATTTAAGTATTTTACAGTTGAGCTGATGTAAATTATTGCATCAAATGTTAAGCTTTTGTTGTTAGGATATTCACAGAGCTTAATGAAGTGTTTTCGTCCTGTTATCAAAGTTTAAAGCTATTTGTAGTTCGGGAATTCAAGTGCTATTGACCTAGCAAGGCTTTAGTTGTTGATTAGCAAGCGTAATGGCAGGAAGCCCATATGTGATTGGTGTAGCCACCATATATCAAGCCATATAAGGTGGTCGTGGCTGCAGATTTTCGCATCATAGAAGATTAGACTATTGTCCATAGCAGAGGTGTGCCCTCTCCGAGTGCCCTTCTAGTTATGTCTGAAATGGCTTAAATGCATAAAAAAGTATGTGTAACAAGGACCATGAATCTATTTGTTCAATGTCCAGTATATAGAAGCTGACAGGGCTGAAAAACAGTATTCTCCATTAAGTTTTACATCTCAAGGGATGGTTGTTCATACAGAATGCATGTTTTGTTAAAGCCTGTGCTGTGTGCACTGCTCTAAAATGCTGATTATTGATGCTCCTGTTGGAGCCAGTTGGCGCACTGGCAGATCAAACTCTTTCCCAAACTCTTCACTGCCTCCATGATGTGCACATGAAGGTGGAAGTTGTTCAGACATCAGCAGCAGGGTCAGTGTGCTCCTAAACAGAGCGAGTATTATGGCTATTTTAAGGAGCGTTGTGCTGCTCTAATGGAACGGAATTTATCGGTCTTCATTTAGATGTAATGCTATACACTTGAGCATGGTTCAAGAGCACGACCGGACCCAGGGCAACTCAGAGAGTTATTCACACCGAAGAACAAAAATCCTTTGCAGTTCAGTCCAGTGTATGTGTGTATTTGTTCTTCCACCATACTGAAAAGAGGCACTGCCTCAACAGTACTGTGGTAATGAGTTTGACCATGGCTATGAATGTGAATGGATCTGTATCTACAATATGCATGTGTATACACCTCTCTGGCTCACACATCACCTTGCTCCACATAGCAGTGAAAGATTTCGTTTTACCGTGAACTTGCACTACCCACAGACTTTTTACTCCAGTAAGTCCTGCATTAAAGAGCCATAACATAACATAGCAAATGAACTTCACAGTCCTCCTGTCAGCTATACACTGGGCACGGCTGTCTCCAGTGGCAAGGATTTCTTGTATTTCATGACCTCTGAAAGTAAAAGAAGCCTGTGCATCTTGCCTGGCCTCTTGGAGGTTGGCAACATTTTGGAAACTGCTCAGAACCAATTATGATTACCTTCCCAATTTTTGAGCAATCAGCTAATGGAATTATAGGAGAAAAGTGTGGAGAATCAGTGGCACCCCCCGCAGGTGAGTATAAGGGGGGTGAAATGAATCTCTTCCAGGCCTCTGATGAGGTCCAGACCAAGGTTCCCAGTCTTAACCCTTCATTAGGCATTTTGCAGCTGAAGGCTCGTCCTCAAATTAAGTTAGACTTTAAAAACAACCCATCAGCCTCTGGTATGTAAGGGGACCACCTCATCATGAAGGTAATACATGTGTGTTTTGACCCATGAAGTTCCCTAGTTCTCTACCCACTTTCATGAAATAGCTCTGGGAATATAGCTATGTTCAAGGCAACAGAGTGCATCTTGAGGAAGTCACAACAGTAACTGACATTTTCAGGCTGCTTTCAACATGACGGCAGGAAACTGGTGAAGACAGAGGGTCTTCTGGGAAAAAAAATCGATTTTAATCAGGGTGTGAGCACTGGCTGGCAGAGATATAGGAGTGTAGAGGTTTCTGTTATGGTGTCATAAGAAAAAATGGGTCTGGTTTGGTTGTGATTGTGTTAGCAGGGCTGCTGATAAGAATGTGAAGGAAATATCACTTTGGACACCTCTCTTTAGCGAATATGAGCAGTACTGAGCATGAGGTTTGATAGGCTGAAGGTTGTGTTTGAGCATTTATTTATGCAGTTTACTGTCATTGATTTTCATGTTGTAAAAAGTAAAAAGGACCGTAGGTAGAGTATCAGCTTCTCTCTCAAATTTTGTTTATGGTACATGTCTATAAAAATATAGAAAAATTGAGGTGAATTTCATTTTGTTTGACGCCATTTGGTGTTAAGTCAGGCAAATTAGATGTTAAGCAGATATTATTAGATACCATCATTTTTCCATGAATTTCTTTATTTACTTGTCTACCTGACGACATCTCCTGGCTCTATTGAGCTCACTGATTGGAAATTGCCTAATGCGAGTTGCATAAGGTAGAACTGCAATTTAAGTGCAATTGTATTGCAAATAACAAAAGTTGCATAAAAGTTGCATCATGTAACCCCAGCTTTGCACCCAAACAGAAACACGTTCATATAAGCCCATACACTGCCACTTAGTCCTTCCCCCTCCTCACCTCCTCTGGAGGGTGAGGGCAATGATTCAGTTCCTGTTCGGTGGCAGACCACGTTGACAGAACTCTGGTCAGGGGCTTGGCTGTTGCTCCTCTCAAAATGTGGATGTGGTCAGGCCCAGTCATCTCTCAGGCATCTTAGAGGAAACCCACATCAACTGAAACATGCTGGGGCTCCAGGAATAGCTCTGCCAGCAAGGCTACTACCCCCCCTCTAAACCATCCCCTCCCTTTTTTAGCCCTAGAGCCATGATAGTAAAAATAGTGAGGAGCAGCACCCAGAAAGCAAGCTGTGGATCTGCCAAATATCTGCTCCACCATCAACAGATCCACTGCCAGCAAAGTAGCCATTATAGTCGGTAGTATTAATAGTGGTGCATAAGATGATCTTTCCAAATAGCGCTTAGTATGTGTTTATTCAGACAGGAAACATTAACATTTGGGATTTTAGTAGTAAAAAACATTGAAAGAACATTTGTGTGTGCTTTTGTATATATAATAAGATGCATCTATGTATCCTGGTGGCTTCAGCCTTGTTGAAATTGAGCACTGTCAAGTCTTCCCACAAGGGCTCCTTCTTGAAGAAATCTAGCTTAATGTTTGTTTCTCTTTGTCCAGTGGATCCTAAAGTTGTGATGAGAAATTGGGAGGAAAAGCTCAGTATTCTGCAAGATTAGAGACTCTTGGTATTGTAACTTCACCACTTTACCTCTTTGTAAGTGAATAAAGGAGAAGCTCTCAGAGCACTAATCATTTGGAGTTAAAATGTAGCATGTTCTCTGGCACCAAGAGAGCCTCGCTCTGGAACATTGGTGGATTAGCTTGTGCATCATCTACTCAACATGAGGGCTGGCTTGCTTCACAATTTCCCAGATGGTCATTTTCTCATTGTTTCTCAAAACTGGCTGAAAAGTATTGAAATGCTATCTGCGTTTATAAATATGCACCAGTAGAATTTATATTGTTTTTCAGAAATTGGGTTGTAAAACTACCTATATTTTTTTTTCTTTCTTACAGGCTCAGATGGTTAACATCCCAGTTTCATTTTACATGTGATAATACCATCTTCTACCACTTAGGTAAGAATAGTGAAACAGATTTTCCATATTATATTACTATATATTTTTTCATAATACCATTGCAAATTACTAGAAATGACATGCTTGAATCTAGCTGTACTTGTCAATTATAGTTTAGTCTTGTATAAATAAAAGAGAGTGTTGTTAAATGTCATAAACTAACAAATTCTACCTGGTAATTTTAGAGTAGTTATAACCACTAAATGTTTGAATATACAACAAGTCTTTGAAGTAAATTGAACACTATTGATTTGCTGACTTTAACTCAATAACCACTTACTGTACAAGCTAGGAAAGCACTTTAAAATCGACTTATATAGCACAGAACTCTGAAGCCCCTTAGCTCTTTCTCTCTCTATTGTCTGCACCCCCTCTGAGCCGATCACTAGACCTGGAAGGTTATGAATGGAATGTTCAGAAATTCTCCTGATGGTTACAGATCATTACTGAGACTATGGCTCACCCCTGGGGCATACAACAGAGTAGCAGCCGGAAGCAAATACCTCCCTAGGGAACATTAGGCTATGTTATCCCCCATCCCCCCTACCACACACACACATGCACGCTTGGCAAAGACCCCAGTAATACATACATTTGTTGATGTTTAGTATATATTTCAGCACACTGGTGTAATTTAAACATACCTCATAAGAGTTTGATATGGTATATATATAGAATTGCGAATCTTACCATGATGTGAATTTCTGCACAGCATATAAATACCAAAGATTTCAAAACCGGTGTTGTGAGATTTCCCAAAAATCTGCTATAGTGCCATGAGGTCATTTGTATATCTTTAACACCCTCTTGAATTCGTAATGGGATATGAAATCTCTGCAAATTGGCTTATTGGGATTTCATAGTAATATTGGTACAGTTGTGCATTTGTTAGTCAGGAAAGTGCTGTGGGATCTTAACTGTTATTTCATAACTTGCTTATGGCACATTTTGAAAAGGAGCCAAAAAATGACTAGTCAGACTGAGAGATGTCAATGCCAATTGGTATATATGCCAGCAATATGCTATGATAATCAGATCTCAGTACTAAAATGGGTCACTCTGTAATGATCAGCTATCAGTCAATATAAATTTCTTGCACCTCAGTGAATCCCATTAAGTGTTTTTCTTTTGATTATGGCAATCATTGTTCCATTTAGTCATTTCTATTGTACAGTCACATGTTGTGGTGGACAATGTCTTAAAATGCCAGAAAGCTTTGTCAGCACAACTCAAAAATCAAACCACAAACACACATTCCACTTATTCAACATATTGTAAGTTTTACATCAGCATTTCCAAAGTGACAAGTCTGAATTTCCCATTTTTTGTGCACTCAAAACGACCAGTTTGCTCTCATATGACAGTGGGAACCTCATTATTGAATATCCAGGCTTATGGCTATATTCTAGCAACTTCACATTGTATCTTCTACTGACTATGCTTTTACCATGCAAGATAATGTCACTGGACGTCTCTGTACTGCCGTGCTCAGAATCACCCAGCCTCAGTCCCAGAGCCCGATCAGGCAGGCACTGACAATTAGCAGGGACATTGTGCTGGAATTTAAACAGGGGCACAAGGGAGGGAACAGTTTCCATAAGAGAGAAAAATTAGAGTCAAATGACCATCAGCTGGTACAAGAATCAATATGGTCACAAGGTCTCAGGTATGCTGAGCTGGAGTAATTTCTGACGGTATGGAGTATCTTTGCAACTCACTGTCTTGGGTTCAGGGGCTTGATTGAACTGTTATGTATATAATCCACATTTTCAATAATATTTCAAGTATACAATTCAATATTCACATTTGTCAGACACAGCAAAACTAAGAATAGGTCTCAAATGATTGTGCAGTGCTACTGATCAGCCTCTGGTCAATCAGATTAAATCAGATTTTGGATTTACTTCCATTCACTCACTCATATATGAGTAAAAACATTGTTTTTGCACAAAATGCTCCGTCTGACTGGTTAACAGAAGTGCTTCATGTGCAGCAGAATCACAGCTTCTGTTTGTATACCTTCCTGACTGCAAGCTAATGGGAATGAATGAGAGCTATTTGAAAAGCCTTAAAGGTGTGCTTAAAAATGCCCATCATGGAATTATCCTCCACCTACTTTTGTCCCTCTGTGCATGTTTGCATAAAGAAAGAATGGCTCTGTTCACAATTTCTAACCACCAACCCTTCTGTCTCTCTGCTTTCAGTGAGCGAGGATGCCAAGGCACTGAAGATGACTCCATTTTACAATGAAGGCTGTTTCTGTGCCATACTGGTTTGCTCATGAGCTGCTCAGTAGTCAGTGTAGATCCTGTGTTGCAATCAGCAGCTACATCTGGCTACTGGGTCTCTGATGGCATTCTCTGCTTCCTGTTGGCACATTCCATTCAGATTGTGTGGTATGTGGACTTCGTCCTGTCATTCAGAAAATAGCACTCTCTCTGTATGAGAAGGGCTGAAGGCTTTTCATGCTCCCATTATTTCATTTGCTGTCCATAAGTGTTTCAGAATTTGACCTCTTCATACATCTCCATTAGTTTATTGTGTTTCTGGCTTATTGTTTCTCTAAATAATTTGACACGCACTCCGCATGCAGCAGTGTTGTTGAAGCAACTAGAAATTATTTCAGACTTCTGTTTTGACATGGTAGCATTGTCCGATGAATGGATCCAGCCATTGTCTCTCGGCTGACTGTTTAAGATGCAGTTTGAGTGATTTGATGACAAAGGACAAGGCAAGATGTCACATTCTTTGTGTGATTAGGCTGTCATAGTGGCTGGGTTTGTGTGAATGCCTTCAGTTGCTGACGGCTGAGAAATAATGAATGTGAATCTTTTGCACATGCAGAAGCCCATCACTTTGCGAGGGCGAATGATGAATTCTTTTGTGCTGTCCCGAACCTGGCATACAATGTAGATTTCTGTGTGGTAAAATCTACAGCTACATTGTCTGCTGGGTTTCAGGCTGGCCAAAAATGCGCATCAGTTCGTTATATGAATAGGTAAGTAACCAACTGTTATTAAATGTTTAAAGTAAATGTTGAGAACACAATAAAAAAAAAAGGAATGAAACATGCACTGGAGTGTTTCTCATTATTTCTTGGAGGACCCTGTACAGGAAAGAGAATTCTATTTGAACACACATGGTTTCAGTGATGAAATTTGTAGGGCAGCACACTCCTGACAGACTGTCACAATTTTGCTAAGGACAAAAATAGAATCCTGCATATGACAACAGTGTGCTCTATCCTTATCACCATTATTAATCTGGAAGGTCCTTTTCCCAGAACACACACTGAGGCCCTGTCTCAGTCTCCCTCTCACACACACAAACTCAATGAAAAAGAAAAAAAAATTGCAGTAATCTAAAAGGTGACATAAAACAATAATTTGCACTCCGTTTCCATCTCACCAAGAGTCAGAGGTATTGTCTAAAGAATATCAAGGCTTACAGTCAAACACAGACTAATGAAGAATCCCTGTATCTTTAGAGAACTTCATCTATCAGAGACAGTAACAGTATTGATGCGATACTTACTAGGAGCACAGATCTGTTCTTCTCAGCAGCATTTCATTTTCCATCTTTTAATGCAATTATATGTGAATATGACTTATTTCCCACACTTGATCTCCATCATGTGATTGAAATTTAATTTGTTTATTACATTTCTAAGCAATGCTGTGTCTATTAAGGCAATAACTCAACAAAAATAATAAACAAACAATGTAAAATAGCCTCAGTGAACACCATGGTGCTCATTCTTCCCATTAGAGTCTAAATGAACACTGTTAATTTAGCAAACAATATGGTTCCCTATGGTACCTCCACATTTGCAAGTCTATACTGTATGTCATTCATTCTTTTGTGCCTGGATATGGTCTATGCCAAATGGGCAGCCAGCACAAAGCCAGGACAGCAGGGCATGCGCTAATGATCAGGCCCAGGTGTTTCCAATGATGCCGCTTCCCCTCACCGTACTGTTTGGACAGCAGGAATGTAGAGGCAGTGCAGGTGGTCATGAGGGCCGTATGCGCTCCATACAGGGCCCACGACTGGCCCAGCCAGTGAAAACTGGAATCACTTCAATAAAAAGCAGGAAAGAAAGGAGGACACGGTCAGGTCTGATCCTTGGCTGGGCTGTTTCCCCTCACTGCTGCCTCACCCAAGAGGTAAAGCTATGGGATTATTATTACTCACTAAATTTAATATGCTTCCAAAAAACTGGTGTCACTAATGAGCATAGTATTTAACTATTCATGTTTATCCACAAATATTATAACTGCCTAATTGCTATTATTTTCACTAAATGGAACCACAGTAGTTGTAATTTAAACCTGATGCTTTAACTTCCAAAATGTTTGTGACCACAAGTTTTGCGTCACCGTCCACTGAAAACAAGGATTTCCAAAGGGAGAGGCTGTCCAGTGAAAGCATTTCAGTAATGTAAACTTCTGAATGCCATGTAATAGGACTAAATCGCTCCTTTGATAACTTGTGAGGCAAGTGCTCTGATGATGACATCAGCGGGTGTCCTCCAGGGCACACTGGGACATGGACGGAATGCTAATTGACACTCTGCCAGGCTCTCCGTGAGGCGACGGCAGGGACCGATAATAAGGCTCAGAGCCAAGGCCTGGCTTTTATCCTCAGCCCCTCCTTAGACCCAGCATTACACATTTTAGGCCAAAGGTGAAGGTGGAGAGTGCCGGGCAGATCTCCAGCTCATCTACATCACTGATATCGTGTGTGCAGAGGATAATGTTTGCCTGTAGCAAGTAGTGTTACTGGGCCTATTACGCACATATCCAATCAAAACTTCCAATGGAAACATGAAGAACCAAAATATTCACAGGCATACCTCCCAACCTCATAACCAAACATCACAAAACAAAAAAGTCATGGAGAAACATTAATCACAGGCAACCCTCACCTTTTCTGTGGGGTAAAAAGCTATGCAAAGTTATATAAAATTTTTAGCCTCAAAGTTTCTTTTTTTTACATTTTTATATGCCACCAAATTTTATGTCTAAGGAGAGATGCAGTTGGAAGAGTCTACATCAGGCAGTTCCATTTTAATTTTCAATTTTCCATGGCACCAAGAATACTAGAAATAAAATCCCTCCCTAATGAGCACTTGCTTGTGTGTTGTATTCTCCTTCAGTACCTGACTGACTCATAGTGAAGCACAGAACCGATATAAACCTGTGCCAGGGGCAAATTACAAACTGACAACTAAAGTTTCTACATTTCAATTGCCCAGAGTCAATTCCATCTGCTCCACTGGGTGCCATGGAGATTAGGCTCCACCAGTATGGCGAAGAGAGAACCAGTCTGGCTGGAGAGACATTTGGTGTGAAAAATATCTCCCTCCAACTGTTCCACAAAATGAGCCAATCACAGTTATAGGCAGAATTTAGCCATTTCTGTTTAAAATGTCTTGTCTATAATTAAGGCAGCAGTCCCACTGAAGATTCTGAGTTTCATGCCATATAAGGCTGATTTCAAACAAACCATTAAAAATAGAGTTGTAAACAGGTTAAATACCTCAGTTCACACACTCTTACATAAGCTTCACCAAACCTTCAATAGAGGAGTGCATGCCTCAGGTAAGTATAAATGATTCATGAGAAACGCAGTGCTAATGATATAAGATCAACCGGAAGTCATTTATAAAGTTGTATTAGCACAGACAGACTGACATGATCATGCCTGTTATATCCATCTACCAAACCCTGCCATGAGTCACACTTCATGGCTTAAACGTGGGCAGACAGCTAGACTTTGGTGAGGCATATTGGTACTGCTGGCAGCCCCTTGCGTGGGTGGGAGCACATTCTCAAAAAATTACTCAGTTCTCAATCTACCTGTGGGGCCTCAACAGGTGATACAATCTGCAAGTCTTATCCTGCTGTAGAATTGATGGTATTATCCTGTAGGCATCACTTGCTACCTCCCACTGAGTGTAAAACACAATAGGCATGGGTTTGTCTCTTCAAAACGTTGGGCTGGAGAATATCTGTGATGGTGTCTTACAGAGGTCGATGTGCTGGACTGTTTTTTGAGCTTAATTCTGTCTGCTCCTGAAGGAATTCTTAGCAATCCCATGCATTTCTGCAAACTCTCTTAGGCAATTCTGCCCACTTCCAGAATTACTTTTATTTGTACACATCCACAATACTTTCTAATAACCTGATTGATTGTATTTCCCCAAAATATAAAATCATAAGTGATTCAAACCACAGCAACCAGATCAGTTTAAAGCAGACAGCAAGCATTACATGAGCACTGTACTGCATCTATTATGCTCCAATGTTAATTAACAAGGCCTTTCTTTATCACACACCTTGACAGTGAAAATAGTTTCTGTTGTGACTTTTTTGCTAGACCATGGGACCCAAGTTACGATGCATTATCTAGTGTATTACATCAGGTAATACCAACAGCATCTCCACCACTATTTTAATAGAAGAAGAAGGAGAAGAAGGTGAAGTAGAAGAAGAAGAAGAAGAAGAAAATTTTTGCTTATCAGACACTGTATGCCCAAAAGTTCTTCCCCAATCTGTACTGAACCCCACTGAACACCTTTGGGATAAACTGGAATGCAGACTGCACCCCAGGCCTCGTCACCCAACATAAGTGCCGGACCTCACTAACTCTCTTGTGGCTGAATGAGCACAAATCCCCATAGCCATTTTCCAAAATCTACTGGAAAGCCTTTCCAGAAGAGTGGAGGATATTATATCAGTAAAGGGAGAATAAATCTGGAATAGGATGCTGAGAAACCATATATGAGTGTGATGGTCAGGTGTCCACAAAATTTTGGCCATATACTACATTTTCATGTGAACTACATGGTGTTTGGTCAGTTCTTTTTTTAAATGATTTACTGGTTTGTCATAGTGACTCCCAGGTTTTATCAATTTTCTTTTACCACAGTTAAACTGATATCAAGTTATATTATGCCTAGATTACACTTAAGATTACTTCTTGTTCACCCCTCCCTCTCCAGACCAGTGACCAAGGAAGAAGATCAGCTCCTTGTAGACACAGACCTAGTGCTTTCTCAGTGAACACACACACACACACACACACACACACACACACACTGCGGATGCTCCATGCTTCCTCTTTCCCTCCCTTCCTTTCTACTCTCCCGATGTCGTGAATCAAGGTGTAAGCTTTCCCATACTGCATCCTGCCAATGGCATGAAAGGAGGGAAGCAGACTAACATGGATAATATGACAGCTCATCATTCATAAAAATGACATAACAATAACATCATCAGAAGTAGACAATAGTGTTGTTGCTGCCTATAGTTGACTTCACATCCCTACCTCTTGAATGGAAATTTCCACTGGCACTACTCAGTGACACTACAAAATGGGGGGCAGTAGAGGATCAGATGACCGCAAATTGCTAATCCTCCACAGACTGTATTGAGTATTTGGGTCAAAGTTTAAAGTTAACCAGGTCTTTAAATTTTGAAGCATTGTAATGTCATATTATGCCATCACTGTGTTGCCATGGGTCTGACTGCAGTGTGTTATCTTATTAGCTTTTATTATGTTCAGTACATGTGACAAGGCAGAAGTGTCTCAGACATGACTACATACATTGTGGGAGGACAGAAAATGAATAAGTGTGACTAGACACATGTAAGCAGAGCTTTAAGGATAATTCAGGCAATTATCTAGTAGTGAGTAAATGGCTGGACAGTCCCTGAAACTAATAATAGTGGGTTATAAGCTATTCTCTTTTACGGATGTTACCAGGATCTTGTAACTAAGGCGTGTCTCCTATCGAAGCATCACAACTGTCCGAATTTTGCCGCTAACTCATGAAGTGGAGATTAATGTATTAGTGATAAACTAATGAATCTTCACATTGATCCCTACACCCACATAATATTACATAAAGTTTAGTGATTCCACACAAGCCAGATGGCACAGCCTCACACCAGAGGGCTGAGAGGGAGACGGTGAGTGTGAGGCTAACGGCCTGGCAGCCAACGGAGCACTGCGCCCTGCTTGGCAGTGGGTCTGAACGCCTTTCTCATGCCAGCACTCTCTCTGATGCCCACGGGTGCCCAAGCCCTGGCCAGGCAGCTGACACAGCTAAGCACCGCCAAAGTCCTGACGAAGCGGAACAGCTCAACTGTCAGGGAGCATCTGACCCTGGCAATGTGCCATCAGACATGGGTTAGCCTCCCATTCATGGCCGGCACTGGACAGAAAGGAAACACTTGTGCAATAATGAGGAGGAGGGGAAAGAAGCCATCAATGATGGAAGGAGAAAAAGAAGAAGAGGAAGAGAGAATGACAGCAATGAACAGCACATGACACAAGGACCCTGTACAGCTCTTTCAGTTTTTCTCTGCCCCACTCCTCCCTCCCACTGCTTTTCAGACACTCTAGTGCCTTTGTTTATTGAATTATATTACCGCACCTGATGTAAAAAATGTAGTCTAATGAGCTGGTTCATTTGGCAGCCTAATGGCTGTTCCAGTGGCATCTCCAGGCAGACTAACACTGGCTGGCAGAGAAAGTTAATGCTGCCCACGCTTACTGCCCTTCTCCACCAAGGATCTTCTACTCCACAGCACAGAGTGATTTTAGAGTGAGTTCTTTTGTTTCGAGTAGCTTTAGAGTAAGACAGTTGCCTAGCGACTGCCCTACATTACGTTGGCCTTCTGGATGAAGTGTGCTCTTGGGTTTGTGTGTATGTGAGAACACAAGTATGAGCCAGGGTGTTAATCAACTGAGTGCACTTTATCCAGCATGCCGGAAGTTTTGGGGGCTCATCTTTTCTCAGCGCAGTCACACTCACTGCATACTGAGATGGAGACCCACCGGACAACACAAGCACATCACACAGACCGAGTCAATTACACAGAACATCACAAACAAACAGCAATTATTAGGCTTGTATCAGATTGCCTAGCTATAAAAATCAAGTGTAAATTCATGTCTTTAATCACATTTACAATGTGATTTGAATTTTCAATATTCTCACTTGTGTCCTAACCTTTTTTTGTTACATTGGTATAATCATGATGTTTGTAAATCTAAACTATATTAAGCTACATTAGTTATATTTTGATTAATAGCCATGGAAACCTGCCATTGCAGTTTCAAAAATATATTTTCTGGTTGATTCATTCACTGATTCATTCATTTATCTTCAGTTACTACTTTGTCCTGATCAATGTTTCGGTGGATCCGAACCCTATCCTGGGAATACTGGGTGCGAAGTGGAAATACGCAACTGATGAGACGCCAGACCACTGGAGTATTTTAGAATAAAGTTTTTCATTTAGTATGGGTAAAAGTCTGCTTGGAGAAAAAGGTCGAATTTAGATTTAGATTTAGAATTTAGAGACTTTAGAGATTTTGACAACTCATATTTTGAAGCAACTGATTCTGTATCACTAAAGTATACTTTACGACATCTCAGTGGGTTACTGTTACACACTATGAACAGGAGGCACCTGGCCTGAATCCTGGAGGGCTACCGGGGATGTTGACTTAGTACCAATCGACTCCAACCTTTTAACATTCCTGCCTTTCTTCTGACAGCTGCCATTGTGCTCTTGAACAATGCGTTTAACCCCAAGTTGCTCTGGTAGTGTGACATATTGATATGATGGTTTATTTGAAAGGTTCATCATCCATTGTGAAGTACAAGGCTTTGAGGGTTTAGCTCCACAAGATTACCTAGAAACTCTCATTGTCAAGAATCCATAATGGAGAACACAGCTGATAAATGATTCAACACTCTAACATTCTTCCTGTGTAAACTTCAGCTCCACTTTTTCTAAAACTGTTTACACACAGGCTATAAAGCTGCCACATGAGATTTGTCCATTTACTCATGTGAACTAAATGTTTAAATATTTAACAATTAAAAAGTTAGAATTATTGCAGGTTATTAGTATACTGCATATATTTTTTTTGCACGGCAACACAAATTATGATGCTAATGAGGATGATGATGTTTCTTCTATGCTTGAAATCTGCTAGACTCTTGTCAGGTATAAAAGTGGGATACCCTGATCAGTTTATTTAACTTTTGAGAACCTGAAACACATCAGTACAAAAGCTGGAATTTCAAGCCTAGTGTGCAGACCCTTTCTTATAAAGCTATATTTATTTCAAAGTAAACTTTAAAACTCATGTGGTTCTTAGCTCAGGACTATTATAACTATAGGAACCTATAGACAACCTATAGCAAGACTATAACTACTCTGATATTAAATTAGTATTACTATGACATTCTACAGTTGTAATGAGTCTACAGGTTCCCGCTTGATAAGATTTTGGTTTCTAACGAAGTGTTCTTAGAAATGACGTCTCTGCAAAATCTTTGAAACCCGAGACCCAATGAGGAAGAGGAAAGAGAGATGGGGATTTCAGGGGGCTGAAGTGTGACAGCCTCTCTCTCTCTCGCTTTCTGTGACCCTGTCTGAGTATCAAATCTGTTCCTCAGACATATTTAATAATGCTTGTCAGACAGTGCGACAGCTGCTGTATACCAGCCAACTTAATGTGTACACCACAGGTCACTTTCTTAGTGCTCTCTGAGTACTCTTAAGGCACCACTTCCTTGGCAGCGCTGAATAAGCCTTAAAAAATGTAACACGGTTGAGTCATACTTCCTAGTGGATATGACAATGCTTCCTCTACAAAGCTGAACTGCCCTCCCCTCCCAAAACTTTAAAATGTTAAAGGGACAGAGCATGGAAGAAGTGAGCAATAAGAGCGCTTAGACGCATAGTGAAAATATTGCTGGCAAAACTACATGGCAGGCAAGTCACTCCATGGTGAGTCAAGCCAGGCCTGAATCATATATCCAGTGAAGGTTCACTGTGTTAGCTGATCATGTGCAACATCAAGCTGGCTTGTTGGATCAGTAAAAGAAATAATGGTTCGCTTTTGTTCTGCCGTGGCTACAGTGAGAAACATGGCTGTCTCATAAGACATAGAGTAATCATTTAAATGTAAAGCAGAACAGAGCGGAAAATTCTACTCATGGTTTGTGGTGGATGAGCAAACAGTTTCGCATTGAACACGTACACACACCTTTGTCAAATGTGGGGTAATATTTGACAAGTGTCACTTTTTAACAGCCATATTTTTCAGTCTTGGTTTTGTTGACATGCAAAGGCAAACCATTAAAGACAATGGTACGTGTCCACAGAGTGACGATGACACAGGGAACAAGCCTTCACTGGATCGACCCATTGATGTCAATTCAGTCATAACCGAACTAACATCCAATGCATCACAGACATCACAAGCAGCGGATGATTGTATTTAACAAGACAAATGGAAACAAGCACAGCACCCACTGTTCCTCCAGACGGTTATCACACAGACCTCTCTTTGTCACAGAGTTGTACTACTACTTCAACTGAAAATTACATGTTTTACACCGTACTGATTAAAAAAGACACTTAAAATGAAATATATGACCTCTATAAGAAATGGTCTCTATATGAAAAGAAAACCTATAAATGAAGCTCTGGGAACATCATGGAGGGAGTGAGTGAGACATGAGTCATGGGCAGAGATATAGTGGTGAAGCTACAATCTGGATTTTACTTTCTCCTTTCCCCAGAAAACCCTTCAGCAACAGACATCTTCACAAGGAGGGCTGGAGCAGAGCGGTACTATGGGTTTCAGGGTGGATCTGGAGTGGGTGAGAACACGCCGCAAGCTAAAGAGATTCTAAAGACATTCTGTCGCCATGCCAACATTGCCACACTGACTCATCACACATGCACCTCAGCCCTAAACATTCGACAGATCTCATTATTTAACGTTTGTTGTCAACCCTTAGCGTTTATCATCAGAGATTCCAAGCAACTTACACATTCTCTGTTCCATGGCTGCTTGTTCCCTAACAAACATGGACATTCAGGATTACTGAACACAGCATGTTCATCAGTTCAGATTTGTCTGACATCAAGGTGAGACCTCTTTGGCTGGTATGAAAGCCTGCAGGCACACCGGCCCTTTGCGAAAGGATGGTTTAGAGTTTGATTTACTTTTTGATTATACATTTTTATATTGATCCCAGAATAATGGAATGGTGTGACCTTTCACCTACTTAGTTTTTACATTAATCGTTCAGTACAAACGTGAAAATGAGAAACAAGAAAATATGGCTCAGTTACTCAACTTATCTATAGGCTATTAAGACATTACATGTTTGGAATTTAATACATTTGTTACTGGTATTTTCAATAATTGAACAATCATTTCCACCTTCTCAAAAACATCATATTGGTTTATTCAGCAATACATTTAGAGCAGGCTAACAAATTACACCATAGTATATATATATATATAGGGTGTATAGGTTATACATCGTTTCCAGCAAAAACAGAGCAGTGTTGATCAATGTTTTTGAAAATCAACACTCACATGATTACATAAATTGCACGTGAGCTATAAGTATGTTCATCTCCTTGTCAAGGAGCAAAATTTTCAGATCTAGTTATCAATCGCTGCCAAAAACACTGGTGAAAAAGCTGGGTGTGTTAGCTTCGTGAGTTACCGAGTTGTGGTTTTCCAACAGTGCCATCGCGTGGTGTTTATGTTAACACGCCGAAAGGTTTGATATGTGAACCTTACAAGTGATTTCTGTCTCATGATGCTTTGAAGGCAGATGTGCTGGGATGCTTAAGGCATTACTCACTGACCTATAAGCTGTAATAGGCAACAACGCTGTAGTTTTCACCTTGTTTCACTCAGAGAGCGTGTGTGTATGTGTGTGTCCTTTGGCGCAGTATAATCCAGTGTTTCCTGTGAGTCAGCTCATCAGCACGGACACTCACCCGGACTGGTATTTGGGGGAATTCTGTCCTCTGTAACGGTTCGGCCCTTAACACTCTGTTTACAAAGCTGCCAGATGCCAGTTATTCCCCATATCCGATATAAAACGGCCAAAACACACAGCCTAGTGCCCTGCGGCATCCACACACACATCTTTGTTTACACTGGAGTGTTATTTAACCTGTGGGTGTCAGTTAGCCTATTAGCCCAGCGGTCGCTTAACTGAATGAGACTCTCCTTGAGTCACTCTGTCAATAAAGTTGACTTCCTCCAGACCCGGTAGCTTCACCCACCACAACGCCAGTGATTAATTCACCGTGACTCATACGCCTCTAGAGTATTTTCATAGTATATATCAGTAATTCTCAGTACTATTCAGATATGCTCAAAATGCCCCCAATATACATAAAGAATACAAATGTAAAAATTGCTATGCTACGACTGGCAACCACGCGCCGTCGAAATAATCATTAGCAAATGTAATCATAATCATAACTAAGCTTAATAAATTGCCATTATTTGCAATAACGCATAAACTTTTGGATGAAGTTCGGGTCGGTGAATGTTCCTATCAGTTGTTGCCCTGTGCCAACTATTTTGAGACCTGTAGCAAGCATCAAATTTGTAGTGAGCTCATTTTGTGCATAAAATTGTAAAATTTCTCAGTTTAAACATATATGTTATGTTATCTATGTTCTGTTGTGAATAAAATGTTGGCTCATGTGAGTTAAAAGTCTTTTAGTTTTAATTTTATTCAACTTTAAAGAACTTTTCTGGAATTCGGGTTGTGTATATGTATATATA
>JAQQZR010000035.1:11971609-11989144 GCA_030068235.1 Notoglanidium macrostoma | reverse complement strand
AAAGACTAACATATAAACTGATTAAAAAAAATGAATTACCTTCACATTATAATTCTCTTTTTTTCAGTTTCATTGCCTAAAGAAATTTAAGAAAGACCAGCTACCCTAGTACTCATTTAGTATAGTGAAAGAAATTCAAGGAACTATGGTCATGTATCACCCCATACATAAATCACTTAATAAAGGAAAGAAATTCATCAGATTCAAAACAAATGAAAGAAAAGGGAACAGACACATCAGTAGTTTGAGCAATTTTGCCAGTTGTAATATGTACGATTTTTCACTGATTTGTCCTTTGTATATAGTTTGCCTTTTCCCTCTAAGGAGTGGTGCTGAGCCAGTCAAAACAGTCCGAGAATAGATTGGAGAGGTGCCCACTGCCCACTCCAGACCAGTGGGGGTGACACTCTGTATTTGGGTTGCATAGACAAACAGTTTAGAGCCAGCAGCCTTGTGCTATTTGCTACAGAAACCAGTGGTGTGGAACTGGGTCACTACTCCTGAATATCAGAAAGAGTTATGTTGCGTTCCAGGGGTTTATCCTCAGAACTTGTTAATGTTAATGTCAAGATGTGGAGGAAGGCAGAGGTGAAGCCTGTTGAGAAAGAGTGAGACAAATGAGCTAGAATTAAGTACTTAGAACAAACTGCTTACCATCATTGAAAGCAAGACACACCTCCAACAATATCTGAATTAATGACAGTGACTCACTAATGTGAACTGGTCATAGACTTGCATGAGATCCTCCATCTTATACTGCTCCAAAACCACAAAGTTGTCAAGGTTTGGATTGCCTCGACGAGCACAGTCCTGACAATGCACCACATACGTCTTCCGTGAGTTGCTTTCACTGGTGACAAACAGTAGGTCAAAGACCTCGACCTAAAAAGAAGACCATAAAATTACAAAAATGATTAAAAATACAACCACTCATACACAGATGTGTTGCCTTTATTCATCAAAGCTGTGCAGAAACAAGTGCAGATTTGAGTACCCAGACTGATGTATGTGCTAATCTGCTCAAATTCACATGCACTCCAGCCAGACGGGAATTTAATGCACAGGTACAGCAAAGAAGAAACTGATAAATAAAGAAGCTGTTGGTTGAATCTGCATATGGCTGTGCTGTAATGAGTTTGACCATATACATCTTTGATGAATGAGGGCACTTGTGGTGGAATATTGGTAATTCAGTGCCTCCTGGTGGTGCAAGATGGGACAGCGAGCCATGTGCAGTGTTTACATTTGTTGTTAATAAACCCACATAGAAGCACAGTTCAGAATATGGGGTTGAAAACAGATTCATTAATGTCTTGATCAGGAAGGAAATATTATATTCGTTTTCTTAAGATATTTTTTTGTCTGTTAATAAAATTCCTGATCATGTAGTTTAACGGCTGTTGGCTGTGCATCAAACCATGATATTCAAGGAATGCCCGTTTCGATTTAAACTAATCAAATTACAAGCAGGTTCAGTGCACAAACAGTTGCAAGATCCTCTACTCTATTCGCATAGTCATTTGTCAAGCCAAAACAAACAGTGTTGCAATAATCAAAAGTACAGCCCAGGCGTCATCTCTTTCTCTTAGATTAAAAAGATCTACGGAGTTTATTATATTGATAGACATTTAACCAGTATTGCAGCACAGTTCTCTAGACAGAGTGCCACCCCATACCTCACAAATGCTACAGTAGTGAGCTGGCTCATCCTTGGTCCTCCCGTGCCACACCAGCTCCCTGCCTGCAGCTATCAGAGCCTCCCTGAGCATCTGACACTGCTTCAGTGTCTTCAGCAAACAGTACCTGCCACCACAAAAAAAAGCACATGATGTCATTACCACAACCATTCCTGTGTTTCATAGTTTAAACTCACCTGGAACAGTATATAAAAACAAACTAATTACTCTATGTTAATTATAGGTGGTATGAGAAGGATATGTTCTTGGCAACGTGTTTTTACATCAGGATGACTCACTTGATCATCTCAAAGAGCTTGTGGTCCGAGACTTTAATGTTTCTGGCCAGGTTCCAAGAGAGGTGAATCATAGGAACGATGGATTTGACACTCTGGAGTTTGTTCCACTCGTAGCGCTCCACTGCCAGCTTGTACTGATATGCTGAAATAAGAGGGGGAAATATTGCTTTCATGTTAATGACAAAACACAAAATATGCATTTACATTTCATTATAAGCTTCTATCTCCTGTTCAATTTAAACTCTGATAGAAACATAAAACGCAAAAAAAAAACTCCACAATTTGTAAAAGCTAATTTTTATGTACAAAACGCTCACCAATATCAAAAACAATACATATTTTATAGTTACCGGTGAGAGGGCCTACATTCCAGGCTACATTATTGCACCAGCCAATGGCCTGCACCCAGTGTACTGTGCCTGTGTTAAGCCACACCAGGTCTCCTGGTCTCTGGATGAAGCGATACACTGGCACATTAGCTTCATACAAGTCTTCCAGGTTAGGCCACCACGAGCCCATCAGGAAATTAATGTTATTCCTACACAATTAAGAAACAACTGGGTTAGAGGTACATGTAGAGCACATAAAATTTCTATGTAAAACAGTAAAAGACTAATCAAATGTTGTATCGTTTAGTGTCTCATGTTACAGTGTACAGTTTTAACTCACTCACTTTTCACAAAAGTCATTTAGAACACCCCAGTATGACTCGGGTACAGCAAACCACTCACAGTCTCCCGGGCCAATGTTAATGTTGACTGAACAGAAATTGTTGTTTTCTTGATGACCTGAACCAAAATATGAGTCGCACATCAGCATTTTTTTAATATTTAATATTTCACATATTTGCAACAGTACATTCTTGGCATCTGCCACTTGCACGGGTAATGTGCGTGTCTGTGTGCGCGCATGTGTACACATCACAGACCTGGTGTCCTGCTGCCTGGGACCTTCATATAGAGCTGGACAGTATTCATGCCCAGGATGGTATGGCCAACATGAGTGAGCAGGTTCCCTGCAGAAACGACGCGAGCGAATGCAGGCAGCTTACTCAATTCAGCCAGCTGCAGCTTCCACCTGCATCACACAGGAGAAAGATGATAAAACATCACCGCTAACAAGAGTACACACCGTACGCACCATTCTCCTTCAACATGCTCTGACTCCAACTTCCTAACAAGCTGGGATATGCAAAGAAATGAATTTAACTGTGCTGCAATGCAAATGTGACAAAGGCTTCTTCTTCAACATGCATGTTACTGTCTTCAAGATTTATTTCTTCTACAACAAATTAAAACTTTAATATAAAATTATACAGTGTCACAGGTTACAAGTTTCTCTGGACTATTCACAAGCATTTTTTCAGAGCATGACTATGTGGTCCAATCTGATGTCCCACGTAAATACTGCATGTAAACAATGCTATCGAACTATACCGTTAAAAATCGACAATGGCCTGAATTAAGACCTTCTTTCCAACATGGCATTAACACACTTACTTTCGCTCATCTGACAAGTCAATGTTTGTCCCAAACTTGATGTACTTAAAGGGACCTCTCCGTCGTCGTACCAAACTGAAAACGAGAGAAGAGTTTTATTTAAATCAGGGATGCATGCGAGATGTAGTATTACAATGGCCTATGTGGTCATTAGTATATGGAGTCGTACTTTTCTGCAGGAGCTGATTCTGTGTCTGAGTGCTCCTTTTGTCCTTTCTTTTCATTCTCCTCCTGAAAAGGAGTCAAAGAGAGACAGAATCATTATGATGTGTTTATCAAGTAAACAATATGGTACTTTGTCATTCATTTACAAAAACTTCTACGGAAAGTTAAGATATAAAAGGGGAGGTGTGGCGGGGGTGGTGGACACTGCAAGGGGGAAGAAACTAGACAGCAGGGGTCACTATCTCTCTCCACGATGCCAGAACAAGTCATCAAATGCAAACAAGTGGTGGTTTCATGCTTGAGGTTTTTTCGCCCCCTTGTTTGCACCAAGAGCACTGCTGCATTTAACTAGAGGTTTTAACTTGTAGCTCCTGACCTTAGACCAGGAAATTAAAGCCAACACTCCCTCAAATTAGAATTCCTACTCATGAACTTGGGATGGTCTTCACAATTCCCAGTTACTCAAAGTTCAAAGAGTGAGGTCTAATCAACAGGACTGTGCAAGGTCATAAGCAAATAACGTCGCTTATACAAGTATTTGCTTTAGCTCAATCAGCATGCAGACATCCTAGGTTCTTAAATCTATAATTCCGACTACACAGATCAGTATGTTGTGGCGGAAAATATTACCAATCACAGTTAGCTGGCTTGCTAATGCTAACAAAAGGTGAATCCATGGCCATCCAAATTTTCTTTCCACTTTGTAGCTCAAATGCACGGAGATCAAAAATTGTGCTATTCCAACCACAGACTTCTCACTTGGGGGACCAACAACTTGGGTATCAACAAATACACTTTTGACAGCACTTTGACAGTGTTTGCCTTAGAAGACACTCAGAACAAGTAAAGGAAGTAAAAGACTTTCTGAAATGACTCAACATAACATGGCAAGTCTATTCTTCTTAAAACATGTACTTCTTTGGCCTAATTAAAAATCAACTGATATGTGATCAAATATCAGAGCTTTACCACCATATACACTACACGGCCAAAAGTATACGGACACCTGGCCACAACCCCCCGCATGTAGGCCTTCCCCAAACTTTTGCCACAAAGTTGCAGGCAGACCACTGTCTAGAATGTCTCTGTATACTGTAGCATTACAATGTCCCTTCACTGGAGCAAAGAGGCCCAAATCTGTTCCAGCATGACTATGCCCATGTGCGCAAAGCAAAGTTCATAAAGACATGCTCTGCCAAGGTTTATGTGAAAAGCCCAAATGCCCTGCACACAGCCCTGACCTCAGCCCCACTGAAAACCTTTGGGATGAACTAAAACACTGATTACTTTCCAGACCTCCTCACTCAAGATCCATGTCTGACTTTACTAATTCTCTTGTGGTAGAATGGGCGAATCACCACAGCCATGCTCCAAAATCGAATGGAAATCATTGCCACAAGAGAGGGGTTATAATAACAGCAAACAGGGAGTAGGGCAACTTCAAATTAGTATCATGCTTTTAGAATAGGATGTGACAACAAGCACAAATGGTTGTCAAGGTCTGGTGTCCACATACTTTTGGCTACATATAGTATATTAAAAAAAAAAAAAAACAATTAAAGAACTAAAAGATTACAGATCACAATTACGTAAGCTAATCTTTTTATTTAACAAGCATATTTCACAGGCAAGTATTAAACTACACAGAAGGTGTTCGCAAACATAAGGCAATTACCAATGAGTTTATCAATATAATTACAGGCTGTCAGCACTGGGTGAGGCAGTTTATTAGAGAGAGAAGAAAAAAAAAAAAAAAAAGGGGGGAAAACAAAAAGGGATTTTAACAGTCACTGCCAACCAAAACAGTGACTTCTACTGAAGACTGGAGCCAACAACAATAACAAATCAGTTGTTCGTTGTCGACTCAATTGCATCTGCAAGGATAGTATAATCAGCCAAAACCTGTTAATACTCCTCAGCGTTAATCATTCCATTGTTTTTGCCAATCCCTTCATCTTAGGCTGAAATGCCCCCCAGACAATAAGAAAACTAACATGGTTAACAAGAAAGCTGGAGATGGGCATCAGTGCTGTTCACCAGCTCTTATACTTTCAGACCAAAAGTGGTGAAAGCGCCAGAATACGCTGAGGATGCCCTGCCAGTGCTGTAGAATTTGTGGATTCTCTTCTGACGTAGATGAAACGGGCGGCTACAAATTTGTTCAGAATGCTTTGTCTTGCAAACTTTATTTAAAGTGGCTGCAAAGCAAGCAGCCATGTCAGCCGGTACCTTTGTGCTGACTGACCATAAGCAAGGTATAAAATCGTTTATATATGTCAATGTAAGAATTCGACGGATGAAGGAAAACAATTAAAAATTACAAAGATTAAAGTTTACAATTCCATGATGGACTTCAATATTATTCTGATGCCTCCACGTGCCGCCAAAGCTCATGCAGCGACTCACCACCCAGACACTGACTCAAAGAAAATCAATGACTTCTAGCCGTTTTGACACTCACGCAGCTTTTAGTCTGAACATACCATTACTCTGATATTTTGCAACTGGTCCATTTTTACAGATCATGTCAACACAGGTGTCTCTGGTCAACTGCTTCCTTTATTGTCTTTAACAGACTACACCGTCTTCTGTTTTGCCTTTCTACAAAAAAGCTAAACCACCAAATGCAATTAAGAAATGCAAAGCCTAATAACAACAAAGCCTTTCAGGATACCATGAAGACACTAAGCTTGATGCTTGGCTCTGCTGAGCTGATCCATCACGGTTAATTCAGAGCTGGTTCCACATCTACTGCTACAGATATTTCTTTTGTTTATTTCTATTCCTGGTTCAATCTGATAAGTTCTCTCCTAATCAACCAAATATGTAATCATGAGCAGTTAGATTGGTAGTGGGGGAGACCTTATAAATGCTTATGAGGAATCATCATGTTGTGGCCATCTGACCTCATCTTGTGGTATGCCTTTGATAGGCTTAAGTATCAAACGTATAGTAATTACTTGAATCAGCAGCACCTAATGTCAGTCACCTATTTGGATGACCATCAGCAGAAAGCTGGTTGAGTGCATGTTAGTTAACAAAAACTTGACCTGAAAATATGTTGCAACCGCAAGCGCTGACAATAGTAATTTTGAACAGAACACTGAAAGACTTGACTGCCCATGTATGCGTTTCTAGAGGCTGGTTGGCTAAATAGTCAATCTAACAATGCTTTAGAACAAGAACAGATATGATCAAACTAATAGAGCTGAAACTGATGATGTTTACTTAAACAAAAAGTCAATGTTCACTCATACAACATGCAACTCTAATGGCTTCAATCATGGGAAAGAAGAGAAAGTGGTACTTACACGCAGTGACTCCTGGAAAGAGGAAGCCTGGTACTGCGCGTACTTGGAGATAGTGGTATGGGATCGGCTACTCTCGCAGCGCCATGTCTTCCTGGTGCCAGTTATGTCCCAGTTCTCGTCAGTGGGCTGAAAGAACTGAGTCCTCACTTCCACCAGGTGATCTGGGTTTGCCTCCACCAAGGTCTTAGTGGAGAACAGACCAAGGTCTGAGGCACAGGAGAGAGGAGGGAAGAATGGAGAGAGAAGAATGTAATTAGCTGACTCCCCAATTCACCCAGTCACATCAGACACATCCAGGCAATGCAAGTACGCCGTTCAAAGATTTAAACCTTGGAACACAATTTATTTATAACCAGTAAACCATCTCATGTGAAAAAATAAATCAGAATAACACAGAATAAAAAAAAATACTGTCAGTAGGAAAATTGTCAGCATGGTACTAGACTGAATGAATGTGATCAAGTGAATGCACATCTGGAGAAATGCCAGGCAGCCAATTCTGTGACGAGTATAATGACATAGCAGCAGACCGAGGAGATGACAGGTACACACTGCAATGTTAAGGACACTGATTATGCAACATTTGTGTCAAATAAGGTAGCAGTATATATAAGGGCATATTCCCAGACATTATTAATCATTTATTATAGATTACAGTAAAAGAAATTCTTCCAGTGGCAAAAATCAGAGCTGATGACAACCAGTCACAACGCAGACCTTAAGGTGGGATGTGCTGCCGACTGACCTATCCCCAAGTAGCTGTTGCGCTTTTTGAGATGCTACCTGTAATGACCGTTTTAGCTTACAGGTGGTGCTGTTGCCATGTATGATCTGATAATGTATAAAACACGCACAGCAATATGTCCACTCTTATTGGCAGCTTCACACAACTAAATATTTCCAAACATTTCTGACTTGTAATTAAACCACCCAGCAGTTAATACATACTCAGCTGCTTCCCAGAATGGCTACTCTTTAGCACATCAAATAACAATCATGAGTGTTACGTGCTTAAAGCCACAGAAAACTTCAGACACACATGTACAAACCCAGAAACACAAACACACATACCCAGCTTAAGTGCTCCAGCAAGGCCTCGGATAACTGTAACAGGGTTGGCCGCATTAGTGCAGAACTGGTGAAGCGGGGGGAAGAAAGCATCCCTCTTGCTCTCCAACTGTGAGAAGTTTACAAATGAGAGTTAAACACAAAGTTTAAAATAATAATAAAAATAATAATAAAAAAAAGGTTCCTCATTTGAAGACTTTCCCCTTTGATTGTGACCTTTCTAATAGGCGACATGCAGTGAGCCCTAATTTGTTGAGGAAAATATGATGTATAAAACCATGCATAGCCCAATACTCTAGCCCACTTCCTCTAAATGCATGGTTCTCTGGCTTCAAAGAATATTGTTTATTATATTCTGGTTTTACAACAAACTGAAATCCAGTTGTGCAGTGCCATAACCTTACAGTTCAGTATTTTCCTGTTTCCTAACTTACATAGTATCAAAAAGCTCTTGAATGAATCTTCAATTTTATCGTCACTAATGCCTTAATCCAAATATTCTATAACGAAAAGGAAATAAAGGCTTAAATGCACTATAATATCTTTATAAAAGAAACCACAAAAAAAAATTTCTAAAAAGATCTTTTGTTGGACATTACCCCCATGAATTCTAAATAAAGTACTTAAAAGCATATACTGCATCAGTCTGTACAAAAACATTAACCTGTTTACATGTTTAAGATGTAATAAAAATGCAAAATTACAGAAAATTACCTATATGTTACATTTCTAATGACTTTTTTTTCACCGCCTTTATATTTAGTGTGAATTGTTATCAGTCAGATAACTTTATTTGTCCTGCTTCTTCTCACGCAACTTCAGATATTGACCCCAAACCAACCTCAACACGTCCGTTCTGTGCTCGCACAGTGTGTTTATATACGGCTTTTAGAAAGACACGCTTGTTTTCTTGTCTTTTTTCCACCCCATTGAAATAAATGGAGTTTCAGAATCAAAGTCTTCCTGCTCAGTCACATTTCATCAGCGAGTCACCAAACTTCATTTCATAGCTCGGACAAACTTTCTCTATACACACAACCACTCACCATGAGCTGCACTCATCTTCTATTTCTCTACAGCGCAATCACACTCATCTCTAGTTTTTACTTACACTTTTTACTTAGAATTACAGCATTTTGCAACACAAAATACTGACAAGACAGATTTTGCTTCTCTGAGGTGTCTCACCATAATTGCCATTCAATATTTATTATGAGCTCTACCTCTTCTTACACACTAGGCGGCAACACCCGAGGTATTATCATACAGAGCATGGAGTTGGCCAATTTATACTTGACCGACTCGATGCACGCTTTAAAAACGTGATCAGAAGGTAGCATTATGGCACAGCCTAGTTTCATTTGACCCGTGCGAACTTATAATAATAAAAAGGATACAGAAACAGCCTGTGATACCCGACTGCTCAACATTTTCACACTGTCCAGAATTCACAGCAAACGGCGCTCTGTAGAGCAGCCATCTGAAGGGTAGTTACTGCAAACCGCAGTATATACACAAGCTCTCTGGTTTGATCGCAGTCTGAATTCAGGTTAAAATCAGCTCCTGTGTGCTGCACTTGAAGGAAGTCACACTATTGTCTAAAAATTATTCTGAAACACGATGTGTTGTTTTTCTCATCTGTACGACAAATTGGTAAGTGTGACGTGCACGAGGCGTGATGACACGAATGTGTTGTTTAGCCTAATCCTAATCATTTAGAGCACAAACTTTAAATTTTAGCACCTTTAAACAATTCATGAAGACGTTCATGGCACTAAAAATGATTAAAATAATATGTAAATAATAGGAGAAAAATACATACAAACTTTACATTTTAAATCCTGATCTGAACAGTGACCTTAGAAACCTGGAGTTCTACATGCATGAATTTTGCCTGATTGATGGTTTAAGTCATTGCACATGTCTGTGAGTGTTATATAACCCCTTAATCAGGTCTCACTGTACCAAATATGCGCTAAATATGTCCAGGAAATGAGCCAAGATAAGAACTGTATAAATAATCACCAGCATGTCAGCAAGAATGCAAATAAAGAACATGATATACTCACATAAATACTAGGGGTAGGAGGGTTGAGTTTGTCCTTTGGTAGTGGAGGGAAGGGTGAAGCAGGAACTCTTGGAGGCGGGCATCTGTCCAATAAGATGCTACTCGTGGATACACCATTTTTCCCAAGATGTCTGCAAGAGGAGAGAAACACGCCTTCCCAATTTAACACCTCTATTACAGTGAATTACACTGTACACAAAGGCAACAATTTATCAGAGAAGGTCATGTAAAAAAGTGCCTTTAAATTCATCTGCGGATTTTGATATGATAAAGTCTTAAATTGTCCAAGTCTAAGCATAAGCAACAAACATGGTCATAATTATGGATATTTTTACATTTTAAATAAAGAAAATAGCTTTTGTTTGAAATCACACTTTGGTCATCATAACTCGGACCCTGAAAGGTGCAATATAAGCAACAAATTTGTTACTTGCTCTGTGCATTTTAAAAAAGCTCAGAACATCTCGCATCATGCCACAATATGGTCGTAATACACTAAGATCTCTAAAAACAAAGCCAAGTATGCAGGATCAAACCCACATAAAAGCTCAGTAGAGTTTAGATAAGAGATACATAAAATGTCAAAAAAAAATTATACATGCACACCTTAATATATTTGATATAAAAATGTTCAGCTTCAGCACTGCAGTCAGTGATTTGATATTTATTTAAGCCTAATTAAGAGTTCTGTAGTATCAGTTGACTGAAATGCTGGAAAGAAACGTACAACCCTCTATATCCCATAGCGGCTGCCAACAGCCTGTTTGTATTTCACTGTAACGGCCATGGCTGTCCAGATGTTTTAAAGAAGGGTCTGCTATAGTAAAACACAAATTCATGGCATTATATTGCGTGTGTGAATACATGAACACCATCACCTTTATTTTGAAAAAGGAAACAAAATGTGTTGTCACTGACATTTGTGAGTAGCCTCCTACTTAGTTTCATGTCATGACTGACTGACCTGCTGAGGAGTTACAGTGTCTCTGGGAATTATAGCTATAGCAACCAGAAGCGCCTGTGCCTGTTCTCGCTGCAGGGGACAGTTTTGTTCACCAATCATGACGATCCAGCACGTTTGTACGACATTTGTGGAGTAATATTAGAATCCAACTGTTCATTAGAACTAGTTAATACGTTAGTAGTTCCTAGCTAACCAGCATAATGAATGATCAGATGACAGCTAAACTGACCAGATTGAGATGAATAATATTACATGCCACATTTAGTCACGTATCCATGCTCTTGGGGTGCTGCGTGTGAGCGAGCGAGCGAGAGTATCAGGAAAATTCTTTTGATTCATCTTATTGTATAAATCACTAACTTCTCAGCAATTTCTTATTATCTATGTAGATTAGTAGAGTTTGATAAATAATTCCATATTTAATTATTTACAAAATATATAATAAATACCACTTGCACATTAAGAAGTTTTCAAATGCAACAAACACGTCTGCAGGATTGTTCAAAACTGAAGTCCAAACTGGACCTGGCTTTGGGAATGAGGTTTAAGGTGTATGTAAAACTATGCAATTTTAATATCTGCAGATATTACTAAAACATATATCATTAAAACACAGTTCATGCCTTTAAAAAAAAAAAAAAAAACCTTGTAATTGTCATTTTTGTTTAGTCTCCTAACTATAACTGTTTGTTTATAATATGGCACTAATAAAACTAAGGAATTTCTTTAGAACATTAATAAAACATGCCTTTCCCTGCTACTGGGAAACTTAAATTAAGAAGTAACATGACATGCTCTTGGGACCAGGCAACTTTATACGCTGACAGGTCCTAGGAGCAACTAGCTTGAACATTTTCATAGCCATTTCATGACTGTGACTGGTGCCCACCTGCAGGCTTTAAGCACCTCCCTGGAACTTGGGTAGATGGAGACAGATGCCCATGGAACAAGCGACGGGGTTGGAGCTTTAGAGCACACTAAAGGAGAGTCCACCTTCATTGGACTTTGAGAGTCCTCCAGGCCTTTCCCATTGAGCCTGGGGCTGGTAAGACTGCCAGCGCTGTTGTGCTCCGTGGATTTGGGTGAAGGTGTGGCTGTGGACATGGCCGAGCAGGGTGATGAAGCCACGGAGTTCTCCTGCGTCTTCTGTAGGTGAATGCTGTTAACAGTTGTGCCAAGAGCAACCACCCCACTGTCTTTACTAACATCATTACTACTGGCTTTTCCCGTAAGCAAGGCCGAGAGCGGAAGATTGTCTGGACTTAGCTGAGCTGGTGAGCAGAGTTTGGGCACAGCAGCACCTGCCAGGCCCTGATGGACGTGATTAGGCCGTCCTGCAGTGGCAGTGCTGTTGGGCATCCCCGCCAAATGCCCATTTGAGGAAGGCATGCTCTCTTTGGTCGGAGCAGGGCCTTGTTGTCCACCTGAGGTAGAGGAGTGAGGGACCGAGGGAGAGGGAAGGGGATTGAGAGCCTCCTGTGCAGTATATCCACACTCATTGGGAACGCTAGTGCAGGTAGGTGGAGACGACCCTGTGGAAGAAAGTGGCCGTTCACCGTTGGGACCTGCTACATGCGAACCTGGACTTTTGTTAAGCCCCTGTCAAAAACACAACAAAAAAGAAAAGGAGTTGTAAATAAAAGAAACCATCACTGCAGCTTTGTGTGACAACTGACAAAGCAATATTTCCCAGACCACATATAGAGGAATGTAGAAGAATGTTCTCTCACCTGAGTGGAGTTGACATGTTGGCTTTTCCACAGCTGATCATTCATTGTGCTGCTGCTGCTGGTAGGGGTTGCACAGTTACGAGGTAGTGCGTTTTGCTGCAGGTAAGGCACATTTCCATTGCTCCCCTGCCCTGGTAAGTGATTATTGCCCACAGAGCTTCTCTCTGTGTTAGCCAGGGCTCCAGCAGTGCTGCAGGGGGAGGGGCTCGCAGGAACAGGTCCGTTGGCCATTGGCTGAAGGGTGCAGGGTGTACGAAATGAGGGCTGAGTGGTGTTGGGTGTGTTGGAGAGAGCAACTGGTATATGGCGTGGTGATGGTAGCGATTTTGAATCAGGCAATGAGGAGTCACTTTTTGGACAAGGGCCGTTGGATAAAGTGGGCCGCACTTCACCACCAGCATTCAGTCTCATCTGTTCAAAGAAGATGAATGGAAGTCTTACATGTTTACCATACTGCAATCCAGAGGTGAATAAGGATTATGCAAAAACAGAAACACTAAATCATGCAATGCAGACAATTTTTCGTATGTTGCAGCATACACACCTGCTGATGCTGCTGCATAAGAATGAGTTGTTTTTCCAATTGGTCTAACATTTGAAGCTGCGGTGGCTTCAGGTTTGCTTTGTTAGCCCGCAACTGTTCCAGTAGCTGTGAGTACAAAGCGAAGACTTTAAGAGCTGGTCTAAATCATGCTAATGTGTACGTTATCAGATTCCCATAAAAAAAATAAAAATAAATTTTAAAAAAGTAATAATAATAATACTATAAATAAATAAAAAGTTTGTTCTACCAACCTGAAGCTTCTGGGGAGTTAGGTACCAGTTTGGAACTTGGACTGGATTGTTGGTGCACATATCAGCTGAATTCTGTGCATATGTTTAATGAGGGAAAACATGCTGTAAGGCTATGTACAAGTGTGTATGTAAGTTGCATGTAAGTTTTTAACAGTGCTAAACTATAGTTGTGGTCAAAAGTTAACATGTACAGACATGAATGCCATGGCAATATTGGGCTTTTAATGATTTCTCTGAACTTTTCTTTTTCTATGGCAGAACGGTTGTACAGCATACATTTTTAATAAAAAAAGAATAAAAAAAAAATTGGGTTCAAAATTTATTTTCGGTTTCCTGAAATGAACACAAGGTCAAATTTATCCACACAGGATCAAAAACACATAACATACAGCACACCTAATAGTTGGTTTAATGCCGACACGTGTGGTTGACACATGCCTACAGTTGCTTTTTGACCGGTTGGCTGTTTTTGATCATTAATTAGCTGAGAGTGGAGGTGGTGCTTTTCATTGCAGAACTCAAAGCAATGAAGAATTCAAAGTTTTTCATTTGGTTATACATTACATCCAACATATCTGTTTATATATTAGGAAGCCTGGCTACTATTGTCTATTTTAAAAAGTTATAAAATACTCCTACATGGGTGATCTACGCTATTATGCCAGTTCGACACAGCACACTTGGCACCAAAGTATTTAATGTGTGTTTTCATTTTGTTAACCTGTTTTTGTTTATAGGAAGTCTAGTTGCTAAACCCTCATTAACGTTAATTATTTTTTCATTTAGGCCTATTGATCTACTTTATTCTGTCTGTCTTACAGAATCAGTCACATCACACACCTGCAGTGCACGATGTGTAAATCCTCATGTTCTGTTGTTGTTTATGCCGTTTTTTTTTTTTTTTGTTGTTTTTTTTTTTTTAAATACATGCAAATAAACAACCACTTTTTTTGTAAAGAAAAAAATGCATTTGTTGTATTTTTTTTCCCAAGGGGTCACAGACATTTGTGTATTCTTAACAGTACAGTTTAATCGACAGGTAACGGTTAATGGTTGGTTAACAAGTGTCGACAAAATTCAAAATGAGCATCTCTAGTTGGCGAAGCTACCTAGAGAAGCTACCAGCTGTAGTCAAGAATTAACAGTAACTTAAGAGCTTAACCATGGCAAGTTAAGACATTTTGGAACTTTCAGCACCACTGAATTAATATTATTATTATTATTAATATTAATATTAATAATAATAAAGTGGGTGTATGTATATGTTGACCGTGTACTTATTTTACTTTATTGCCTCAAATTAATTAAAAATTCTTGTTTTTTTTTTCTACTAAAGACATGTGCCATACAATCATTCTGTCACTGAAAAAGAACAGTTCACTGAAAGCCCAACCTTGCCCAACGTGACATTCATGTCTATGATAAGTTTATGTAAACCCCTTATGTTCTTCTTTACCTTGGATGGACTGGTAGTCCTCTTCCTCTTGCTAGGACTGGACTGGTCAACAGATTGGCTAGAGGAGAGCATGTGCGGAGGCAGTGACTGTGCTGGGAGCTGGGACTGACCTTCACCACGCTGATGAGATTTTCCTGCCTGCTATGGGTTAAAAAAAAGAAAAGAAAAGAAAAGGAAAAAAAAAGTACAAGACAGCAGCTTGGAGGAGTTCATATGGCAAATGCGTTTCCTGGAGTTTATCTAAACATTCACTCTAAACCACTTACAAAAGGACTAGCTTTATTTTGGAAGATGTCTACATTACAACCTAAAAGCAAGATTTTATACCCAAGGGTTTCTTTTCATAACGTTTCCAAGACTTACACTATTATCAATTATTTCCTTGGCAGGAATAATTGAACATTGACATAACCAAATAAAAAAATATATATTAACAACTTGCCACTGAAATATTGATACTATACTAAACACTTCAAAGTCAAATAGCTACTTGAGGAAAAAGTTATTAAGAACATGGAGTTCTCTTACTTATATGCCCTTTAACATTCACAAATCCTGCATTCACCACAAACATCCAACTGAGCTAGTGCATTGGTCATTATTTTCTGTTCATGTGGATCCCATGAACAGTAATGATGAATGATATGAGTGAGTGAGCTGTTGTGCTGATGAAATCAACAGTCAAATAAAATTAAATTGTTAAATCATCAAAGATTGAATCATGGATTACAAATTAGTGTAAAGAATAAAACATGGTGTGAAGCAGCATGTCCCGAAGTGTTTGCAATTTGCTAGCGATTTCTAATTTAATTAAAAACATCATCTAATGCAGTTTAACTTCCTACAGTCGCATTTATCATGGAACATGCCTGAAATAAGTGCGTTCCTGATATCATTCATGTTGTAACAGTTATAGATGTTCATTCCTTGTCATGTTCTTGAAAATCCGGAAAACACAAAGTCCTCAGTCCTGAAGAATTCCCAGTGAAGAAAAACTTACTGATCTTTACAAAGTGCTAACACTTGAAATGACTTCTACATACGAAACAGACGTCTACTTACAGAGAAGTTCATAAATATCAACGACCTTTTTTCTTTGCTAATTAACAAACGTTTTAATACGTTTATTATTAGTCTTGGATCACGTGGAACGCTCAAGATACAAATCCCTATGAATGCCAAGTTACTACAGAAAGTATTACAAGGAGTGCATTAATATAAACCTGTGATCTCACTTGCAGCTAGCACTTCTGTCCGAGCTGCGATATAAAAAAAAATTCATAAACACCTGACCAATAATATTTGAAAATACAAAAGCACTGCAGTAAAAAGCCTTTAACATGAAATGGTAATATTTATGTGTAAAGACTGATGGTGTTTAAAGTGTGAATTAAGTATTAGTATAAATTAAACATTATCAAAGGTTACATCTAAAGCTCTTGGAGAAATGCATACTTGTTTAGCGTTAATACCGTATTAAACAAAAAAACTCCACTAGAATCCTCATAAAGGGTGTGGGAAGTGGGGTGGATGTCTACAGGCCCGTCTAGCTGAGCTGGTCTCACCTGCTGTGCTGTGTTCAGGGCTCCCTGTCTGGAGGTAAGCTCTGCTGGAATTGGTAGGCTCCATGCCTCCTCAATACTAGGGAGCATTTTACTTTTACTCTGTAGACTACCTTGTTGTAGATTACACAACTGAGCCTAGAAAAGATGTGTAAAAATCACAATTGGATTTATAAGTGGTTGATTAATTTAAAAAAAGAAAAAAAAAGGAAAAAGGAGAAAGGAAAAAAAAAAAAAAAAAAAAAAAAAAAAAAAAAAAAATAGATCCATACATCAATCTACATATTTGAAAATCAAACATTCCAGGTCATGTAATGGAAGAATGTTGAAAAGTAAAGATGGTAATGGCAAAGGCTTGGAAACAGCTCAGGTATTAAAAAAAAAAACAATAAAAATTTGTATGCCTATATAGACACGCATGTACACAATGCACAGTTTGGAGCAGATGTCAAATAGGACCCATAAAAAAGGTGAATATTAAAACGTCAATGTAGTCTAGCACATTGATCAGTACCTGCAGGCATTTAATACGGGCAGTGAGCGCAGTAACGTTAGAGCAGGACTTGCTGCAGGTGGCATTAATGTAGCATTTGATGGCATCCTGAGGCTGGTTGCAGGACTCGTAGAGGGTTCCCAGGTCCATCCAGGCAGCTGCATGGCTGTGATCCAGCTGTACTGCACATATATAGGCCTGAAGTGCATCCATCGGCTGGTTCTGCTGCTGATACAACACGCTGGGGACAAGACCAGCAGGAAGAAGGGGACAAGACCAGCAGGAAGAAGAGAAGACATTCATAAGGAAGAACAAGAGAAGACATGAAAAACAAAGTGGGAAGGTATGACTGCAATTATCATGTCCTTAAATGGGAATCTGATTTTTGTAGTCAACAGTCAACGTCCAAAAAATAGATATCTCAAGATGCATTAAAGTGTGTGTGTGTG
>JAQQZR010000035.1:11939459-11971601 GCA_030068235.1 Notoglanidium macrostoma | reverse complement strand
GTGTATATGTAAATGTATGTATGTATATATGCTTACCCTATTGAGCACCAGGTATCAGCACTAGCCTCCGACTTATCAATGGATTGCCTGTATGAAATAAACGCATCCTGGACCTTTCCAATACTGGAGTAGCACCTGTGAGAAGGGAGAAGTTTTTCAGCATGATCACCCAACTGAGGTTTGCTCTCACAGTTACTGTGAAAGTACTGAACATAAACACAATACAGTTCTATTTTATTATAGACTCAAGAATGAATCAATACTGTGAGTTATCATACTATAACTAGCCTTACCTAAAACTATCATTTCTTAAAATTTAATTTCAGCTACAAGATACATAGCATATTTTTGATGACAGTCTAGCCTCCTGGGAAAACCAGATTGGTAGCAAACAGGCTTAGGTTAGCTCAAGTTAACCAAATTGTTTTTTAGTTAAATTAAAAGGAATTAAAAGTTTTAGTACCTGCCCAGGAAGTACCAAGATTGTCCAGAATCGGGATCTGTTTCCAGAGACTTCTGCAGACACTGAATAGCATAGCTGTCTTTGTTAGCCTTATCGCCTAGCTGTTCTACTGTGTGATGCATCCAGCCTGTAGGAGCATTGGAAAGCATCGATTAAACCAGTTATCACACGCTACAATAACATGACCTACAAGGACCTAACAATGCCTGTCCTGGTACCCACGAACCCCCTAGCAAGCCACCTTGGGAAAACTTCAGGACATGAAAAAGCAAGTGATTTGTCCACTTGCATATCTTTGTAAATAGGGAGGTACCAGAAGAGGGAGGAAACAGAAAGAGGAGGTTCTCTCACAACCACCAGCAGCTTCAAAAGAGCCCATCGCAGACAGCCCAAGGTTGTTAAGATGGTGTGTTAGACAAAGCCTCTCCCAGCTTCTGATCCCAGCTGAGCTTTTAACATCTGTGCCAAGCGCCTACGCCTGTCACCACGGCAACGCACGAGTGCCGACAATTACAGGTCAGCGTGGAAATGGTTTTATGACCGCGTCTCTCAGCTCCCATTGCCATCCTTCCAAGGTAAATTCTAGACTGGCAGGAGATTTAAAAGGACCTTGAGGGGGTTGGGTGAAAAAGACCCACCAGGTGGGTTAGATGTTTTGCGAGGTCAGTTGTATGACAAGGCTAAGGTAAAGTATACACTGGTGTGCAGTTGCATCAGATAAAATGGACCGAAATCTGGGATTAGAGCTTACAAGAGAGTGAACGCTCTTTCTGGAAAAGATTATAGCTCATTGTGATGTAAATAAGAGGTATTAGGTTAGATATTGAATTTTGGCCTTATAGGTTGAGGCCAGAAATCAAACCACTATTTTCACTCTTTCAAAGGTGAAAAAACATTAAATATTAATTAAACAGCAAAGACACAACAACTGCACTTACATTGCATGACATACTACAGACAAGTCAGAAAACTGATACATGAAAACTCACCCAGTTGTTGGAGAGTAGTTGCCTTCACCTGTACCGGAAGATTCTCTGTCTGTAACAAACTTTCATATGCTTCTTTTGCTGCACGGTACTTCTTCTGCAGAGAGTGAGGACAGGACGTTTAACAGACAGAAGGGTCAACACTTTTATAGCCCATAAGGGTGGACATAAAGAGGCTCCACAGACCGACTACAATGAGTGTGCTGGCCAGGAGGAAAGAACTTAACTGTGGCCAGACAGCGTGATGGCGAGCACGACAAGACAGACAGACAGACACAGACACTGGGGGAGGGCAAGTCTAGAAACGAACAGGACAGGACAGGGCAGACTAGACTCAACAAGCCACTTGGTTAAGAGCACATTAACTTGTCCACACACAAACGAAATATGAGAAGCCCACTTAGGGTACTTGTTTTTCTTGGTGACCTTCAGACTGAGCCATAGACTCCCAGGCTGAGTGCTTAACAAGACCCAGCCCAAACACAAGCATAATAATAATTAAAAAAAATAAATAAATAGCACATCACACCTCACACAGTTGTATGGACAAACCCTTTCCTGTGTGTGGTTGTCTGTGCATATGAGGTAATAAATTTAATTGAGAGTAAACAGCGGATCTCAAGACCAAATATGCACCATTACAGAAGTGTATGAAAAATTTCAAACACTATTGTGGACCTGCTAAGGACAGCAACTTCCATTTGCCTGAATTGTTATTTACTCTTAAACTGAAGCTTAAGAACTACAAAACCCTCATCAAATCACAAGGTTCTCTGCTTATGGACCAATTTCCTGTCTCAGTCTATTCAGTCTGTTCCAAAGATGTTGGAAATTTAGAGTCCTCTCTATAAAGAAATGTGTTTCTCCAAACAGCGCGAGTACTCTCTGATTAACCCGATGGGATGAGAGTGGCAAATCAATCTAGTACACACAGAGTACTGAGCAGAAACCTAGGAATAGAAAGTAGCACTGGAGGTTGTCTAAGAATAATTAGATAGCCTTTCTCACACTATATTCTGATGGTGGAAAAAAAAAAAGCAACTAAAACAAGAGGGAGGGGGTGGATTAGGGCTTCTGATGTCCAAGTCCAGATTTCATTTCTTATGTTTTTGGTTCAGTGTTGGTTGAAGCATCACTGAAAGTAGCTTGATGTTCTCTCATGCTGTCCAAAAAGCTCATAGCTTTGTAGAAGTGCACTATGTCTAAATTTTAATCACCAATGTAGGCTTTGTAGAAGTGCACTAGGTCTACTGACACAAACAGATGATGCTCATCATATTTGTCATTTAAAAAAGAAAAAACACACAAAAACCACCAGACAGCACACTCTTCACTTTAAGAATTAATGTCAGAAATAAGACAAAGCTTCAACATAGAGAGCATGCTCAAATGACTTCAAATAACAGTCGTTAGGTCTTAGAAATACATGAACCTGAGCATAGATTACAAGCACAGTGCAAATACAAAACAGCACTCACCTGAATTTCATATAAATGAGCAATGTGGAAGTGAACTGCATAAAGGGAGAAAGAGAAAGAAAACTATCACTAAAGAAATGTACACCAAAAACAGCAAAGGAACAGGAACAAATGTCACTAGCAAGAGTGCTAGTTATGCACAAGATAAAGTGTCACTGGTATGCTGGATGCATGAACGGAGAGGAAGAAGGTTAATGTGCTCTATGTGCACTTCTAGCCCATCATTACTGCCGGCGTGGAGCGCTACACAAGGCTGAATCCTGTAAGGCAGTTTCCTTGGCAACTGGAGTCTTAGGGAGTGAGGAAATGGCAATGAGGAGGAAAAATAAATTACAGAAATATCCATTTGTATCCAATCTGCCCAGTCTCTTTTCAGTTCACCTCAAAAGGAACTGATGAAAGCACCGGTGTAATTCTGCCCACTGACACATGCACATAACCACTAGAACAGACTTATAAGCATAAAGGACAGCTTTCTGCTTAATGGTACTCACTTTCGGCTTTAGACAAAGTGCAGGGTGTGGAGTCAATCAAAGCCAGCTGAAAATGCTGTAAGAAGAGAGAGAGGAAAGAGGTGTAAGCAAAGATCATGCTAGTGCACACACGCAGGTTTGCTTTACACAGAGGATTTTCAACAAGATTATTTAAAACATTCTCAGTAGTGTAAAAACTAGAGTACATTCAGACAAAGACAAACTTAAACCTTCTAAATTTCAACCTCAATCTGACAAGTGTATAATATTTAGTGAAACTAGCCCATACACCATCATTTTTAATCAATTTGAGAGGAAACTAACAAACTGATAGCAAACAGGTGACAAGACCTAGTAACATCTATTGACATGGACATGTTCTAAAAATCTACAGTGGGATGAGCAAAGGCACCTGATGGAACCATGAATTCAATGCACAAATGTTTATCTGTGCCACAACAACTGTGGGCTGCAACAGTTGACTTGAGTCTACTTCAGGTGCTAAATTGTGATAAAACCACTGAAGCCAAAATATGAATCTGCACCAGAAATTGGACAAGGAAAAAGAATAAATTACAAAACACTTACTAAGGAAAACAGGTCATTTGGGGGGTGATCACTTCCGTTCAATTAATCCAATTCTTTATCATATATGTACGAGGATATTTAGTCCACCAGAAAAAGATGGCCCACAAAATGCTTAATTAGACAATTAAGCTTAATTAAACAAGTTGTCAGGAAAATGTGGACACCTGTCTGCAAGCATAGCAACAACTGAATAGATACAGCCATGAATTACAATATGTTGCAGTACAGAAAAATAGGAGAAATAAGATCATCTGTCTACTGAGCCTTTCCAGTAATAGCTTAGATTAAAAAAAAAAAAAAAAAAAAAAAAAATTAATAGGGGGGGGGGGTGTTTCTATTTAATAAACATAGACAAAATGACAATGGCGATGCTATAAAAATAAGGAATCTCCTCTTAAATGTGTACTAGTGATATGGCTTTTTGTAGCTGTAAAAAAATTTAAACAAACACTTACCTCTGTCCTGTCCATTCCGGTCAACCATTACAGTTAAGACACACATTCGGCATAATGGCAATAAAAAGACAACAAAAATGTCCCTACACAAAAAATAAAATCCCACAGAGTACCTACCTATCCCATACACACACCAGGAGCATATCAAGCCATTAGTGCTATTCAGTTCGCTTTTTGATATCCCTCTACCAGCTGACCATCCTATGTGAGCTCTATGGCACTCAGCGGGCAAGAAGATAATGCAGCAGGACTGCCAGCTTCTGTCTCCCTCCAACACTGATTACTATTCAAGAGAGCAGCAGCTGAGAGATGACATGCTGCTCCCTTTCTCACTCACACACACACACCTCCAGGCTTTTTAATCACACACTTCATATGCTTGCAGTAAGCTCTCCCCGTACTCTTTTCACAAAGCACGGGAAAGAGACGGGGGGAGAAAAGAGAAGCAGCAGTACTGCTGCACCAGTCAATCCCTATGGGGTGGGGGGAGCAGCAGTATGGTGTTTCTAATTGTGGAACATCTCTCACTTACTCGCTTGGTTCATGTTAGGGATTGCAACAATCTTGCTTTTTGATTGAAGGAATAAAGCAGCCTACAGCTTTACAACATGACAGCAACACCATGCTGGAATATAAAAATGATGCAAATGAAAATCTTCTGATGCAATGATGCAAATGAGAATCTCATACCAATAAAAATTATGAAATGCTATAGAGGGTGTGTTATTAAACATATCTTGTCTTAGTTGCATACATCAGGGATCACATGGTAAGAAAGATGCTTGGTCAGGCACATGAGCTGCATCTGTGAGGAGCTGTGAGGTGCACGTTCCCTTCGTTGTTCGTTCCTTGCCTTTGTTCCCATAAGTGGGACACCGATTCGGCATGTAATCGGAAAGCTGGCTGCCGGCCAGAGCTGCCTTCAGCACCGTCACAGAGAGCAGAGGACATTCTGCACGTGCAGCACCAGCAACTTATTAATGCTCATTCACTTGCTTTTTACTCACACTGCCCACAATGCCCTGGAGAGTAAGGAGCAAAAGGGCTGACTCACGCGCATACACACTCTCACTCCACTCCCTCACTGGTGATGACCGAGGGCTGCAGATATAAAAGCCCCAACTCTCACACTCTCACAGTAATAAACCATGTCACCATGCTAACTGGGGCGGGGAAACCCATTTATTAATCATAGTGTTTTCTGCTCAGTGAAAATAAACAGATCCAGGGAGGTATGGAAACAGGAAGGGACAAAAAGCACAAAGTCGATATTGCGCATCAAATCCTCAGCACAGAGGCTCCTCTCCTCCCTTATTAGGTAACATGACCCAGATGGCAACTCAGCATGCAAAGCACTGCACTAAGAAGGATTGAGAGATGCTTAAAGGACCGTATCTCTGAATTTCAATGGACTGCAGCAGAGGCCAGAGAAACACCGAATGCAACAGCTGTTCATCCATACATGTTTTTTCTTTTGCACTCTATGTTTAGATGATAAGTCCTAATTTAAAAAAAAAAAAAAGAAAGAAAAAAAAAAAAAAGAATTGAATTCAACTGCAGTTATTAAATTGCAATATTTCTATAAAGCAAACATGATCATATTTTAATTATGTGAATAATACCAACATATTACATCCTCGCTCAAGCATCTGAAAATTAAACCACCCCTGAGCCTTCTGCTGTGGAAACACTGTGAGGAATGGTCAAAGTGGACAAACCTTTAGGCTCAAGTCGTAGTCTGTGTTGACTTTAAACATCAGCCCCAACCGCAGATGGATCTCCTTGGCTCTAGAGAAGCTGGGATCAATGTAAAGCACCTCCTGAAAGGCTTTTATCGCCCTGCAGAAGTCAGAAAAGCATAAAGAGGTATTTGAGTGGAAACATACCATAATTCCTCAAAACATGCTGCAAAAGCCATTTCAGGCAGCACCGAGGAATAAAATGCCATATGTGCATTCACATTAAGGCTGGAATTATTTCAGTTTGAATTTTAAAACATGTACATAGGGACTTCGTTTAACCTGTGCAGACACTCTGAAGGACACCAGTAGCTGCAGAAGTAATCTGGTTACCATGGCAATGTTTGGGCAAAAATGTAAATGCACGTCAGCAGGTATTAGCGATTAAGAATTACCAGAAATCCTACAGCGACACATTTTTCTGCAAACAATCCCTATTAAACTGCGCATGTGGCCAACTCGTAGCAGTAGGGTTCTGCTTGTTTCTGTGTCCTCAGTGAACGCAAACAGTTCGTTTGTGTGAAGCACAGCTCAGTGAACTCATTGAACTCGAATCCCAGTTTCTCCTCCCTGCCTGCTGCTGCGCTCACTGCTGAGATGACTGATCCCAGACTGTGAAACAGGATGCGTGTGAGAGAACGCAGAGCTTAAACTACTAAACAACAGAGGAATAATTGCCACATGAGGAGAATCTATTTGTTAAAAGATCAGCTGCAAGATGCAAAGCATAAAAATCTGTTTTCTTTAGTCCAAACACATTTCTGAATTTTTATTGCAGTGTCTTTTCAGATTGCGTACATATGTATATAAACAGTGTATTTAGGATAAAAGGGGACTTTAATCTAAACACATGACTGGGCCCTCATTTGTACAAAAGAACTGATTAAACAGTTTATTTATCATTTGGTAAACAATGGATAACATTTATTGGAATTTAATTTTTAACTGAAGTAATGGTAGTCGAAATGAAATGCTGCCTAAAACGCATACGATGGCGGCAAAACCTGGGAGTGAAATAAAGATTTGTTGGGTTTGGAGTCACAGTTACCTATAGGTCAGCTATAGCACGCACCTCACTTTAGAACTCGCAACTTAAAACAAACACGATGTCAAATTTGCTTCACTTTTTTATAAAAAGACGATTTTAAAACATTCTTAAAAAGAAATCCCCGGGTCATCCAGGGTGGCTTTCTGTGTGGTGGACTGGTGACCTGCCCAGGGTGTACCCCGCCTCTCGCCCGAAGATGCTGGGATTGGCTCCAGCTTCCCCCAGACGGATAAAGCGGTATAGATAATGGATGAACGGATGGAAAAGAACTGATTCAGTCTTAAGATTATACAAGTGTTGCAGATACACTTTTTTTTTTATTATTATTTCTTGTCCAGTTATTCTATCACTTTTTAACTTTGGGGAAAGAGCTACATCGTTTATGGAAGTGATGTCTAATATTTGATTTCAAATCTCAACAACTAGACAGTTTGCCTCCTCTTGGCAACATTCAGCTGTTTCAGACATTAGAAACTTTTTGTAATGGTCCTGATCATGCTTAAAGCCATGTTTAACTGCTTGTATTTTTGTATTCATTTGCTAGCATGACATTTAGTGACCATTTATCCATTTGCGCCACCGAGCGACGCGGGTCACCACGGCTCAGCAGCAAACACGAGCCCACGGCTATTCGCGACCTAGCTGAATGCTCACACCACTTTCTCAGTTTCTCTGGAGGCTATTGGGTGACTCGTAGGCTTGGGCAGAAAAATATTACCTGAAATTCAAATAACATTTCTGAAGCAGAACCAGGCATAGCTCATCTGATGTTGCAAAGAGAGTGGAGTTGCCTTTTTGTGCCTTAGAGAAGCAATTCTAGCGAAGGACATTAATCAGAATGATTCTATTACCGCCGTGTTAAACAATCAACATACTGCAATGTTTTATCTTCTCCCACATGTCCCAGCTCAAATGGAAAGTGTAAGAGTAATTCACCGCAGGCACTTACAAACCCTTACGGCTCACTTTGTGGTGGAAATATCAAGAACATTGAAGAGTTTGAGAAATCTGTGACAAAGTGTGTAAAGTAACCTTTGTACATGTACTGGTCACTTTAGATATAATTCTGCAACCTTATACACCAATGAAAAAGAAAAATATAGGCTTTATTTGATTAGCTATTCAAAATATTCTTAATGGGAACAAATATTTCACACAGTTGCCAACATAACTATAGGATAAGCATTACGGACTTTTTAAATTTGAGCTGTACAATGTGTTAATTTGCTCAAACCTGTAAAAGGCATCACACTTCTCTATCGGTATCTTCTGAAATGAAACCAATCGAGGGGCGATAAAGCGCCTTTGTTCCGAGTGCCGCAGCTAGCCTATGAGCCTGAACAATTCACTACACATGCAGCTTTGATGAGCAGTGAGCAGAAATGTGCTGCATATGCCATCGTGTTTATGAACCTCAAGTGAGCCAATTCTGTGTTATTTATAAAAGTTATAGAGGTTATACAAGACTGGCCTTTTAAAAAGAACAAATACATTATTTGCACATGCTAATTTCTAAGAAATCCCAGTGTTGCCGGTTTGCCAAGTTAGTAGACTAGCTGGAATCCTATGGAGTCAGATGTGGGTCATACACCTCGAGTGTGATGAAACGTGCTCACAAGCAAATTATAATATTTCACACATGCAGATGTTAACTGCCACTCATACGATACAAGTCCTCATGCACACATTCAGCAACCGAGAGTACAAGCCAAGCATCATTTGAAGTAGCATGTTAAGGTCAAACAAAGATGCAAGCTAATCATACAGAGCTATGTTTCAGTAGTGATATTTATTAATTAGCCTACATAAGCCATGTTCTCACAGGTGTAGAGCTTGGTGAATAAGGGTGTGTAGGCAGATTCGGGAGACACGCAGCTCCGGGCTGGTGTTTATTCAGGCCGTGCTTTTCAGTGCACTTTCAAAAACATAAAGCCAAAACATCAGAAGCAGGTCTGCTTTCACGCCATAAAGTTCAAATTTGCGCAGAAACTATTCAACTGTGTGATTATAGTTTCTGAGGAAAACAAAGTCATTATGATTCAATATATAACTGCCCCAGATGTCAAATGAACGTGTCCGTTAGTTAATAAAAATTTTATTTGCTACCAGCTGCTTTGGTAAATACCAGAATTTACCAACACAAGTGGGTTTTTTTTTTGGTACCATCAGCCTGACTACAACTACTAGGCCATCGTAAGTACAACTCAAATGTTCATCACAACCTTCATTCCAACAGCTATAACACATGTAAAAATAATGATATCACTAATTTTGATTCCATGTGGAGGGAAAAAGCCTGCACAGATGCTGCTGGGGACGGACATTCGGAAATGGACATAATGCAAAAGGGCAGTACGCCTACAGGGGGACCCGGCAATACCAATAACAGGCTTTGCTAATCCAAAGATTTTCTTGTGTACAAATTAAATTTTAAACCCATACATATAATATGCAAGGACAATGATTATAAAATATTACATTTGCAAAATATGCCATAGTACATTTTTAAATAAAATAATAGTACTCACCACTGAAACGCATTGTAATGGAAGTAAACCATGCCAAGGCCATATAAAAAGGCAGCATTCTGAAAAGAGAACAGAAATATTAATGACTTGTCCAACACGAATAGATATCTACTAAATAGCTAGAGTTCTGTGAATTAGGAATTCGCCATGTCTGCCGTGCCCAGGAACACTTTATCCATTTAAAATAATAAACGGCTTTAATGTGGACACTCGGCACATTTTCAAGGGGAAGAATGTGACCAATACATAATCATAATTCAAACTGATCATTTCTTGCTGCCAGTGGTACATAGCAACACTTAGTCTCTATTGTAAACAGTGTAAGATGGCTGTAAGCATGTTCTGTGTGTGAAGAGAGACAGAAACTTTAGAGGCCAGTGACAACACTACCACTGAAGACTGGTGTGCCACAGACTCCTGGTTTATTAAGTAAAATTGTCTACTACTACATGAAAATATCCCTGTTGTGTACAGTTGGTACACTTGAGCGGAAAGTTAAACAATTTAAACACGGCCACCTGGCAATGGAAATTACGGCTGTGCCTTCTGCCCAGCTTTAATATTCAAATACCAGTAAGAGTTAATTAATGCATATTTGATTATCGGATTGGAGAAGAAAAAATTCTGGGGGGAATAACTCCCAGAGGTAATCTAGTATCCTTTTACCACTGCAATTAAATCTTCTTACAGATCAATGTTTCAGTCTGCAGCGTACTACGGTGGCACGCCTCTTTTTAGTTAAAACGCAGGCTTTCACTGGATTAACAAAGCTTGAGTGGCTACACGTTTATCGTAAATCTATCTAGGGGTAGGCGCAATGGCGATTTTAGATGATGAAGGATTAAAATGTCTCCACAATCGGTTATTACAGAGAGATTAGAGGTACCATGATACTGAAGACATTTTAAGGTATCCAGGTCTGCTGCATGCGACATACACAGAAAAACTGCATCAGAACAGCATCCTGCGTGGATTACGCCAGTAAGGTAAGACGGAGCCTCTTTAGACAGACCTATACTAGAGACTTTTTGCCCGACTTCATCCCCGTTGGTCTTTTTAATAAGTATCCATACTATTCCAGGTCAGGAGCTCGGAGGAGATAAATGTTTAAACGACCAGAAAATTTCAGCATTTGTCAAACGTTAAACCCACACCTAAACCACCTTTAGTCTTAAAAAAAAAAATTGAACCGTGTTGCGCATGCCAAAAATACACAGATATGACCACATACCACCGGGTACTAGTCAGGTAACAATTTACCCAATTCATGATTTAGGTCGATTAAAAAATACAGGGATCACAATTCAATTTTCCCACGTTATTCTTGAAAAATAAATAAATAATTTATTAGTTTTTACTAGAAATGCAACATTTATGTTCCTATTCTTTACCATCTGAAATATTCCTTTTGTTAAATAAAGAAACACTTCATTTTTTTTTTTTGTAATAACCAACAATAATTGTTTACAAACATTTGCAAAGGTTGGAGTAAAATAATAGCCTATTATAATACAAGAGCCTATAAATTAAGGAGTTAATAACAAATAGGCCTTCTCTTAATTTATGACCATTTGTGAAGGCTGTAGACACGCGTAAACGAACAACTACCTCCAACAACTGCGCCTCTTTTCTTTGGCCTTCAGCCATCTGTAAAGACGTGACCATAGCTCGGATTTCTTGTTGATCTAGAACAGAAATCAGCTTTTGTGCAATTGACTGCAAATAGATTCTAGTTTTTGTGGGGGTTTGGCACCATTCCAGCTACGATGACATCACATGCATCCCCTCTATTGTACGTTACTGTGCCATCTGCTGTCTAAACAAGGCAATTACAGCTAGTAAAGGTTACAATCGTGGGAGCCTGATTATAATCGTGGTTCAGTTTTTATTTCCTTGATTCAAATCATAAATTTGAACCCTAATTTTTGGTCGCACAACATATCGTTAGATGCCTACCAGGTACCAAGGCTTTTAAACCAGTCACGTTAGCGAGAACGTTTTGCAGTGCTGGGACACCTGACTTGACACCTTTATATCTATAAATATTCCTCATGTACAAGATCAAGTGTATGATTTTTTCCATGACCAAGGACAGCACCGACTCGCACGTTAGCGGAAATCCATATACAATTTAACAATATAGCAGAAGTTCCACGCCTGTAGGTTTCTGGGCCATCTGACTGAGAACATTCCACAGTTATTATTCCACACTTATACCAAGATCATAATTTTCTCTCCATATCATTTGCCAACTGAACTTCAAAGAGATCTTAAAAGTTTTTGCCAAAGCATTGTAAAACAGCTTTAATCTTAAATTTAAAAAAAAAAATAAATAAATAAAAATAAAAAAAAAAATAAAAAGGTGTCAGCTGTAACACACGAGTGTGTGATTTAGGTGGAAATATGCAGGAAGGTGATGTACAGGGAATGGTTGGAGAGGTAATGACTAACATTTCCCCACTTATCTTTTTTCTCTTTCTGTCTCTCTTATTAAGCAGCGAGCTGTGCAAGCATGTGCGACAGCGAGCTGGCCAGCAGAAGAGAAGAGATGGCTTTATTCGCTTTTCTTTCACTGCCTATCTGCTTATTTGTTTTCCTGCCTATCTGCAGTGCAGAGGGATATGAGCAACAATAAATAAAAAAAAGAAGAAGAAAAATAAATAAATAAATAAAATCGCATTCTAGGTTTGCTGTCTTTTTGAGCATATTCTTTCTACTCACTTTCAGTCTGCAGGAAGGCAGGTTTTTGACTACTTGGGGGGTGTAAACACATGACTGATAATACACCAATCAGCCATAACATTAAAACCACCTGCCTAATATTGTGTAGGTCGTCCTTGTGCCACCAAAACATCTCTGACCCATCTATGCATGGACTCCACATGACTACTGAAGTGGTTCTGTAGTATCTGGCACCAAGACATTAGCAGAAGACCCTTTATGTTGTGAAAAATGCGAGGTGGGGCCTCCATGGATCAGACTAGTTTGTCCTGCACATCCCACAGACGTACGATCGGATTGTGATCTGGGGAATTTGGAAGCCGAGCCAACGCCTTGAACTTTGTCATGTTTCTCAAACCATTCCTGATCTTTTTTTTTGCAGTGTGGCAGGGTGCATTATCCTGCTGAAAGAGGACTCCGCCATTAGGGAATATTGTTGCCATGAAGGGGTGTCTTTAGTCTGCAATAATGTTTATGTAGGTGGAAAGTGTCAAATTATCTTCCACATGAAGTTGAAGTTGAATGGCAAGACCCAGGTTTTCCAAGCAGAACATTGCCCAGAGCATCCCTCTGCCGCTGTGCACTTGCCTTCTTTCCACAGTGCAGCTGGGTGCCATCTCCTCCCCAGGTAAGCAACATACTTGCACCCTGCTATCCACATGATGTAACAGAAAACATGATTCATCAGATCAGGCCGCCTTCTTCCATTGCTCCATGGTCCAGCTCTGATGCCCTCATGTACATTGTTGGTGCTTTTGGTGGTGGACACGGGTCAGCATGGGCATCCTGACTGGTTAGCAGCTACGCAGCCACATACACAGCAAGCTGCGATGCACTGTGCATTCTGACACCTTTCTACAATAGCCAGCATTGACTTTTCCAGCAATTTGTACTACAGTAGCACTTTTGTGGAATCAGACCAAATGGGCTAGTCTTCATTCCCCATGCACATCAGTGACACGTGGGTGCCCACGACCCTGGCTGTTCACTTGCTGTATCCCACTCCTTAACAGGCACCACTATAACAATGTTATTCAATTCACCCGTCAGTGGTGATGCCGGTCATCCATTACCATTTGGAAAAATCAAAGCACTTTCAGCACAAGACAGATACTGTTGACCTAAAATGTCTTTTGGTAATTAGTAAACAATCAGGTAGACAACAAAACCTGAAACTGGTTAAGAACTGGGCCCATATGCAAAAGGACTCCTTGTGCTTCAGTTGAGGTGTTTGGCTGAAACTTCCCAGGTTTTTCCATGTCATTGAATATATTTATGAAAACTTTATCACACTGCAGATGTAGTAGATTTGACAATCATGGAGAGTTCAATGCATGACAACAAGGAATTACTTTTGAGAGAGGGAGTGGCTAGACCTGTACTTGGACTGGCGACTGACTGGTACTTAGTTTGTCTGATAGTTAACAGGTACGTCAGTTTTTAGCTTCAGCTTACATCATGTTTCTTGGTCAATTTAAAGACATTTTAGATAAAGCTTGTTCTTTGCATTTTTATGTAAACATATTGTTGCTGATTCCGGTTATATGAATCTTGAAATCTCGTGTGATTTATTACTATTAGGGTATTATTATAGTTGCCTTTAAAGCGTGTTAGCAATTTTAAAAGTGTTAATAGCAGTAAAACACTTAGGAATATGTAATCCTACTGTACAATTACAGCTCTGCTTTTTGCAAGATCAGGGCATTTAGGCTCAATGGAACGATCGGCAGTGCACCTGCTATATATGAACATGGATGATTTAATAAACCATTACAAATCATACATTGTAAAAATGAAATGCGAGTTACAGCCCATTTGATCAGAGTTGCATCTCTCCATTGACTCAGAAAGGCTTGAGAGCTATTCTCACTGAGTGTTGTCAGATTAGCGGCCCGAATGAGAACCTGAGACGATATCCAGCATTATTTATCAGAATTGGCACTAACTTGTTTCCTTGCTGATGAAAGCCTTTTTGTGATGTATGCACATATCCGATGCAAACGCAACATCGTTATGTTTGAAAGTGGTAGCTCAGTGGTTAAGACATTGGACTAGTGATCGGAAGATCGTGAGTTCAAATCCCAGCACAAGCCACCGAGCCACACACACAGTTTGTGATAATAGCAGCACGTACACCCAAACACAGCGAAGTGTGACAAAAAAAATAATAAAATCTATAATGGAAACTGCAGATTGAGTGCAAACCTGAAGCGCATACTATGTTCAAAAAGTCATAATAGTTTAAAATTCCCCACAGTATCTTTTTATCATTAGAAAGTCTCTTCATTTTCTTTAGTTACAAAAATGAATGCAGATTAAATAAGAAAGAAAGAAAAACATGCTTGCTATACATGCTAGAACAAACACCTCCTTCACATACGGCTCCATTATCACACCATGATCTACCCAAATGTAGCAGGGATGTCCAGTGGTGTGTCTTTCTGTTAACACATGGGCACAATAAGGTTTATAATAATAAATTAAACGCTGAAAGATAAATTCGGGTATTTGATCTTTTGGTTCATGTTAGAAAAAATGTTGTAAAAAATTCTGCAATAAATACTTCCTTTCATTTTCACAACTGGTTTGCGTGCATTTTAAATGGACTCTTAATACTGTGAAAATTTTCAAATAAGGCGTCACACTGTGAAAATTTCAAAACCCCTAGTGTCGTTAAAAGTTATTATTTAAGCTAATGATTTCATCAGCAGTACGCTTAACAGTTAAACTTAGAATGAGTGCAGGCACAGAGCAGGTCTACGGTAATTAGCTTTAACCACCAAAAAGAATACACTTTAAACAATGTTTCTGTCTCCAACATCTCCTTGTTGATTACTAAATGACCAGGTGAGGTGAGAGTAGAGGATGGAGGCGACTCCACAAATGATTTTCAAGTGATGAAAGACATCACAATGTGTAAAGAAATTCTCTCATCTACCAGTCTTTTGCTGTGTCGCATTCACATTCGACCATACCGAGTTTCTCATTACACCACCGCTATTTAGACACACTACAACGTGTGCATTATGTGACCCTGAATTCTCTCTGAACGTGTGCAGTCGCAGCAGGAAAAAGCACAGCTCACTTTCCCATTCCGTGCCACTGCCTATTCAGCACCCAAGTTAATCAAGTATACATATTTTGTTTCTAGCACAGTCTTACACGGCAAGGAACACAGAATACCCGTGGCAAGAGAAGCAGACGAGGCAAGTGTCGCACAGTGTCGACAGCACTGAGCTCAAGCCAAACTGTACCACCTGCACCAATCACACAGAAGAGAAAAGGCTACAAACCAGAGAAGAAAATTAGCAGGGAACTGGGATTTAGCCACTGGCATGAGCTCATTAATAGAATGATCAGAGCACAAAATCAAACCTAGCTACAAAAAGATCTAGTTTAAAAACAAGGGAGGGGGAAGAAAAGAAAAAAAAAAAAAGAAAAGAAAAAAAAAAACCATGGACAGTTTCGTTTCTTTCTAGTTGGCAGCACAACGAAGCAACACACTGTGGTGTACAGATTTATTCTAATAAGGTATAGGTGAGAAATCTACAGCCTGAGAGCGAGCCCAGTTCATGTTCAGCTTGTCAACAGCCAGCCAAGCCTGAAGTGCTATCACTGGAAACCTAGAAATGTCATCACGAGCGCTCCTTGGCATCTCGGAGTGCGCATCTTCCCACACAAAACTTTCTGACTAGCACCAACATGCATGCAGTCCATGAACTAAAACAAATCCCAGAAACAAAACAAGCTCTGAATGGAACTTCACAGAAATTTCTTACCTTCCAGTAATCTGACTGTAAACTGTAGTACCTCTGGTATGCAGATAATGCTGGCAAGAAGACAGGAATTTGAAGGTAATTAGTGAAGCAGATTCAATTTAAAAAAGGAAAAATAAAGAAATAAAGAAATAAATAAATAAAACCACCACAACCACCATCATCTGGCACACAATTTTAATTTCAAACACAGTTACTCTTACATGTCTAGAAGTTGAGGACCGATATGAGAATAATCAACTCAAAACAATAGATTAAATGACTCACCTTTAGGGTAATTGTCTAGCAAGAGGTTGAAATGGCCTAATTGGCAAAACACCTCAGGTTCAACTTTTCCTTCAGATTTTAAGATGTAGGCATCATAGCAGCGAATGGCCTGGAAAAAGATAAATAGATAAAATAAATAAATATGGGTGTTTACCCCATAATTCAAGTCCTTCACCCAAGAATAATTCCATGGCTTTTTCTCAAAAATGTGTAATGTGTAGTAACTTATGATAGCACACACATTTTTATGGATATCATATACAAGTATTTTAATGTTTGTATGAACGGTCATGACGACATTGCACAAACAAACGAATGAAAAGAAATTAATAATTTTTATCACAATGATTGTGGAGCTACTTTTTGTTCACGGAGCATCCTTTCTGACATTACTCCTGTAATATTCACTGCGGAAAGCATGCACTAGAACGGATTAGAACACACTAGGACATATGAACCAAACTGCCTCTGATTCAATAAACGGTCATACAACATCAAGAACCTGTGGTGATATGAACACATTTGATGAATGAAGCTAACATCCAAAAATCCCATATTTACGCATTATTTGTACGCCACACACTGCGTTTACTCTCCTACACACATAATATACATGAGACGCAGCATAATGTATGCAGCTGGCATTGAGGCAATAAAAGGAATGCATTCTACAGATAATATCCAAGCGTCACGGACTTCAGAAACCAGACCAATGCTTATTATGCACTTATTACACATTTCTTCTCTAATAAATGAATAAAGATTCATGTCAGTTCAGTCAAATTGACAAATTTACTGCTAGCATTAAAACCTCAATTATAATTTAATCGGAGATCCCAGCATTAGCAACTGAAATGATTATGTTACTGCTGACACTAATCTACTTACTATACATGCTATAATTATTAGCTATATTAATTTTGATTATTTAACTGCAACGAAGTTAAGACTTTCAATGTTATTAATGCACAGTGAATTTGATCACACAAATACACCAAAGAAGGCATTACTGAATAAGGAAACATGACTGTACTAGCTTTGTGTACAACCATCATACTCAAAGGTTTTTCAACTGGTTAATTATTTTACATTTAGGCTATTGGTTTGATTTGAAGGCACATTTAAAAGTTATTACACTTTAAGGACTACGGAGAACTACTTTTAAGTTAGGTTCATGAGCAGTTTCCATTAGCTGATTTAGATCAATGCATTCATTTAAAAAGACAACAATTAAAATGAATGAAAGCAATCACAAATTGGTTCATTGATTATAGTGAAAAAGAACAACCTGTGTGTAAAAATAAATAAATAAATAAAATTTATCAAACTGATGCTTAAATAGACTATCAAGGAGATTTGCCCATAACGTTGATATTTAAAATAGTTCATCTCTACATCAGCCAATTTATGGTAGGTCTACCAGGTTCTGAACTAAGCTGGTCACTGGAGACTACTAAATAGATAACTAGACTACCTAGATAGATAGGTAGGTAGGTAGATAGATAGATAGAGGGAGAGACAGAGAGAGATGCTAGAAGAGGGACAACTGTTTATGGTTGCTATAATGTAAGAGATTACATTGCTTCCCACACATAGACTTTACTTGGACGGGCGACCCAGGTATATTAATGGCCAACAAAGGATATTTGCCGACATTTTAGCAAATAGACAAAGCATGAAGAACAAGAATGTCCTGTGAATGAAAAAAATAAAAATAAAAATGAACATCATGTACTCTAACAGTGAAAGGAACTGTGCTGTGCTGGAATGATCGTCAATGTTACCATGACAACATGGAGCTCGAGTCCAGTCATCACATTCAGCATTGTAGTAGCGCTCTTTCCCCTAGCCTAGTTTACTGATTATTAAAAGGACATTAATTGTCTATGTACATCTGGTCAGTCTATTTTTGTTTTAAAGTCAAAAAATGAAATCGTAAACAAAATAAAACCTGTTTTTCTGAGATGTGTGGTGGACACCGATCAATACCATGTGGTTTACTGAGCAGCATAGGCAAAGCACATTTAAATCATAGTAGTCCACTTCTCCCCTCAGAGGAATGGTCACTGCTCATCAAAAAAGGATTCCAATTAACCATCTTTACATCTACTCATTGACGTAATTATCTAACCAGCCAGTCATGTGGCAGCAGTGCAATGTTCTCAGTGTTTGACTATGGAATGGTTGTTGACAGGCTGGTTTGAGTATTTCTATAACCGCTGATCTCCTGGGATTTTCATGCCCAACAGTCTAGATTTCACTCATAGGTTCACGGTGTATTAAAGCAAAAACCTCAAGAGGAAGCTCTGTGAAAGGAAATACCTTGACGAGAGGTCAATGGAGAAAGTCCAGACTGGTTTGAGCTGACAGAAAGGCTACAGTAACTCCGATAATCACTCTGTGCAATTGTGGTGAGCAGAAAAGCATCTCAGAATACAAAACACACTGGACCTCGAGGCTGATGGGCTACAACAGCAGAAGACCATGTCAGGTTCCACTTCTGTCAGCCAAGAACAGTAAGCTGAGGCTGCAGTGAGCACAGGCTCAACAAAACTGGACAGTTGAAGACTGGAAAAACCGCCTTGTTTGATGAACCTTGATTTCTACTGAGGCACACAGATGACAGGGTCAGAATTTGGCACCAGCCACATGAATTAATCTGAATGGACTGAACCTGCCTTGTATCAACAGTCCTAGCTCCATAAATACTAATCAAATAATAACTTGAATGCCACAGCCTATTTGAATATTGATTACGATCGTGTTCCTCCCGTCATCGCCACAATTTACCATCTTCTAATGGTCATATGGTCAATGATCATAATGCACCAGGTTACAAAGCTAAAGTCTCAAGCTGGTTTCATGAACATGACAATGAGTTTAGCATTCATCAGTGACCTCCCCAGTCACCAGATCTGAATCTAACAGAACATCTTTGGAATGTGGTAGAATGGGAAATTCACAGCATGAACGTGCACCTGAAAAATTATATTGCATGATGCAATCGTGTCAACATGGACCAGAATCTCAAATGAATATTTCCAACATCTTGTGGAATCCATGCCACAAGAGCTGAAGCTGTTTTGAAAGCAAAATGACACCCTACATCCTATTAGTACAGTGTTCCTAATAAGGTGCTCCCTGAGTGGACACTATATCATCAGAAGTATGTGAATACCTAACAATTTTGATCATTTATGCTTTCTGAACATCCCTTTCCAAAGTTCATCCCGTCTTTCAGGTATGGGGCAACCGTGGCCTAAAAGTTAGAAAAGCGGGTTTGGAACCGAAAGGTTGCTGGTTCCATTCCCTAGACCGGCGGGAAGGATGTACGGGTGCGCGTGAGCAAACACTTTCGCTACGCACTTTCCCTTCCCTCTGCATCCACGACTGACATGTCCTTGAGCGCCTAACCCCCAGTTGCTCCCTGGGCGTGTAGCATGTAGCTGCCCACTGCTCTGGGTCTGGGTGTGCGTGTGTGTGTGTTCACGATTTGGATGGGTTAAGCGCAGAGAAAGAATTCATACCTTTGTTAATAATAATGGGGTTTAACTTAAGAACCTCCAGGAAGGCTTTCCATTAGCTGTGGGAATTTGTGCTCATTTATCCAAAAGAGCATTAGCGAGGTTGGGCACCAATGCCGAGTGAAGAGGCCCGAGGACCAGTTGGTGTTCTATTTCTTCTCAAAGGTGTTCATTGGGGCTGAGACCAAGTAGGGCTTCAGACAAAGCCGACCCGGAACGCCGTCAGCCTTCCTAAACTGAAGACTAACCATCACAAATATTTAACTGCTCTTGTTCACAATAGTTAGACTTATTTCTTGGTTTATTGTCTTGTTGTACTATAACATCAACTTCTTTTGGATTATTCCAATTATATATTTCATATAACTATGAATAAATGAGCATGAATTTGGCAAGAACTTCATTACAGAGTCAGCAATTAGTTTTTATCAGATTTTTTTTTCTTCCAAAATTCACACAAAAGTGGGAATCGAGGAAAAAATAATTCTAGGCCACAGATTGGTTTAATATACTACAGTAAAAGCACTCCACTTTAGTACGTGTGTGGTTTGACAAACACACTCTCTTAAATGAAAATTTTTAACTATTTTTTTTTTTATTTTTTATATATGACCACTTTTTGGTGTCTTGAATTCACTACTTCCATATTAAAGGTTGCTGAAAATAGCCTGATCCTCCTTCTCAGCTTTCAACACTGCTACTGGTAGCCACATACTCACATTTTACACATGGCTAGTCTAACCTAGCTTAACCAAACTAGGATTTGATCAGAAAATATTCAATACCAAGTCACAAATATAAGATTTACATCTTTAACATACGTCTTACAGATTAACTTGCAATCAATGATATGAATAAGCACTACCAACATGCTCAAGGAAAATATTAGTGGCTGCAGAGCTGAAGGCATGCGTTCCATCACCATATTAACAAGTGGCTAGCTAACCTACTTACCTAACCTAGCCAACATGTTGCTCAAATACATACAGATGTGATTGATCAAAGTAATTTACTTTAAAAATGTTCATGGCTTAATGTTAAGATTGGAGGTTTTAGTTCACATTTTTTTACCTCTGCAAAGTCTTTCTTTTTGACAGCCAACTCTCTGATGTGCATCTGGCTGTTTCAAGTCATAGATAATCACTGAGTTTTCTCGCTCAGCTTCCCATTGCCAGGTGAATCAGAGGAGAGTGTGACATTTGAATCTCCAAAGCTCAACAACCCCATGATGTACCATTCACAGCATAGCAACAGTCACTTTATCTGTGGCAAGTCCCACCATCCTTAGGGCAAAATAACATTCATACATCTGATACATCTTATATATTTTAAAAAAACATTTAATGCACTCATCATCCCGAAAGTGTACCAAAGCGGATCTTACATTGTCCAGTACTTTTTCATGACAGGATGGTGCTAGTCTGGAGCCTTGGGTCAGGGCTCTGTTTGATTGCTCGAGTTCTTCGACTACAGACGTGGCAAAGCCGGCCATGGAGTTCAGTTTGTGCACAGGGGCGTTACAATGCTGGAACATGTTGGGGCGTCTTAATTCCAGTGAAGGGAAATTGTAATACTACAGAATACAAAAACAAGTGAGTGCTTTCAAATTAGTGGTAACAGTTTGAGGAAGGCTCACATATGGGTGTCCATACTTCTGGCCATATAGTGTATCTGCCCTCTTCAGGCAAAATAGGAGCATGCAGTTACTTCAAACTCAAACTCTGTCGAAAAGAATCCATGTCTCATGAGTATTTAAAGATCCCAATTAAAACGTTTGGATTCATCACAAATAGTAAGCGCTCACACAGTCTTACAAAGAAGAGCAGAGACCTGGTTACAACCTTGATGCACAGATAACAGCAAATATTAGCCGGCCTCAGTGTGATCATCAGACTCGACAGATTTTATGGAATTAATTCTTCAGTATAGATTTAGAGAGGCAAAACTATTTATGAAACTGCATGTTGAGAGACCAACAGATTGAGCTCAACAAATGCACAACACAGATCCTGCAATAGTTTGTTTGTGTAACTGTGCGAATTGTGCTTAGGGTGCACAAATCTCATCTCACATTTGGATATATACTTCTCTATTGACTCCATTCGAATCACTTAAAATATGCATCTCACAATGTTGAGCTCACGCACATGGCATCTTTCTCAGTGGATCGCTTGTAGGCAGCAAGATATTTTCATACCGGCACCTTGAGGATTACTGCTGTTAACAAATATTCGAAATGTGATTATATAATCGATTTGTGTAATAATGGGGGGGGGGGGGGATTCAATTGTGAAAACTAAAATTTGATTATAAATTTTTTTGGTGTTTCCTACCATGGATGTGCCCAGGGCCATGCAAGAACCTGAGGCAGGCAAAGTTTCTTTTTTTTGCAGGATGGCCTTATAAATATTCATGAGGAACACGCTACCTGATTGGCCAGTGAATAAGGAAAGTGCTACCTGACTGGTTAGGAACTGAACACATTCACTGGCCAATCAGGTAGCACTTTCTCATGAATATTCATAAAGTTTCATTGGCCACCCTGCAAAAAAATTATTGTTGCTCCATGTTTATCACTGCACAGCTCGCTCAGAGCACTGAATGTTCATTCTGTATATCATAACCTAATTATTTTATTTGTTTATTTTGTAACATTGGTATGTACATCTTTTAAAAGACATGTTTATCATGTTGAAATAAGTGCGCCCTTAGTTCTGTCTCTTGTTGTATTGGTTTGCCCTCTTATGGACATAATGTGCAAAAATAGATGGTTCGAACCTGTGTGGGTTTCTTTTTTGGTTAGATCGAAAAATTTAATGTCATTTCTGGCTAATTTTAACCACACTATAGAGGATACACAATTTGAACAGTGCAGAGACAACTCACTAGGGTTATAGGCACATGAAGTTCAACACCTTTATGCACACTGACGAGTTTGCCTGCCTAGACCAGAGACGCCACGTTACGTCTGATTCATACTTGCTGTTAACTATTCATATGCAAGATGGCCGCTGCATGCATCCTGGTCGTTCAATGCGTCATGTGTTCGACATCAGTGTAAATAGCAAAGGCGGTAAAGTGCCATGTGACACTGTTCACAACTGACCGAGCAAAGTAACTGCGTGGTTGAAATTGCAGACTTCTGTACTATTCTATATCGTTACTGACTAACTAAGGCACCCAAAAAAAAAAAAAAAAAAAAAAAAGGGGGGGAAGGCGACTCAGCGCTTGTTAATGTGTTTAAAATCGCCGTGCATGAAATCGCTAAACTTTACAGCTCCACTTAGAAAGCAGAAGGAAAGAGATTTTTTGCCTCCGATATGCCATCTAGTGGATATTGCTTTTAATCTCACAGATTTACTAAAGATACGCAAGCTAATACGTGAGTAGCTGCGTGCGCACACATACACATTGCACTTTTACAGGGAAGGGACCTAGCTGTACTTGAACTGACTACTGATCTTAGTTCAAGTGATATTTCTGAGACTGAGTGCACAACTGTGAGCACAGCAGACCCTGCACTGAGCCATGCGTTGACTCAGACGAAAATTGATGTTCATTTTCCCACAACCTACAGTGTAGTTAGAGCACATTTTTCCATGTCACCTGTGAACTGAGCAGACTCTGACTACCAGTGCACTAAGCAATTAGTCTAGAGTAATAAGTGGTTAAGCTTTCCTACTCATACCTGCACCATGATCAGCATTATAGGAGGATTTCAGAAAACCAAGCTTACACTAGCTTCACTGACAGATCTCACAAATCAAAAGTGGTTCGTACTAGTCTCAAAACCAAAATGCTGCATTACGGAGAAACGGACCTAAAAACACGGACTCTGACGATGACCAAAAAGTCATATTTCCAAAGTGTTTAATTCAATTAGGCGTGTGAGAACACAGCAATCATCTAAATAACTAGCCCGAGAGTGTTGGAATGAGGTGGGCTTGGGCTGCTTCCAAGAGAACTTCAGGGCAGTTTCATTGCAGTGAGAAAGCAATTTGGCCTTAAATGAACTTAAGTGCAGTCAATGAACCAATCATGCCATATTATGGGGTTAATACATGGGGCAGTATTTTTCTGCAGGTGCAAGCTGCTTACCTGACCCACAAGAGCCAAACTAGATATAATGATCCTCAAAAGTTTAAAATTAGCAATGTAGATCACCGTCTGGTTAATTATTAAACAAGAGCTCCAGGTTGTCTGAGCTTGGGTGATTGTTGTGATTTTTACAAGCCCTTAGCAGAACCTGTTACTGTATGAATGTTATTCATGGCGATTGATCAGACCTTACCATGGATTTTTTTTTAAATATCAATTAAATGTATTTCTGTCTTACACTCGGCATATGATTAATAATCACAATGAAAGACATTTTAATGATGAGGTTGTTCTCCAAAATATCCTTCTGAAGCCCAATTTGGATTGAATTGGTTTCGCATGGCAAGGCAGGGTCATGCAATTACTACAGGATTATCTCTGGGATTTCAGTTCTGCCCAAATTCACCGTGGTAATTTTTTTTTTTTTTTCAAGACAGCACTTGTCTGGAACAATCATGCTGCATTTTACCTTCTGTAAAATGATCAATATAAATATCTCCAGGTAATATACATCAAGTCTGAATTCACATATTGGTGAAAATTCCATGACATTCTCGGAGATCTTTTGCTTTTTCGTCAGTAAAAAGACACCAGGAAGCACTCTTTACAATCATCTCCCATTGAAAACTAAAAGTATAAGCCATCAAAAATGCAGGAAAATAAAAAATAAGATAAGATTTGCCAAAAAAATGTAATGCTTCCAGGGGTTCAAGGTACTGAGTTCATAACACAGGTACAGTCTACATACATGACATGATCACACACAATGTGTAGCTACAAAGTTACAACTAAGTTATGATAAAGATTTAAATCATTTGTTTATATTAAAATGAGGTGAATGCAGTACAAATGGAATTGTTAGCGTGATATACATGGAGATTCCCAATCCCACGGGATTCAAGCATAATTAATAAACATTCTCTAGCAATCTTACTTGTCTGGAAATCATATCCTGCAGAAAGAACAATGATTAGGAGAACTGATCTTTTTGTATATATATATATATATATACACATACACAAACCTGTACAAGGATTTCAGAATAAACATTTCATTTTCACCACTGATTGTGTGGGGGTTTTAAATACCACTATACTGTTATAGTTTTATAACAATATCATATCACAGATATTTAAGGCTAATCTGTATGAAGACTGCTTAAAGTTTATGTTCAATGCACCAAAAGTCAGATTCACAGACACCAACTGAGATTCCTAGGTTCCCATGTGCTTCTGCACATGCACCATTTTTTATAATACAAGATTTTTTGGGGGAAAACAAGCTATGCAAGCTGGCAGGCCTCCATGAATCAGAAGAGGCATATAGCAGCCTGACTGAAACTGAAACGGGGGAAGAAATAACAAGATTTTCAAGCCCAAGCTGGCAACTGTGTGCATAACATCCCTGCACTGGGCCAGGCTTTTACCATGGAGCAGCACCCAGAGAAAAGCAGAGACGACGCCAGTGTGGCCAACATCTTTTTTTCCCCTGCAAGTCCGTTTTACACAACTATTAAGTTATATGTCGACTGTGAAGTGAAAAACCTGAATGCCAGCTCACTAAACAAACAAGGGCTTGGATTCCCAGATAATGCAGTTTTCATGATGATACCCGAATAATGAGCAGGCATTTAGGACTCTAATCCCTGACCAGTTGGCTTGCTAACAGCGCCAGTACGGCTACTTCATGAAAATGTCCGTATTCGTTTATTTTGAAATCGTTCAACTTAACGCCACCCTACACAAAAACACGGAATATGGCGCATTCAAATACTGAGCTAGCATCCAGCTAGCAAGGTAGTTATCGAAGTAATCCCAAAAAAGGGAGCGGTCTACATGCTAACAGCTACGGCTAAAATCCACGCGAAATGAAATTTGCGCGTCGCAGTGAAAGCTTTTAGGTGGTTATAGGTTACACTGACACGGCACCCAGGCGCTGTGGGTTAAAACCGGTTTTAGCTAGCAAACTGACCAGGTTTAGTAGGTTAGCGAGGCCGTCCTAACCTGCACGTTAACCGGGTTCACCAACTACAACACGAAGTTCAACTAACGCATTGTTATTAAGCTAATACTAGGTAATAACACCACTCAGAACAAAAGCAACAATATCAAGCTTGCTTGCAAAAAGCCGGTTGTTCACATAGTTAACTGATAAATATGTGGCTAACATCTCGCGCCCACCACATGCTATCAGCAGTACTTAACAAAGCGACACAACTAGCCAAGACCTGCGAAGTGACATCGCATCAGAAACATTTCCCTCAAATTCATAAAAGTCGGTGGCCATCAACCTTCAACTGATTAACTTACTGAGTACAGGTTTATGTAATATGGCAAAGGCTGAATGCTTAGTGGACCAGCTAGTAAAACTACAATAATCACAAGCGCGAGCCCTGAAAATGATCTAGTTCAGTGCAGGAAAAGTAACGCTAAATTTAATATTGCAAGCAAAAACATCGTCGAGGTAAAACAATATTCTCGCGTATAAGTTGAAAGTAAAAGTCTGTGAGGTGGAGCAGATATGAATGCACGGTGCTAAAAGCCGAGTCCCAGCTTCAGGTCCTTCTGTGTGCACAGCTAACATTACCTTTAACAGCAAGGCCTTCGTTCTGGCGCCATCTTCATGAAGCCTCTGAAATCCAAACAGTGAACTGCAAAGCAGAGGACAACACAGAGGCGGTTCTCTTACTTCAGTTGATTTTTTAACGACTTCTGCACAGGAACGTGTCACTTTTTAAAAACAACGATCAAAACTAGTTCGAACAAAAGATTTATCTAACCTGTCAACGCCGGCCAAGCATTCCCTTTCTTCAGCTGTGAGCTTTGGAAAGTCCTCTTCGCTTTCACTCGCTTTCCGCGCCGCCATTTTCTTTTCCTCATCATCATCGCCGAGACTCCGTGCAGCAGCAGCGGCAGCAGCAGCGGCGGTGCAGGCTGCAGAGGCCACTGACACTCCCCACGATTTCATGGAAGAGTCGAAAAGAAGCAGCAGAGCCACGCCACCGGATTAATGTACCAGCTCGCCGTCCCTCAGCACCTCTGTGCGGATCCCAAACGCAAAACGAGCAGATGCCAAAATCCGTCCAGGAAAAGACTCTCCTCAAAACAGCCCTCTTTTCACATTGTCTTCCACACAAACCCCTCTCGCTTTTCCCGACACCGACTGAGGCAAGTCAAACAACAATGCAGATTTTTGTTTTTTCCGTTAAGTGTCAACGTAACGATATCGCAAACTTCCCCTTCAGCCGCCAGTTCCAACTTGTTATAATTGTGTCACTCAAGCGAACCCACGCCGCCGCCTTGGCCACGCCTTCTCTTATCATCTAAACCAATCGCTACGCGTGCCTACAAACACGTGACCAGCCTTGTCTTGGGATCCCTCTTTTTCATAAACTTTCAAAGGGGAGGATAAATAACAAACGACTCAACTTTACGCTATCTGTTCGTCCACTTCGATTGGCGGACACCGCTCTATTGTGATTGCGTCAAACGGTGTTGAAATATCTCATTGGTTAAAACAGCTGTCCATTCACACTCACAATGATATGCAAAGCTAGACATAGGCGTACTGGCCGCTGTTGCCAGTTCCTCATTTTATAAGCGATTAGAGTTTTTATTTTATTTTATTTTATTCTAGTCGTGCGTTTTTCGGTGTTTTGGTATTTAAAATAAGTGTGAAAATACAATTTCAGATATTTTACAGGTTTTACGATGCATTGTTCATGTCAAGGTTTATTCACAATATCATTCTGTTGTGAGGATCTTCTTTTTATTTTTCCAGCTAACAATATAAACAAAATAGTTATGGCTTTAAAAACACATGCACACATATAAATAGCTAAAATGTTGTATAAATCTTATTACGCATGCAAATATACAAATCGTCGCATGTCTAGTTGTGGATGGTGTACTTTTGTGTCCGAATAAAATCTATTGATTTTTTTATCTAAAGATATCTCAGTAAATACCTAATGCAGAATCTGTATGAACACTATGTAAACTATGTAAATAATTAATGCATTAAATAATAATGTATTATAATTCATTTAACACTACATGTAACCCGTTTGATCTCGAGGAAGCATAATAACGTGATGAGACATATTAAATGATGAAATCTGATTTTAGTAAATCTCTTTTGCTGCATGACGTTTTAAGGGGGGAAAAATCCTGTCCAGTTCCACTATGCATAACAGAACGGCTATATACAGTTGTAAGAACTCAAAATATCATCAGATGTGAATGAAACAGCTGCATAATGGTAGTTACAGATTCCACAGCCATTCTATAACAAATGCACATCATGTTAAGCACTTGGATCATAAATTCATTGCTCTACATGAATTTTAAATTAAATATATGATATTAATAGGTCTGCCACAGTAACTAATCTTACAGTGCTCATAAAGCTGTCCACAGCTAACGTAGCACAAAAATAGATATTGTATTACATACACACACGTGCATGTTGAAAATAATCCATGAAAAAACTGCCATGGTGGCACAGTGGTGTGGCAGGCAGTGTTCACCTCACAACCTCACAGCTTCACAGCTCCAGGGATTAAATTAAATGAAACAGAAAAGCTGCCATGACATTCTGGCAAGTGCCCTATTAAGTTAAAGTGTTTCATAATGCCATACCTTGTACAGTTTGAGCTGTAACTGAACTGAAATATCAAGCACAGTGTAAGAGGTGTTCAAAACTGTTTTATAAGGCTGCATGAGGTGCATTTGATAGTATTACACTGCACACCATGAAAGGTTTTAAACAAAAAAAGGTGCTGAAATTTATATGAACCAACAGCTTTGTAATGGCAAACCTGTTACACCCATGTTCATGTTCAAAACGGCATGTTGTAACACCCTTTGGTTACCCAGAGTTTCATTGTACCATCTAATTAACCTCATAGATCAGTGCAGAATCTGCAATATAGTCAATCTATCTTCATAGTCAAGACTGCGCTCGATATTATGTTTATATACATCTTCGTGGCTTTTACTTTTTACTAATACAAATAAATGTAGCTGTATATGACATATTGTATACGGTAGGCGATTAGAATTGTACCAAACGGAACAGAATAAATCGTCTGTATTAACGTGCTTCAAATTTGCGTTTATAATTTTATGATTCATCACCAATTTAAACCAACACCGTCGGTTTCTTTGCTACAGTTTAGCACTGGGCATTATGGGAAGGAATTACTTCCGCGAGCACGTAGCTCACTGCGCATGCGCTTTGGGAGACGCAACTGTTGTCAACAGTGCTGCAGCTGTGTAAAATGGCGGATCGTGGAGAAGGTAAATTACAAATGGTACCATCACCAAACCTTAAAATGAAGAATGCTTTATTTGATAAATTCGACCTGTTCTAACCGGTGTGAGTGTTTATAGAGAAAATAGTCATTGTAATCGGTGTGTCACGTCCGGGATCACCTTCATTCCCTTCTAATTAAACTGTTTTTACTGTGTTACACTGTAGAATGGATGTGTCCGAGTGTAAAATTAATAACATTTTGTTTTATTTAGTCGCATGCATATCTGATTATCGTTGCCATGTCTGCTGATCCCTGAAGATAGCTATAGTATAGATGAGGTACACGTCAGAATTTTGGTCTTCAGTATATTTGCAGTAAGAGTTTCATATTATTGTCTGCTATTCGAGAGTACCGAATAATATGACAGGTTTTTGTTGCAGTGTAATAGTGATGATAGTGGTAGTTTTACTTACAGAGATATGCCTAAGAAGAGGACAGGTAATACAGGTTAGTGTTTGGTTTTGTTTTCACTTTGTTGTCATGCCTTATTTGATGAAGAGTGGTCATATTAGGGTTGTAAGATGGAGCCCCCTCCAAACCATTAGAGGTGACTTTGAAATGTTTTCTAATCTTGGTCTCTTTTTCTCTACACCTTTTGTCATCCAGAGAAACCCATACACTTCCGAACATGAGGGTCTACTGATTGCTTAAAACTAAACAGCTAGTCTGTAGACAGATGTCTGGAATGTTCTTATTTAATCCATACACAGAGGCGGAGAGCGAGAATGAGCTGTATGAGATGGTGGACATCACTGAATATACTCGACAACATCAGTGGTGGAGTCGAGTTTTCGGGAGCAACACAGGACCCATTGCTGAAAAGTATTCAGTAGCCACACAGATCATGATGGGCGGCGTTACTGGATGGTAAAGATAGAAGTCATGCACCTTTAAACGCATCTTTGTGTAGTTTCTCTTATGATTCCTTCCTTTCAACTACAAAAATACAAGCAATATGAAAACATAGAAAGAGATCACTTATAACAGTACTGTACTATATTTGACCGAGCACAATAAATGCAAAAATATTAACAGAACCAAATTTAAGGGTAGTTTGTGTGTATCCTAGGTGTGCTGGTTATCTCTTCCAGAAGGTTGGGAAAATTGCTGCAACTGCTGTTGGTGGAGGATTTCTTTTGTTACAAGTAAGCCCAACTTCACACATTTCAAATGTATCTTCCTCATGCGAACATTTTACCATTATACATGGATATGCTGCACTAACAGTAAATAAAAAAAATTGATTTTCATTTTCAGATTGCCAATCACAGCGGGTATGTGCAGGTGGACTGGAAGAAAGTAAAGAAGGATGTTAATAAAGCAAAAAAGCATCTGAAGAAGAAGGCCAACAAAGCAGCTCCAGAGCTCAACTCATTTATCGAAGAGGTAGATTCACAATTGAGAAAAACTCTAAAATAACAGTTTTCTTTTTAATAATAAAAATTGTGAAATGCAAAAGACCCAGCGTTGTTTTAGAATGGGCACATGAAATGCGATTGTGGCCATGGTAATTTGATCAAAGTCTTTTCTACAGTGAATGAAAACGTGGCTTCATGTGTTCATGCATATGATTGCATTATAAACAGAAAGGATGGACCTAAGAAGTAAAATTACCATAACATTTTTAACCTCAGATTTAGTAGGCAGCACATAATATTGGAATTTTCAAGTGCTCCGTTGATGTGCTTTTATTACACTAGCTTTATTTATTTATTTCTCTTATGTATTGTTGTTGTTTTTTGCAGTCCACAGAATTTGTGAAGAGGAATATAGTGGTTTCAAGTGGATTTCTTGGAGGATTTCTTCTGGGTCTGGCATCTTGAATCATAGCTGGACCTGCTATACAAATGGACACTCCTTTCCCAGAGATATTCTATGCTGTATTTTTATTTTATTGCTGTATTACAGAGATGTACACGTAAGACATTTTGCAGTATTGCTTGGTTTGAGACAGAGTTGGGAAATATAGTTGAGTTCCTCAGCTATCTGCGTGTCTAAGAAAGAAAAAACTGCACATACTGGATATCTTGTAAATAACAGGACTGCTGTGGTATGAGACATTTTTATGCCAATTTTCATTGGTAGTGTTGTCGATAAGGTAGAAAAATGAATGTTTTACCAGGACTGTTCATGTCTCACGTCATGCCATAGATTAGGCCCGAGTTGAACTGGATTGAAATAATGAATTGTTTGCATATATATACTGCTTTTAGAACTGTGATGTGCTTGTTGCATATATCTGTTTCACAATAGGGAATTTTGTTTGTTTCTGCTGTTTCTGGTATTTTGTTCATACACACTATGTGCCAATTCTATCAGTGTTTGAATTTTGAATTGTATCTGTAGTCACATAAAAGTTCATCTACTTATGCTGAAGAGTTATTTGTGCCGTTTGTGTGAGTAGCATAACTTCATAAGTTATGCCATATAGGAGTTGTGCATTTGTGCTTGAATGAAGTCACAAGCCACTTAAAGCTCCTGCAGTCATCCTTCCAACAATTAACACAATTTTATGCCAAACATATACACTACCAGTCAAAAGTTTGGACACACCTTCTAATTCAATGTTTTTTTCTTTATTTTTATTGCTTAAAAGACACTTCTTGTCTTAAAGTAATGATGGACTGTTGTTTCTCTTTACTTAGTTGAGCGGTTGTTGACATAATATGGATTACTACAGT
>JAQQZR010000035.1:11921298-11933033 GCA_030068235.1 Notoglanidium macrostoma | reverse complement strand
AAATAAAGAAAAACCTATGAAAAAGAGTAGGTGACCCCAAACTTTTGACCGGTAGTGTATATATATATATATATATAAAATATTTTTTTTATATGACAGGCAGGGTCTGGTGAGCCATGTGCTGAGATTTGTGGCCAAGATGGTGACAGACAACCCTACTAACAACGACCGCACATTCATCATCTCCTTCTTCCTCAGTGATGACACTATAGCAGTGTTTGAACCCCCCCAGAAGAACTCGGGTATGTCCCCATCTTATTGTCAATCGTTGCTCACATTTGCTTTTTCAAATGTCTCAACAGTTCTAGACTAGAGAATGTTTTTTTTTTTAAATGTTGTTGTTTTATCCATGTAAATGAATGCTTATAAAGCCACTGCATATAATGTATATATTAATTATGTCTGACCACATTACAAGCAAACATACATTTCTACATTAGAATAATGTACATATTTAATAATGTATAATGCAGTAATATGTCCAATGTTTGTTTGTTTTTTAACAAGTTTCACATCAATTTGTTCAGCAAAAAACTATTTCAGACTTTTATAGTTGTTTCAATTGTGTATAGGCTGTTCTTGGATTTTGAATAAGTTGAGATAAATGTAGAATTGTTTGAGAAGGCAGCAATGGAAGAGTATGTGTGAGGAGTAAACAAGCAACCCAATTCTAACTAAAGAAACCTAAGCATTGATTGCAAACTTTTCAGTCTGCTTGCCTAAAATTGTTTTCGGCTTGTCTTCCAACAATACTGATATCCTTGACTGTTCTGTACATCCATTCATTTATTAATTTCTTAATTGTATTTCTGCAAGATACTTTAAAATTTAATTACAATTCCTAATTTTTTTTCTATACAGAATTGTGTTGTACTGCTCATGCATACCTGTGATTAAATAAATCTATAGGGGAAAAAATCCTTAATTAACAAAAATGTAATGAAAAAATATATATTGCATTTTAAAACAAAACCCTTAAGTTGTGAAATTCCTAATGCGGTTACAGAATAAACTGATACAAATATTCCCATATTATACTGTAGGAGTTATTCCAGGTAAATTCCTGGAGAGAAGCTATGTGAAGAAGCCAGGACAGGAGCTTTTTAAGAGTGAGATGTCTGAGTATTACAAAGCTCAGGACTTGTACGTGGGAGCCATTCTCAATATAAACAACCAACTTTTCCAGTTAGTGGATGCTGATGAGTATGTTTTCAACTATATGGAACAGCATGCAGAAGAGGTAATTCAAATGCACATTCAACACTCATTCATATTCAGTCTTTGTTTACTATGTCTTTTCTTATGGTTATTTCCATGTCTTTATTTACATGTTTTGACTTATGGTTAGTCTTATCCCTTATAGTACTTGTGCATTTGGGAAATATACTTTAATTACTATTATTCACAGATGTGATTTTGGCTATTATTCTTGCGTAGTTCCCCAGAGCCAACATTGGCACCATTTTGAGCAAGTTAAAGTCAATTCCTGAAGAGAAGCAAAAGGAAATCAAACAGTTCCTGGCATTAAGTGACTCAGGCAACACTGGCTTCATCCCATATGAGTCGTTCAAGTAAGGAGCCAAACTCTGAACATGTAATGAATAAGCATATGAATATTTACATTTTTCCCCGTTTAACTTACATGATCACATAAAGCACCTAGACAAGTATGCAGAGAATGCACATGTCCAAAATAGCAGAAAGAGCTCTCATACACTCTTGTCCAATAATCCTACTTGTTTCGCAGAATACATGTGTCCATGTTTTTACTAATCCACACAAGTGAAAATACAGCATATTCTCCATGGATTTCTTGTCAGACACTGCTCCATGTGATTGAGCAGCTGAGTGCCTGTGTGTCCCTACAGGTCACTGTTGGCAGATATGGATGGTCAGCTGTCAGAGCATGAGATCATGATGTTAGGCCGTACCTACTCGGTCAGAGAGCAGCCTGAGCTGGACATGGGCTTCATGCTGACCATCGCTCAGGATCGCCTGTGGAAGAAACAGTTTGAGAGTTTCCCAGAAATGCTGCGAGCTTTCACACATGAGGACAGAGAAAGGTATAACAGGAGCTTTGTTAAACAGCTCTGCATTTTACATCAGCAACCAGGAGATGGAGCATGACCCTTGGTCAAGTCATGGTTTGTTACATACTTAACTCAATTCTAATTCGTGCTTCATTCAAACTTGACCACAAACTATTATTTTTCACCCCACGTCATGAGTGAATGATCAGTATAATAAGAAGAGTGTACACATGTTGCGGGGTGTTGCGTGAACGCATATTTTCATACAGAAATAAGCATATCTGTGCATTTCTTGAAAGACATGGTCACGCAGGCACTGAGGTCGAACAGAAACACTAAGCCTGAGGTAGAGCAGCGGCAGTCTGCAGACCCCGCGGCTCCACATTCAGGAGCTTTGATTAGTTCCAGCGGTACAAGTGAAGCATTGGAACCAGATGATCTCCCCAGACTTGTAGCATGTAGCAAATAGATGACTGGGAACACCAGTGGATTAGTGATATTCCCTGTTATTGCACATTTTTCTGAATGTCAATGAATAGAGAAGTTAAGATTGTATATTTCTGGTTATTTCTGATCCACACTTTACAGGAAAAGCAACTGTAGTCTCGCATCCAACTTGGGTATCTTTACAAATCTTTTTTGCCCAATTCTTCTCTTTATGTTAAAGAAGTGGGCATCTTCCCACCAATGAGGCTTGGATCATCTGCAAATCCTTCCGCTTGCCACTGGATGATGACCTTTTGAGAGCCCTCCTGCAAAAGTAAGTAGTTCTATTTTACTTTTTATTTAAATGTTTAAGTCAAAGTTTTATTTACTCATCTTTATTCTGAACGATGTCATATTTTTTGCCCTCGTGTTGACATTAAGATTTGTGAATGAGTCTGGGAAGATGGACTATCACGCTTTCCTGTCAGGGATCAACTGGAGAGAGAACGCCTCCACACCACTTCCACCAAATGCTGCCATGAAAGTGAGTTAACACCAGTTAATACAGCTGAAGGAACTGGAGAAGGTGAAGTTTCAATGACTTGTTAGACATGGAAAAAGTTTTGAGTCAATGCACCGTGTTCCCTTGAAGCTTTGTCTGCCATCATTAGCAGACACAGCCACACACACTCAGAGCTAAAAAAGCGAGAGTGTGTTTGGAAATGAGGGCCAGGTGGCAAAGTTCCAGTCTCTGGCTCTCAACCTACCACAGAGGCACCTCCAAGCCTCACCTCATTCAAATCAGCCTTGAGAAAAACCCAGTCAAGTCTTTTTAGTGCAGCCCTTTAATTTAGCGCGCTATTCCACATAACATACTAAGCAGAACCATCTGCCTCAGCATTCACAAAATTAGAGAAGAAAAAGAAGGAATTTAGGTGTTTTCACCAGTAGATGGGGCTTTTGATTATTTTGTGTTTATAAGACAAGCATGGTACTTTAGAGCAGTGGTTCTCCAAGTTGGTATTTGTGAAATGGCCAAATGGTCCCCTTTTTTATTTTGTTACAGTGATGAACATCAGAACCTGTTATTTTTAGTGTAGTCAGAAATAAGTAGGCCAATAAATAACGTCAACTTAGACCTGAACCTGGTGGCCTGTCAGTGGAAAGATCAGGAAAAAAGCTCTATATAGCTAATAAATGGCAAAAATATTAGTGTACACATTTGAATGATAAGCTAGCTATGTGAATAGTTGTCCATAAAATAAATCTATACTGAGAGGCTTCATGGTTTGATTTACAGATAAAGAGGCCAGTGGCTGAAAAAGAACTTTGAGAACCCCTGCTTTAGAATACTGAGTGTAGCAGTGTGTTATGGTACAGACAGGTCAATGAGAAGATTTGCTTCGCTTTGCCTTGCTTTGTTTTGCTTTGCATGTTGTTAATTTGCATTGCTTGCTGACAGTAACTGTCACTTTTCAGCCATTTTCTCTTACGCTGGCTAAGCCAAAACTAGAAGGCCACATACTAGTGGAATACTCTGCCTTTATCAAGAAGCTTTCCGGACACGCAGGAGAGGAGTGATGTCATCTTCGGCACCTTCACATCATTGCTGCAGTGGATTATTAAATGGAAACTTACCCAGTGCATTTTAATAAACTTCATTTCATTTCACTACCATTCTCTGTATTCTCTGCTATTTTTTCTTAGTGTTAGTGAATCTTAGATTAAGAGTTTTACTGCTAATGCTTTATCTATTATCAGGAAGCCAAACATACCACACACCCATTATGACAAAAAATACCAATTAAAAAGTGTATAAATGTAAAAATGAGAGATGTTAAGTCAACATTAGTCTCTGTATATTTACACTCTTTACATTTGTCCTGCTATTGCAGTTTGATAAAGACTGGAAGGGAGAAGCAGTATGTCCTGCAGTAAAAACCATCAACTACTCTCTGTTACTGGAGGATATCTTTTGCAATGTTCACACCAGTATTATCAGCTGAGAAGCATGGAGATGTTCTCTCACCCACAGGCACCAACATTACTAAATGGTAAAATAAGAAGAAATGCTAAAAATAAAGTTATTCCCCTATCACATCAACTTTGTGCCATGTGTTTTTTGTGTGTATGTGTACCTTATACACAGATGAGTGAGAAATTAATGGTAAAAGTGTTGTGCCACCATGACCTACCAGAACAGCTTCACTGTGCCTAGGCACAGACCCTGCATGCATTTGGAATTGTACTGGAGACGAACACCATTGTTCCCAAAGTTATTTTCACAATTGGGGTTTTTATGGTGGTGTTGGAGAGAGCTGTCTGACGCATCATTCCAGTATCTTCCATAGATGTTCAATTGGGTTCAGATCTGGTGACTGTGAGGTGCAGTTTTATCCCTCGTATACCACATCCATTTGTCAATTCTAACAATTTTTTTTTCATTAAAGATTGACACATCATGTACCTGTTTATTGTTACATTTATTGTTTTAGAGCATCCAAGAAACTAGTTGCTACACTTGTTATGACCATAAAGGAAATGCAGTTTGTCTGTTACTGAGAAATTGCAAGTACTCCATCCTGAAGACTGAAGCTTTATGTTTTACTGTTACAAAGTGCTGACACTGGAGACTCCTTCCAAAAATGATGAATAAAGGACTGTTTACAGAAAATGTCACTATAACCAGTGGTAGCTCAGTGGTTAAGCTGTTGGACTTGTGGTCGGAAGGTCGTGTGTTCAAATCCCAGCACTGCCAAGCTCTCGCCCTTGAGCAAGGCCCTTAACCCTCAACTGCTCAGTTGTATAAATGAGATGTATGTAAGTGGCTCTGGATAAGGGTGTCTGCTAAATGACATAAATGTAAAATGTAAATATCAAAAATTGCACACATTTTACAAATCTGTTTATGTGGTGCATCGGTAATACAGGACCCTGTGTAAATTGATATTAAATGAACAATAACATTGTTACTATAGAATGAGTGTTTTAATGTAATTCTTGCTGCAAGAATGTCCATCTGAGTTATGCTGTTAAAAATAATGATATCTGTAGAAGAATCTAGGATGTAACTGGAGTGTATATCAGTAATAATAGTAGAAATTATTAAGTGAAAATTAAGTATAGATCACAAAAGTTCCAGAAAAACAGGACATCTTGGACACAGTATGGAAACTTTTCTCTGTTAAATTTTAATCTATGTATATTATATGAATATATATATGAATAGGCATGAGGTCAGATATATATAAGCTGTTAAACCAAAGTATGTTTTATATATGGACTTACGGACCCTGATGACGACCTGCGTTACTTGCTCATGCTAAAACAGGCTCTAATCAGACATGTCATTCAATTGTCACTGGCTGATGCAGAATATAAAACTACTGAAGTCAGAGCCCTAGTAAAAAAGCTTGATTATTGGATGAATCAGAATGAGTAAATTATCTCACACCAGCATGACTGAATCTTCGTCCCGAGCCGCCACACTAAGACATTGGACTCTGAAGTCATCGGCTTTGTGGTGTACAATACAAAGGACTTTTGGTGCCCACTACATATTTAACCCAATATGCTTTCTAAAATGGGAGTATGAGGACACTATGAGACATTGTGCTTCCTCAGTACATGAGCATCAGATAAACATAATAATGAACATAATAATACCTCTTACTCATTTGTAGATGTAATCTACTGTGACTACAAAGTCATACTCACTGATGAGAATATGTTTACTGTATGAAACTTTTGTCCATAAATCTATTCATTTCCTATTATTTTATTCTAGGAAAGATCTATTTAGAGTTTGTAAGAATCAGCTTTTAATTTAACTGGAGGGAATATAAATTGTGTGTTATAATTCTGGATGTAGCTGTTACAGCGCTCTGGAAGGATTTTAATGTTGCCTGGTTCTGGTGTAATGGTTGTTTCTTTCAGTCTCTTGAGGCTCTAAATTTTCCACACAGAAAAACATTATAAATATGTAGGAATTCCAATGAAAATTGACAGGGTTTATGTATATTGGTGATGGATAAACGTGCTTAACATACTTACATAAAAATGTTTGCCCAACCAATGAACCTGTAAAAATTATTGATTCTATTATTAAATTAATTAATTTATTAATTAAAATATTAATTAAAAAATTAAATGATCAGATGAGCTCTTAGCATTCTTCCCTATGTGAATGTTACCAATTTCACATATGTCTTTTCATAGCAAAAAGATTTCAACATCATTTCAAGATGTGCCTCCTCTTCTTATATGCTGTTGCTGCCTCTTCTGATAATTTCTCTATCTGCTTTCATTAATTTAAGCTGTAATATGCACCCATGGTCAAAAACATTTTTCATAACATTTCTGCTTTTTACATTTTGACCTAAGGGTTTTATACTCAGTAAAAATCCAAAATAGTCTTTTATACTCTGAAATGGCAGAAACAATAGATTATTGAAAACATAGATAGCTTCACATAAATAGGGATAAATCCATTAATTAGAGGTTCAATGGAAAAAAATATTTGATTCTAAAGATCTGTAATAATTTGTACAGAATGATCTGTAACTTGTTAGTGCTGACCACAGAACTATGTAGTACTAGCAAAGTGACTGTTTTCTTTTATTGGGACAGAGAGATGTAGAAGATGTGATGCAGATGATGTGGTTAATAAGCTGTTTTCACTCCCTGGGACAAAGCAGGATTTTCCAGCTCTATCCTTCTTCTTTCTAATGTACTGGTATAATTGAGTTCACTTTGCCCATACTGATTCAAAACCAGGATTAATACATTCTGAGTATGCTTCCCTTTACATATACTGGATGCCTGTTCTCCCTGCCTCTCTCTATCCATACCTGGTACAGTAATCAGCGACTTGTCTTTGGCTATGTGCAGTCTGAACATTATTTTAGATGGTAAAATGAAAAAATGTTATTCTATACAGGCTGTAAATTAGAGTAGCGAGACTATTTTCATGCAGGTCAGCGTTCCCAGTGGAGGTCATTTTTGGAAAGCAGGGAGAATGTTTTTCTGCATTCACCTTGTGGATATAAATCACCCAGAATTATGAGACCTATCCTTTTTTACACATAGCTTGAAACAAGACTTGAAACTGACCTCTCGAAAAGAAGACTGAAATGTCTCAAATCCGTCTGTGTTCATTTCCCCCTGTCATCCTTCACTTGGGTAGCAGGCTATGTAACACCTTGAAGGCAGTCTTCTGTTGTGGCTTTAGGGGAACATGAAAGCCCTCTTCAGCTGATAGAAGGTAAGGTGCACATGCGCCCTCTTTCATCAAAGGAAGAAGTGATGGGTCTTGGACAAGACATATGGCTAAACACTCTTAGAACTCAACATTGTCACCCACCTGAGTGACCCTTTATTCTCTGTTTCTTTGTCTCTTTCGTTCCTAAATTGCTGAATGTGTGTTGGGGTCATGGGAAAAAAATGATGTGGTGTTTGCATGTTCTTGGGCAGTGTCTTGCGAAACTCAGTCGAGTTCTTAAATACGTGGAGGAAGCAAACACGAGAGATATTCCACTTAAGAAAGTCAACTTTGCGAGAAAAGCCCAGCCAAGGCCATTTTACAGTTATGCTGACTGAGTGAGTGAGCTGTTGAAATGATATGTCAGCCCCGACATTTAACTACTATACATAAAATCACACAATGTCTTAACAAAACCAGATCCTCAGTTATTTTAAATCCCTTTGACAGTTAGTTTAATGAATATACTACACATTTAATGGAGCAATCAGATCAGGCAAAGTACTGAGTCAAAGTACCACATACAGACATTATGTTTTGAGAAATAGGAGAGGTTCTGTGATTGTATGGTCTAAATGGAGAGTGTTGGTAGTGTCTTTGTGCTGCTGGATTGTAAATAGTCCTGTCAGAGGGCAAGGAGATGGAAGGTGAGAGGTAAATGTGACTTCCAAAGAAACTCTGCAAGTTTCATAAACTTTTGACCCCTAAAGCCCTACTTAGTTATGCCAGCTTTCCCTTAATTTCCCCTGAGGTTTTAAGTTTTTAGACTAATTTATGAACACATGTTTTTCTAGCTTGTAATATATAGCAGTTTTCCAGTCTTGCATACCTGAATGAAAACTGCTAAAACAATGCCTGAAATGGGAAGAATTTGATTATCAGATAGTTTTTGCCGTGCATGGTCTTAGCCCTTTCTTGGATTGAGTCCACACCTCAATTTGAAGATTACGAACTCCCCTCTGGTGCCAATATTTGCGGTAATTTAATACGTCTCATTCTTCCCTTAACTTCTGCCATTTTAAATTGCTAAAATTATTCGCATTTCAAACAATTGAAAACATGTTTTTTAAAAAGAAAAAAAGTCAATCGAATGCTTTCTATGTCTGAAAGGTAAAATGACAATTATTCCTTCCTTGTGAATTTAGTTACATGTCTGTCTTGTCTTTATTCTTCACGTGATTCAATTAAAGACATTTCAAAGACAATTATTGGCTGGAACGTCTTTCCCATTTAAACCGAGTGGCTATATTACATATTACTGACCTCTGATATTTATTTGCAATAAATTTTAATTGAACTTGTGTTAAATAGTTCAATTACAACAGAATAACAATTAAGTCATTTGTTTCCATATGAAGGCAGCAGAACGAATGCACATACGATGTGGTATAGAATAGTATAGTATAGTAAGTATAAAAGTTTATTTAGACTACACTTTTCTAACTGATAAGGACATGATTGAAAGTCCCCAACTATATCTGCTCATAATGCCCCTGTTTACTGATAATGCAGAAATATGTCTCTTCCATCAGTGTTTGCTATATATTGGTTGTGTTGTTTCTTGTTAGATTTTGCTTTATTTTTTAAGATGCCATGGCCCTTGATGTATGATTTAAACCCCATTGCCCTTTAAGTCACTTGGCAAAGCCCTTGTTTTTTGGGGGTTTATTTTATTAAAAAGGAGACTAAAGTTTTAACCTAACCTGGGCATAAAGTGAGCTGTGTGAAGCACCTCGCAAACCCAGTGGTGACCCTATTGTTTATAGGAGACTACAGTTACTGCAGTTATTATGCTTTTGGTCCAGTTGTTTTTAAATAAACTAATTCTGCTAACAGTTTTATAACCCCAAGCTCGTAAAAGAGGGCCATGCTGTTGCTCACCTTTGATTCTGTAACCATTCCATGGCTGGAATCACCATTTGCTTTGCGAGAGCGTGCCAGTGTGTCAGCTGTGTGGATGTGTCACCAAAGTGATATATGACTGCTGTGTCACGTTCCACAACTTTTCCTGAGATGTGCATCATCTGTCCTTTCTGTTTTCCTACTGATTCCTCTATAAAAATGAGGGGTGTTAATGTCAGACGAGGAGGTTGATGGGAGGGGGAGCAGCGAGAGGGAGGGAAGGAGGGAGGGAAAGAGGGAGTCAAGAGCTCACACACGATCGGTGTGCGTGAGAGGGAGAGAGAGAGTTAGTGAGTGAGTGGGGAGAGGAGAGGGAAGAAGGAGGTTTAAAAGCAATTGTTATTGAAGCATTTCCACTTCAGTCCAGGGAGGTGCAGCTGGGGTTGGATATCGAGAGGAACTGAGAGGAACTGGAGAGAAGGTAAGATCACCCTAAATCTTAAGGTGACCCAGGGCTCCACAGAACCACTTTGCATGAGCTGCCTTTAGTCTTTAGTCGTTATGTTGCCATCTAGCTGATCAGCTGGTTTTGACAAATGTTTATAGTGGCTCTGAGCATATGTGACATATTTTTTTAATTACCTGAGGAAGTATTGTTTCCACAATACCACCTCCAAAACCTTGTTTTTCTTTGTGGGTTTCCTCGATTCCTAGACACCTTTAGTAGCCCTCCATGTGAGCAGCAGAGACAAGGTAATTATGCAGTGTGTGAGTCATGAGTGAAATGAGTTGGTTGGAGGCACTGAGCCTGGGGCAGGTTGTTGGTATGTGCATCTGAAGATCCAAATGTGTTCTGTGGTAGGTTGACTGCTGAGATGAGCTATTGCCTCAACACAGATACTGAGAATTCATAGCTGAGGCTGTCAGGAAAAAATTGCGCATAGTCTTCATTTTTATGGAGGTGGATGAGAGGTGTCACATGATTTCCCTTGCACAATTTGAGACAAACCCCACCAACCCACCACCACTACGTGTGTGTTTGTGTGCGTGTGTGTGTGTGGTGTCAGGTTGCTCATTATCATTCTTATTGTGTTTTCTGGTGTACTCATCTTCTGTATGTGATGTTTAAATATGAATTCCAAATTAAAGATGGATGCTTAATAGGATGGGATAATACAATTCCTAATTGCTGATCATGTCCCTTGGGACACCTACGACCAGGACCTTTCATACTTCATTGTCTCAATCTGACATACTCTATTCTAAGAAGCCTAAATTGTAACACTAACGTCAGCTTAGCATGGGCTTACAAGATCTACTGCCATTGGTCAATGGCTGCGCTCAAATCTACACTGTTTGTCTTATCTTCATCATGGAGGATATATTTAGTGTGAGGCTTAGCTGTGGCATACAGGAGGCATGGGTTGGTGGTATTAGAGTGTAGTGCCCCTGCTCAGGCCTGGCATGCTGCGTGGGCGCAGATGGGTACAGGGAGGAGGAGGGGTGCTGGGGTTATGCGGTCTTGTAGGAATCTGCCCTTTGGTTTATTAAAAGCGGGCCAGACAATAGGGCAAACAAGCACCAAACAATGACGTAAGCCATGAGTGTAAGAGGGGGCAAGTTTGTCAGTATGTAGGGGTCTTTACAGTACTTTACAAGCAGTACTGTAATAGACAGTTTATCTAACTGTAATGTTGGTAGCAGGGAAAGCATGAAAATCATTCCAGTTTTGAACTGTATTGCATTCATAACCACTCTAGATGGATCAACAAACCAATTGCAAACAGTTATTATCCAGAATAAATGGTCTTTTTTCCAGGATCATGGGATTCACTTAGAGGCTACAGGCAACTAAAGAAGTTACCTGCTAAATCTGCTTTGGACTGAATAAATTGCTTCTCTGAGTCAGTACTGTGCCAACCATAGCAAATAATGTGAATTCTGCCTTATCCGCCCTTTCTCATACCCAAAGGCACATTTCAGTCTGAAAATCCTCTTCAAAATGACAGAGTCTGTGCTTTAGCTTATGCAAGGAGATCAGCAATGAGCGCCAGACAACTTACACCAATATCAAGAGACTACCTGAAATCCCTGAAGTTCTTTCAGGGTGTGTGTGTGTGTGTGTGTGTGTGTGTGTGTGTGTGTGTGTGTGTGTGTGTGTGTGTGTGTGTGTGTGT
>JAQQZR010000035.1:11907552-11921198 GCA_030068235.1 Notoglanidium macrostoma | reverse complement strand
GTGTGTGTGTGTGTGTGTGTGTGTGTGTGTGTGTGTGTGTGTGTGTGTGTGTGTGTGTGTGTGTCTGTGTGTGTGTGGGTGTGTGGGTGGGTGTTTGCAAGTAGATTAAAATCCACTGCATCACATGTGAAGTACCCAAACTCAGAAAGCATTACTTTTATTCCCCCAAAAGAAATGAACTGTGGTTTTGACTGGTGAGATGGAGGCTGAGGCCTGTGGCTGCTTTTGAATGTCAGGAATTTCACAGTTCTGATGGCGTAGACGCTGAGGCCCCTCACTAAGCCTGTGATACCTTGATCAGAAAGCACCATATCCTGTTTTCAGAGGACAGCACACAGGGGACAGTTCAGACCAGAGGCCTGCTGCGTGGCATCAGCCCTGGACAGGACTCCTGGAGAGGTAGAGGAAAGTCTCTGACTCATTTTAGCCTGAAAGCACTACACAACACTTCTGCAGTGTCTTGCTCACTTTGGGCCTTCGTTTTGAATGTTTATTGCTTTTCTTCTTGCAGGATAAAAATATGCTGATTTGGCTCAAACAATAATTAGCAGATGTTTTGCAGTAAAAGGATGTGTAACAAAGTACCGGGATGCAAAAACATTGAAAATAAAGGATTCTTCTGGACTTTCAGTTGAAGTGTAACTTGTAAATGTGAAATTACTGTTGTTGTAGTGAAATGTACTGTCAACAAGGTTATTAGCCTGATCAATTGGGGAAATAATATTTGGGTTTGCTTTTTCATTGGTTCCAACAGCACCTCTCTCCTCCAGAAATCTCCATGATGAAATGAATTTATTTATTCACAGAGTTCTTGGCTCAGGCTAAATTTCTAATGTGAATACTAATTACAGGAAACATTTCAGTGCAGTACGAGTAAAACTGCAATGTTGCCAAATTGAAATCAAACAACATATGTCCAACAAATGAAACTCCATCTCTGATATCCATAATTAGGCGCCCACAAAAAAATATTAGCAAACACCAGACAGGGAAATAGTTGAGATTGGAGAGACAAGGATAACACTGGGCTTGAGGCAATGCATATTGTAGTCTCAGATGAAGGATATCAGACGTTCCCGCTGATTGTAGACAATCTGGGTTCTGTCAATCGGTGGGTGTGAGCAAGTATGGATGCTTCAATACCTAATTGCCTGCCTACTCTGAGGAGGTTTCGTGCATGGATAGCTGGAAGAGTGAACGCAACCCCAGTCATTCCTACTCAGAACCCTCTGAGTCTATGACTTAACTGCTTTTGTTCATGACTAATGACCATGAGATCCTTCTCTTGCTCTACAATCACCTTGTGTCTTCATCATTTTGCTCAGATTGTTTATGACATGCATGCATCATGGTAGCCATTGGCAGTAGGATGACTAAAGCCCTTATATCTGATTGTATTAAAATACTGGTAGAGAGTGCGACCTGTATCTGTACCTGCCTCTTAGTTAAGAACAGGCTTATGATGTCTGATTGTGTAAACCCTGCATCAAAAGTTCTCTGGTGCAGTTAAACATTTCAGAGAGTATTTATTTTAACAGGCAAATTGATTCTTAAATTTCTCACACATGGAATGTTAAAGTTAAATGATTCTGTACAGAAAGAAAAACACAAGGGTACATTTTTTTTAAATCAACTTGAAATGTTTGTGATTTCAGAACAAATGATGGTCTCAACAAAATATTCAGACTAAAAATAAGAAAAATGGGACAGAACAAGTTTTGACATAATGCAGACTATTATTTTTTTATGAATGATAATTTCCTTTCCGTGAAAAAGCTTGCCCAAGTTTAAGGGTCTGGGCCCTTCAGGCAGTAGAGAAAGAACCAACTGGCTTTTCTACGAAGCACTGCACATGGCTTATTAGTTATGGCTAGTTGAATTTTATCACCACACAAGGCATTTTCTGTAAAGGAATACCATTATCAAGAGGTCAGTAATGTGCATAGACCACAAATTAAAGCAAAGTAAACATATAAATATATAGTTAACTTGTCTTGAGAGAATGTATTTTGACATCTATTTTTTTAATAAAAAATTCATTCTTGGGGAAATTATTCACCACAGTCTATTTATTAATGGATTAAGTTTCTCTGTGGTGAAATAAAATCAAATTTTTTTGTCTGTTGGGATTTTTAGAATAACAGCTGGGTGGGCTGCCAGCATGCCTCGTACAGCAGCCCACTCATTCCTGGCTGGACACACAATAGCGGCCACCTTGATCAAATTGAAGCAGTGCTGATTTTATTTCCAGGTGTTTTCTTTTTTTTTTTTTTTATAATTGACCAGCTTTCAATCGCAAAATTTTTCATGGTCCACTGGCTTGTAGCTGACCAATGCCCTCAAACCACTTAACAAACATAACTTTACATTATATCCTCTACTTTTCACCCTGGCCTAAATCTATTCTTTCCTTCCTGACAGAAACAAAGACACAGACAGAGATAAAGGATATGGCAGTGCATAAAGAAAAAATCCACCACGCACTCCAATTTACCAAAGTGCCAGCAGACCCCAGACAAAGAGCTGTAAATTTTCCTCTGTAAGTGAAGAAGCTCCATCTCTGTCCATTTTGTTGCCGGGAAATTTCCTCATCTTTGCATTGGTGCCAAGGTGCCAGTATGAGGAACACAAGTGCATTCAGCCAGCCAGGGATTGTGCTTCTGCTGGTCACATGTCCTCTGCTGAGCGTTCTGAGTGGAGTTACCTGTAAGGCTGAGAGTGGACACCTTGGGGACTCTGATCCTGACAGGTGTATGAGACACCATTTTGTGGAGACCATCACACATCCCATCTACAAGTGCAACTCCAAGGTGTGTTACAAGTTGCATAACAATATATCTTCTCTGCCATCTAATTTGTGTGACTGTGTATGAATTTATTAATCACTCTAGAAATATTTACGGTCATTACTTAGGGAAAGGGTGATAAAGAAGTCTTTTTCAGTATTTTCTTCAGGCCTGTGGCCTTGTGCTCTTTCATGCCGATGTTTTTGGCGATTAGCATCCAACTGAGATCAACAGCAGGTTAACATACAGTCCCATGTTGCTTATTGAGTTCCAGTAATGGCCCAGGTCAGACCCTGCTGTAAGGTAATACACTCTACACCCATGTGTTCCTGCTAACAAGATGTTGCAGGAAATACAGTAAGTAAAAGGGTTTTCTATCAACCCATGGGATCTCAACCTAAATCAGATAGCATGGTCCACATGGCCTTTGCTCTTTTCTCATGATCTCTACCTTGGTTACATTGACACCTTGGCAGAGAATAGTGAACACATACAGCCTGTGAGTCCCATGGTCTAGCCAGGAATAAGTCCACACAGGATGCATAAAATGTCTGTGCAGTGGCCCAGTTCCAGAGCTCTGCATACAAGTGCGGCTGAATCACCACTTTTGCCCTCCAACCTGCTGCAGCCTTATACCCACAGATTTAGTGCGAGCCAAATGAGGAGACTCTGATTTACCTGACTCGACCCTTGGAAGTACAAATTTTGGTTTTAGCATGTCAAATGTGTACTCTACTAGCAAGCCCAGCTGGGACCGGTCAGCCAAGAAAAGAGATTTATGAAGGCAGAATTTTTCCTCCTTCCTATAAACTGATGAGAGGTTGTCAGGAACCTGTGATATCCTTAAAGAATATCATCCCATTGCTTGGGTGTCATTCATGATGAGCTTTCATATCAGTTCCAATTTCAAGACCAACCACAAAGTGCAAAAAATGACATACAATGCATTGAGGACAGATAGGCATATGTGATAGATTAGGAATGACTCCTTCACATACTCATGCATCAAGCCAGGGCATCAAGTCCTAAGGGACCATTTGAGATCTGTGCTGTAAGTAATCATGACAGATTCTGCTGTAGCAGCTTTCACTTATCCCTAATATGACTGGTTGTTGGTCTCAGAGGACTTACTTTGAAACAATGGTGAAGACTGGGTTTATAGCCAGAACAGTTTAGATCAAGTACTAGACATTTACAGTCCCACAAAGTTATGATTTGACATCCAGGGTCACAGGCACACTGTTGTACTGTATTACAAATTACGAATCAAACGTGTCTTAGTAACAGCTTTAAAGAAGCCTATTACACACTTCATGAGCTATGAGAATGGCTGTGGCTTCATGCAAATTTAAGCAGCATTGCATAGCACATAGCATCTACCTGCGCAATCACTTGTGCTATAAATATAAAGAAAGCAGAGTTGGTGCTGAAGAACCTACATCTGCTGCCCAGCTGTTGTCACCTAGCCCTATTTGCTTCAATCTCCATTTTCCAGGCTAAAGCTCCTCCCACCTTTTGAAATCTATCAACTCCATCCACTGGCATAGTGACAGGATACATCTAATTCATCTCATTTTTTTCAAGTGTTTCTAGTGTATTTAGTTTCTCACTACATATTTAGAGAGAATTATCACTTTTTCGTTCTACATATTTCTAAAGGATGGCACAGGAATAAAGGGTTTTTTTTGCTTAAAACTAGGGCCAGATTTTGTTCTCAGCTCACAGATAACCGACATTAATTTCAGCCAACATCCCATTTAAACTGCCTACATGATACGAACTTTGGATACATCTACCAAAAATTTAGGAGATAAGTAGACCTGACACAGACTATAATCTAACTGATATTTAATTAAAACAATGTAATGTTGGTATGGTCAATGAAACAAAGATATAAAGCACTGGAATGATGAACCTTTTCTTTTTTAAACAGTGAATATTTTCCCAAATAAAATAAAAAGGTCAAGTATACTCCATGTAACAAAAGTTACATCTAGCACCTTGAGGGGATTTCCATACCGTATGTTTGAGGGGGATCCTTCAAAACTCCGTGTATAACCCTACAACAAAGGGGTTTCCTTTCACACAAGGTCCAAAGGACAGCCAAACCACTATCCACACAAAGAACTTTTGAGAAACCCATGTTTCTAAGAGCTATTTTTTTAAACATCCTATTCATTTTTAGTCATGTAACTGAATTAAACAGAGTGTACATATGGGAATTTAGATACAAAGTGTTGCCCAATGGGCTTAAGTACTTTCCATCATTACATGTAGCTGTTAACTGTCGAAGAGTGATACATAATAACATCACCATACTTTTCATACTCATAATAGCTGCTCTCTGCAGGAGGCTCATATTATCAAAGCTCTAGAGTGCTGATTAGAGACCCAATTTTGTTTTTTGCATCATAATAAATATAGTTCGATGGACAGATGATCCCAGATCCTATATTAGCACTCTTACCCTGAGACACTTAAGCAATGTGGGCTCAGGTCTCACTTCCCACAACCCTCTGCTGTAAGCTTTTGGCTCCCAACAGGCTATTGTCCCTGACAGTATGGGTGACACTTGGCTGACACTAGACAGCTGATAGGCACCATGACACAGGAGTCTGTTTACTGAATGCAGCAGGAATGTGTGGCTCGTGGTCTGGTGCTAGTCACCTTTTATTCAAAATTAGAAGGCTGATCAATTAAGTCATGTTTGTCCATCTAGCTGTGTGCGTCATCCAGTGAAGCTGACTAGCCAGATCAAATGCACCATCACATCACTCATTAAACTTTAATTATGAGAGAATTCTTATGAAGGATAGCTTCTTTCATAGACTGCTGTGGGTGGCATGATTATTATCAACCATAGCTCAAGGCCTAATAACCTGGCCCAGGTGCATCGTCTGACCCTCATAAAATGAGCTGTGATGTGTATAAAACTCTATTTTTACAAGGGATAATACAAATCAATGTCATAAAAAAATGCTGCTCAAATGGCACCTGAGGTGAATCCTTGTCTATGAGTAAGTGAGTGAGTGAGTGTGTGAGTGTGTGTTTGTGTGCGAGAGCCAGAGGCTGGTATAACTTCTGCACCCAGGTCTGGGAGAGATCAGCCACACTCCCATCTGAGCACAGGTGCAAGGTCACACGTGGAGTACAGAACCATTCTTTGTTCACAGCTATGTTCTCTCAGAAGTAGCTTATCTCAGCCCTGTCCTGAGGGAAGGTTCACACAAATGATAGCAGTTCATGCAGTTCCATTCCAGACTGGCATGTGGATTTCAAGTAGACTCAATAACCCCACCTGATGCTGTTGATTGAATAGTCTGAACATGGGCTCCTCATATGTATAGAGATATCCGAGCATAATTGTAAACGTTAAATGAATATCCACATTCAGTCAGGGTTTAAACTGATTATTCTTAACTCTGTTGTTGTGCATGCATGTATTTTATATTTGCCCTAACTTTTTCAGATTTTAAAATTTAACACCATATTAAATTTGTGTGTCAATGTAAAGTGATACTTTAGACTTTTTGTAATTTAGGATGGATATTCTGGATTTAAAATTTTCAAGCTCTATCCATCTATCCATCATTGTCTATACCGTTTATCCGTCAGGGTTGTGGGGGAGCTGCAGCCAATCCCAGCTGACTTCAGGCGAAAGGATGGGTACACCATGGGCAGGTCTTTTTTCTAGGACAGCTTTAGAAAATAAGTATTGCAATTTATTTAGAAATAAACCATTCACTGTGAAAAATGTGGTTGTAGAAGTTCAGACTGAAAATTCAGCAACACTATGCTAATGTTTTATGGTAAAACAATTACCTATACGTGAATTTTCCACTACATAAATTTACTGAATTTAAATCCAATATATTGGATTTATTCATCCATTTATTCATCTTCAGGATCCACTTAATCCTGGTCAAATTGGGGAACAGCTAGAACCTATGCTTGGATCAGTGGGTGGGAACCCTGGGATTAGGCTCTATAGTTGTGAGGCTGCAACACTACCCACTGCACCATGGTTTCCTATTCTGCATATCATACTTTTAATTATTAACATTATAGGTTTGCAGTGAACAATTTCCAAAATATCAAATTACATTTGTGCTTTCTTTCGAGCATCATGAACTAAGATTCTGATTTTAATAAATCTGATTTCATGTCATATAATAGCTTTGATTAAATATATAATTCCTTTAATTTTATGCTCTCTTTTATTCCACAGATGGTACTCTTGGCTCGCTGTGAAGGACACTGCAGCCACACATCTCGTTCAGACCCTCTCATCTCCTTCAGCTCCGTTCTTAAGCAACCATTTAAAAGCACATGCTTCTGTTGCCGCCCGCACACCTCCAAACTGAAAGCAGTGCGTCTGCGGTGCTCTGGTGGGACTCGAATAACTGCCACCTACCGGTACATCCTTGCATGCAGCTGTGAGGAATGCAACTGAATGGGCATGCCAAGAAAGAGGAAATGGCTAAGCCCCATTTTATATGTGTTTTATTGCTGTCCATATTAAACAAACTATTACACGATTCATTAGCAGTGCTGCTATGGATGGAGATTAAGCCAGCAGCATAAAAATCAAAGAAAAGAAACTTTCATGTGTCGATTGTACCTGGGCCTCGTCTCTGCCAGTTGATTAATTTCTAATGCATTCCACTGCTTTGATCACAGCATGTGAAAAATTATTTATGCTGGCAACAACTTTGCAGTTTAGGGGCGTTATGAGAGAACTTAGAAGGTATCGTATTCGTTCCGGGCTGGAGACATTCCAACGAAAGCGAGAGAACTCTCGGGAATTGTTCACAGGTTGCGGAGATGCCAGGGTAATGTCTCTGTTGCAGCTGTTGGACTTTGTAATGTCAGTGCTCGGACTATAAGTGGAAAATGGCCATTTAATGTAAGTCTGGTCAATTATAGCATGCACGGTTAAGATCATTACGTTGAACAGGATTGAGCTGTCAGAGGAATAATAAAGCTCATAATGACAGAAATGCCCATGGGGCCCCTATGTTAAAATCACAAAAGAATGCTGCATTTCTTTAAGTTAGCATCAGAATTTCATTAGTTTACAATACCACAGAGCAGCCATCTATAAAAGCCTTTGTCATGCTTTGCTGTAATTGTACCCTTTTTGAAGTTGCACAGAGTTTGTAATTATGAAAAAAACAAAACCTGACAGCTCTGTTGGCTCCACATGTGAATCTAATAAATGCCTTCCTTTTGTTTTTAAACAGTGCCTGTATGCTTTGAGCCATCTTCTTGGGCATATTGTGACCTTATATTATTACCTGGGTGAAGACCCAGAACGGTAGATTGAACCTTATATTAAGATCATGATACGCTGTGACTTTCAGTCAGGCCACGGTAACTTATGGCTAATTTGACAGCATGACACAGTGTACAGATGATCCTTATGAGTTCTGTTAATTTCAAGGTTGCTCTGAAAGGCTTATCCTGTTAAGTATGTAATGAATTAGTCATTTGCTTAAGTAGAGTAGATCATAGAGCAACAGAATATAATGTGCATAATTCTTTTTATTCTCCTAAGATAGTCCTCTGTGTTCTTATCTTCTGTCAAACAAAGTGAAACGTGAAACATAAATTATTACTGTGACAAATAGAATATGGTCTCAACTTTAGAGCTAACTGGTCCATATCTATTTCCTACACAGCTGGGTCTCATTCTGTTGTTCCAAAACTGTCGTTACCAAGGTTTTGCTAAGGCTGAAATACGTTATGTAAATCAAAAAGATACTGCAAACACCCACCGCTCAATGTTTATACTCTGTGTAAAAAACAGGCCTGAATAAAGCTGTTGTAGCCATTCAATCCACCAAAGACTGCAATATCCTTTAGAGCCTCAATAATAGGTTTTAATAAACTCAAGCTAATATGAGCTGCAATTTTTATTACTGAGACCAAGAAATGAGCCGTCTTTAAATTGTGCTCATGGATGTGATCATCCAGCTGCTTTTTATTACACATACTTTTACTTTTAAAGTTTTACACACCCATAATATTGAATATTTTTTAATATTTTAGAAAAGTTTTGTTCACTGACATACAGGTATAACAATTAAAACTTACCACTTGTGTCTGATGCTGATACAAATGATTGCTGCAAGAGCCCACTCTACTGGATATACTGAAAAATGCACAGCAAAAAATGACTTTCCATCATCCGAACCGCTCAATTGGGAACTTGGTCACTTTATTTTGGACTCTCTACAGCATAGTATATGCCTTTAGGTATTAGTCTTTACATTCCATGCTGAGTAAGTATGGTGAGGCTGAAACAGACACCTCAGTAAAGGTATGTGGCTATGGCCCAGCTGAGGACAGCCTACAGGAAGACAAACTGCATACTGCTATTCTTAACTCTGTATCTGGGTGAGGGCCATTTGTCTATGGGATGTCCTCCAGGATATGGAGATGTGCTAGCGTGGGGTTTTACTGGCTTACTCACCTAAATGAGATCAGCTCTGGATTTGGATTATCTGCAGGGTGTTCATTATAAAAGCTATAGACCTTCTGCATACCTTTTTTTCTGCACACAATATCAACGGAATGTCAAGTACATGCTTGTGCACATTTCCCCGTTGATCTTCTCTTGGATACTATGTTAACCTAGGTGACTTAATTGTTAAAAATGTGGTAATTTATCAAAGGATAATTTAATGACATAAAAATATAGTATATAGAGTTTATACAAGTAGAAAAAGAATATGTATTTTTATCTTTTACACAGACTTTAGCAGACAGAGATTTTACAGTGAGAAATCCTTATGGACGCAGCCTGCAGAGCACATAAAGCAAATCCAACCACAAGAGGGCAAGTGCTTCCACTCTCACATGGAGTGTGAGGTTATTTAGAACATAAAATTTACATTACAGTGGATAAAATTTGTCAGTTATGTAAAGAATCTATATTGATGTGTGTTGTATTCTTCCTTATTAAATAGCCTGACAGATGGCAATTATTAGTGATTACTGATCAGTAATCTTCAGGTGAGATTAAGACTGGGTGTTTTAAGACTTTGTTCTTGAAAGCAATTTTAATTGTTCTTTGAAATAAAGATACACCTACTGTGATCTATTGATATGGTGGTGATAAGATGGTGAGTTAAAATACTAAAACTGCCAGATAACAGTTTCTTGAGCAAGACCCTTTATTCTCAATTGCTTAGACATACACAAAAGGTTCTATTTATCACCCCTAAAGTGTGGCCCTAAAGTGTTTTTCCTTTCAGAAAAGGTTCCAAGTAAAATCCCTTTATTGTCTGTTTTTTTATATCACACCAAGGTCCTGAAGACTCAAAATTTTGTCCCACTCTGCACGTTGTATATCGCTGAGATGACAATAAAGAGAACAAGAACTTGAACTTTAGAACAGAGGTTCCTAAAGCGGTGCCTGGAGATCCCATGGACCATGAAACATAACCATTTGTTTCTTGGGCGGTCGCTTTTTTTCTTTCATTACAGTGATGGAAAGCACAAGCCACAATTACCAAAGTTACATATATTATCAAGTTGTTATATTTACTATATTCACAGGTCTGACTGGTCACTTGATTTGAATAGGTTAAATCCAAACCTTAATAACTGAAAACCAAGTAGGCCTGTAATGTCAATGTCAGTTAGATCTGTTGTGTTCTGTCAGTGGAAGGTTCACTAATATTTGAATAAATCTGTACCTTCTACAGAACCTTTGATAAACCATATTCTATTTTAAGAGTCTATGGTAAGACTGCATATAATTGTTTTCTACCTCAGTGTAGGTGAATCAGTGTGAATCAAGAATAATCTAGAAGATAATATATATATTATTTTATTACACACATCTCAGTAAATAAAGGTGGTGATCGTTACACAGTCAAATGTAGGCCAAAGTGGTTGCCTCAGAAATTTTGGATATACAAAAAGTAAAGGGGGGAGGCCAAAATCTTAAGCTTATGTATTTTTCGAATATTTTTAATATTTTTAAACGATTTTAGTATTAACATCCGTGCAAAGGAGCCGCGATTCTGGCTGTACCGTACTCGTTATCAAAATATGAATTGAAGCTCCGCAGGGGGTGTGTTGTGGGCGGGGCGAGTTGCATGTGGGCGGGGCCGTGACAAGCTTGCGGTGGATGTGGTGCTTTATCGTGGCCGCAGGCTGCACTGCTTTTCTGTGAGAGAGAGAGAGAAGGAGAGAGCGGACAGCGCAGTACAGCACCATGGCATCCAACACGTACGACGTGATAGTGATTGGGGGCGGCATTTCAGGTGAGTGTCACAAACGCGCCGCCAAAAACAAAAAAACTTAATGAAACCTCATAGTGCCCTTTGACAAAGTTCGAATTGCGCCTTACTGAGAAGAGTGATGTTATAAAGGTAGTGTTACAGCTGCGGTACTGATGCACACGGCAGTGAGATCCTTTCCACAGGGAGGGACTTCAGCACCTTACAGGCTAACGGGCTTACTGCATCAATACCGCATCAACATGGAGCAAGCGCGCTGTACTGGAGCCGGGTTTGCATGTGTGCCGATTTGTGATAAAGCCACTTAAAGACCAAGGATTCATTTATCTGCTACGCGAGATAAAACTTCAGCTGGTTTATGGCTCCTATGTGGGTAGAGTTCGCTTCCTGTTCCGTGAGTCTACCAGGTGTAGCCACTGCAGTGTACAGGTGCTGCCATCCACAAGCACAGCAAGGAAACGCATGTGTGTGTGTGTGTGTGTGTGTGTGAGCATGTTTGTGTACATTGGTGGTAATCAAATGTCCCCACAAGGATAGGGATATCTGACAGTTTTGACCCTGTGAGGACATTTGGTTGATTTTGTTAAATACAAAACCTGCAGCTTTTATTTTAAAAAGTAAAACGAGCCTAAAAGTTTCCTTTGTTCACTGAGGTTAAGGTTACAGTGAGATTTAGGTGTAAGGAATTGCATTAATGAGCTGTGTTAATGTCAACAGAAGGTCCTCACAAGGGAGAATAAAGTCTAACTTGTGTGTCTGTGTGCAGACATGGTTAATTCAGTCGCTGCAAGCTCATCAGTTCTGTTTGTTTAAGGTGTTTTTGCATTTTGATGGTCTGTTTGAAGTAAAACACGACTGTATAAGTATAGACTTGATAAGTAGAGATTAAACCTAGCCTATATGTGGTGCAAATTGCCCTTTGGTTGGGTTGCAGTGTGTGCAGGAATATGCAACTAACACACTTTTAATGTTAACTAAGCAAAAGTCTGTCACTGCAGACACGTCAGGATTTATAGCCGGATCATTGACAGTTTGACATACTGATGTGTGAGTTATGAAACAGATTTTTCACATCATTATCGTTGGCCCTTTCATGGACAGCGCATGCACTGATAACCGTGCACATGCTAACTTGTTAAACTTGAGCAACTTTTATTGTAGTCCACAATTTTATAGTCCTAGTTACTGAGAGTGCAGCCTGTTAGACAAGACACAGAGGGCATATAAAGGTGTACGGTTTATTAACCACAGCTTAAAGGCTATGTGTAAAATTGATTTCACCTTTTGTTTTTTCTTTCCAAGATTTATAATGCATCCTACATCAGATACTATCAAGTTCATGGGAGAAGTTGTGTAATGCTTTGCTTGCACACTGAATCTTATTATGACAAAGAAGCATGACATCAGACGAGTGCCACAAAAAATAAAATGTGTATAGGGCGTATTTCAGTCCTGGAAGTGCAGTTCTTTCTCCATGCATCTAGCAAGAAAATGTTTCTACTTTAAATACTTTACATGCCTTATGCATTCAACTACTTTTTTTTTTTTGCCCTATTGAGTAAACAGGTATTGATTAACATTTTTACGAATAATGGCTTATAGTGAACTGTTTGTGTTCCAGTACTGTGATATGGGGATTATGCCCTCTTTGTTGTAAAGAGGAAATTCCATTCCTGCTATTTAAAACTGATGGCCCGTTCCCACACTGTAAATCAGGAATTTGAAGGAATTCGCAGCTCAGTGCAAATGCCTAAGAGTTCACCCAAACACAGAACATTTGTAGTGAAATGTATGTGCTGGAAGGTTGTAAGAGTTCCTGGATAAACAGAACCCTATCTCCTGCTGATAAACTTAGGGAAAGGCTATTTCCCCCTGTACAGATATAGTTTCTCTTATCTGGTGAACAGTTGTGTAACTACACCAGATATTTTGTTGAACTAGTTTTAAGAATCACATAATATTGTTTATTCTGAAGTGAAATATTATATTGAACTTCTTTGTGCAGATTAAAGTGATGTATCTTATAAGCATTTGCCTAAGATCTAACATGCTGGGGCCGTGTTACACGCAAATTCTATACTTTCCCATATCCATGCAGTTTATTGCAGTTTATTACACAGTAATAATGGTCTGTTCGATGAACTGAATTTATACTGCACACATAAAACTCTTTAATAATTACTGATGGGTCAAGTTTTAACCAATTTTACAGAGTTTATGTTCATCATCTAGTTAAAAAAGAGCGCATTTGGGAAAATTATGATGTTATTTGTTCTGTGTTCACTATTGACTAAAGACATACATAACATCTCTTATTTAAACATACAATATATAAAAATATAGGTAAGATTTACAGTATATATACGTATACATTGTAGTGCTTAGTTTAGAAGACTTCAACAGGATCCTATTTCTGGATGTAATAAAGGAACCTGTAATATCTTAAAGGTACACTACCAGTCAAAAGTGTGGACACACCTTCTAATTCAATGTTTTTTTCTTTATTTTTATTACTTAAAAAACACTTCATTTCTTAAAGTAATGATGGACTGTTGTTTCTCTTTACTTAGTTGAGCAGTTGTTGACATAATATGGATTACTACAGTTG
>JAQQZR010000035.1:11893833-11906778 GCA_030068235.1 Notoglanidium macrostoma | reverse complement strand
GGTGACGACTTCATGCAGCTGGGTAAGATAATGCCCACAATATCATCAAGCTCAATGGGGGCGACTTTGAAGAATCTCAAATATGAAACATATTTTGTTTGTTTGTTTGTTTTTTTACACTTTTTTGTTTACTACATAATTCAGTATATGTGTTGTTTCATAGTTTGAGGTATTCAGTATTGTTTTACAATGTAGAAAACAAAAAAAATAAAGAAAAACCTATGAAAGTGAAGGTGTGTCCAAACCTTTGACTGGTAGTGTATCTGGAAATATAACGGCAGAGTATGTCATATGTTCGTTTTCTTTAATTGACATCATAAGACACCATGTCTTCATGTTGCATCATTTACGTATTCTAACTTTTTATATTTTATTCCATATATCATTTACATGCTGGTTGTAAAGCTTTATGCACAGCTTTTATTAGGAACCAGAGCCACCAGTTCTAAATAAGGTTCCTGAAGAAGACTTAAAAGAAATAGTGTTTTGTTTCTAGGAATCCTTTACTACTGATTAAATCCTCTTAAATCCAATTATTATCTGCAAAGCCACTGGCTACTGCTCTTTGACCAAAGTGTTAAATAGCTCTTTACTCATTTTGTTCTACTTAACAAGCATGGGTGCCAAGTAATGTTTAATTTGTCATGGTAGCTATGACAGACCTCTTGAGGGAAATGTGCTAGACAAAAAAGGGAGACCATATTAAGCCAGATCCCTCAGTTCTCTTCAGCAAATGCATTCAATTTTCCATATGCGCCAGAAAGTAATTATGAATATACTCTAACCATCTTATTGTTATCTTATTATTACTTTATTAGGAACTCCTGTACATTCATGCAGTTATTTTTGCAGTCAATCATGTGGCAGCAGCATAATGCTAGAAATCATAAAGATATAGGTCAAGAGCTTCAGTTAATGTTCACATCAAACATCAGAATGAAGAAAAAGTGTGATCTTGGTAACTCTGATCGTGGCATGGATGTGGTACCAGATGGGCTGGTTGAGTATTTCATAAACTGCTGAACTCCTGGGAATTTCACAGTCTCTAGAGTTTACACAGAATGGTGCAAAAACCAAAAAAAAACACTGATTGAGTGACAGTTCTGTGGGTGGAAATGTCTTGCTGATTAGAGTGGTCAAAGGAAAATGATTGGTTCTTTGACTCAAACAAATGGGACAGTTAAAGACTGGAAAAAGACCATGTGATTTTTTTTTCTGTCCAATTTCTGTCCAATGCTCTAAGAGTGGTGCTCAAAAAGAGTCACTGGACAACCTGAAAGCAGAAGGAACCACAGTTTCACAGAGAACAATAAGCATTGAACTGCACCACAATCATATCTGTTCCTACACCCTACGCAAAAATCCTGTTCTAAAAAAGAAGCACCGAGATGCATTTCTAAAATTTGCACAAACATTTAGACAAATCAGAACTCCAGAAACTGAATCTGGAAGATGGACATTTAAAGAAAACCATGACCCTAAACATACAGCCAAAATACCTTGCATGACATAGCCAATCTCCTGAATCTCATTAAAAACCTTGGGAGATTTTGAAATTGTGACTGTATCAGAAGGCCCCTTGTGAACTTGGGGAATTGAAGACGATTCGCTGAGAGCAATTGTCCAAAATGGAAATATATGCACTGGAAAAATATTAAATAGCAATAATGTCTGAATACATTTTTCCCCTCAGTGTATATGAGCTGTAGACATACAAGATATCACATACACGTTTTCATACTATGCAGCTTCTGAACCTTCCTACGAACCCCAAAGGACTCTGACCTAAGCTTTCTGTTTGCACTCATTTTGTTAACAGTCTTGGACACATTAATGAAATCAATTCACGTTGCCAAACCAAATTGCTTATTGCAGTGTGGCGTTTTTCAGGCTCAACTTTGTACCTGCACAATGTTCTGTCACAAATAGCTTATTCTTGCTTATGGGTATGACCTATTTCCATGTTTACATTTTTGATACAAAACCAAAATCAAACCTAGCATTACGCCATACGTGATACCGATTTAATAGTGACAATCTCACAGAAACTGAGCCGGCTCTGTGAGCTTCTGTGGTCAAGTTATGCAAAACGGTAGGCGTGGTTATATGCCAAATCTGATTCCGATCCATTATTTCACTCTGGTAAAATCTGAACCAGTACCAGTCCATTTGGTTGTTAAAATGTTGTACTTATTAGTGCCCGTGCCCTTAGGAAAAATGACATAGGAATACATCTCCACAGCACAGAATACTGTGCTTATCTTGTTTCTGAACCTTAAAAAACAATTATACATTCTAAGTCTGCTTTAGAGTACAAGTACATTTTGCCTAAATGTAAACTCTCCTAGAGATTGAAGCATGATGGCTGGGAATTCCACATCTAATAAGTTGACCCTTGTGTGTTCTGTTATGCTTTCTGTGCAGGCTAGGATACTGGTATTCTGCTTTTGGAGAACTTCCAGGCAAAAAAAGCACACAGAGACAGACAAGATAGATGTGGAATGTGTGTGTGTGTGTGTGTGTGTGTTCTTGGTCACTCTTGCTTACATAAGCTTGAGTGTAATAAGGCTGCACTGCTTTCTGTGCTATCCACTGACTTCATCGTTACTGATAAAATCCCTTTGGCACTGTGCAATGTTGTATTATTATGCTACAGACTACAGACTAATTAAACCTGTTCTTTTTTGTGGACCAGCATGTTCCATTGTCCCAGAACACAGATTTTACTTCTAAGAACAGGGACTTCCTGATCCACTGCCCAATGGTGTCACTTGAGCCGGACAGGAGTCATCTACTCCTATTGCTATTGAGATAAAACACAAGAAACTCACTTATCTAAGCACACTGGGTGGTGGACGTCATCACCCTTGACCTGTAGACCAACTCGTGCCAAGCCTGTACTGTAGCATGCCACTCAGTGAGGAGTATCTACTGAAAGGAAGTTGTCCAGGAGTTCACATGCCAGCGTTCTGCATAAAACTTGCATTGATTGACATATCTGCCTTAAGCGTCTTTGTATCATATTTATGAGCTCAAGTGTGTCCGTGGGAGTTGATATTTTCAGTTTTTATTTTCTGATACAGGACACATCTTTAGTTATGTTGTATGTGGCTTGAGGAGACTCTGTGGAAAATGTTTCACATAGAAGGATGCAATGACTATAGAATATAAAATTAACTACCAGGGAGGCGATTCAGACATAGCCTTTGTTCCAAATTTAAGATATTGCCTAAGTGCACGAAAAAATGCTTTATACACACAGACGTTTGGAGCCACAGTGAGGTTTCTTTGATTTTGTGTTCTTTCACTGTAGTCACTAACATTAGCAACATGCAACTGATGATTTTAAAAAGCTGAACAAACATTAAACACAAAAGTGGGCTCAGACGGTGTTGTCAAATGTATGATGAGGTCCCTAATCAATATTTACTTTTCCGTATTAATGTAATCAGAATGGCCCAACACCAAAATATGTTTGCAGTGAAAAGGATACAGCTGTGGATTTCTCACTGGGAGCAAAACACCAAATGTTGATTTATATTGTTTAGTTTTTGTCTGTAAACAGGGTGGAATCAACAGAGGTTCATTATTTAACATCTAAGCGTTTTTAAGTAGGAGTGGAACATTCAACTGGCAGTGTTCTCTTCAATTTACGTGAAAAAGCCAAGACATACAATAACAAGAGCATGGGAAACAAGGGACAGTTGAATATTCAGTCCTCTCTGAAAGTATTGGAAAAGCCGATTTTTTAAGCTATACACTGAAGACATATGGGTTTGAAATCAAAAGGTGAATATGAGATGATAGAGCAGTGTTTCAGCCTTCATTTCCTGATATTTACATCTAGATTTGTTAAACAACTTAGAACATGGCACCTTTTGTTTAAACCCACCCAGACTTGTTTAAACCCTGACTCGCAGGTGTTACTTGCCCAGTTTGACTGTTTAAACAATTAAAAGCTCTGAATGTCTGTTCTTGGTTAGAGCCCTGGGTTTCACCGTTGATGACTGCAATTGATGTTAAAAACAATAAAGATGAGGAAAGATGGAAAATCAATCAGTGACAATGCACAATGTCCAATACAACAATTTGGAATGCCCCAAAAAGGAAGAAACCACTGCTGTACTAGCAACCAGACATCAAACAGGTTGGCCAAGGACAACAACAGCAGAAACCCCCCCCAACAGCCTCCACAGGACAGGGGTGAAAGTATGGTCAAAGGAGACTTTGAGAGAAGAAATATAGAGGCCATACCACAAGAGTCAAACCCCTCATCAACCGTGAGAATCGGAAATCGGAAAAATAGAATCGGCAAACAAATACAGAGATGAACCACAAACGTGGAACCAAGACTAACCTCTACCAAAGTGATGGAAAGGCCAAAGTGTAGACATAGAAAGGAGCTGCTCATGTTCTAAAACATATGAGCTCATTGGTCAAGAAGAGTGGAGGCATGGCCTGGGTTTGCATAGCTTCTTCTGGAAGACGCTCACTAGCATTTATTGAAGATGGTAGCAGTAGAATGATTTCAGAAGTCTACAAAACCATTCTGTCTTTCAATTTACTGAGAAATGCATCTAATGTAACTGGGAGGAACTTCATCATGCAGCAAAAGTATTATCCAAACTACACTGGCAAAACAATAAAGGACTTTATCAGGGGAAAAAAGCAGAAGGTTTTAGACCGGCCTTCAGTAGTCAATCACCAGACCTTAACCTAATTGAGCACGCATTTCACATCAAAAAGAGGAGACTAAAGGGACAACCCCCCCCCCAAAACAAACAACAACATAAAAAGCTGCAGTACAAGCTTGGAAAAGCATCACAAAAGAAGACAGTTTCAATAGTTTGGTGACATCATTGGGTTGCTGACTTGATACAGCTATGAGTGAAATGAACTATATGTCCATATACTTTTGCCCACCTATTATTGGGTGGTCTGCCAAAAAAAAAAGTCACAAAAAAAAGTACATCAAAAAGTTGTTTAACATATTTAGATGTAAATGTCAGGAAATGAATTCTGATCTATAGTCTTATATTCATGTTTTGATCCCAAACCTAAATGTCTTTAGTATATAGCAAAAACAAATGAATTGGCCTTGGTGTTCCAGTACTTTCGGAGGGCACTGTATGCTTACATTTCCTTATTTGGATGTCTTAATGGTCTGTGGTATTGGCTTCTGAGCATGTATAAACAGGATTTCTTACTTTGTTTTTATCCCTTTGAGTGGAGTAGAGAAGCTAGCTTAACTGGCTTTATTATGTAACTTTAGGTAATTCCTTACTGTTTCTCTAACAGGACAACAACTGTCTCTGTGTTTGGTAGCGCTCCTCTTTCTCTGATCGGCTTCTGCATGATTGCCTTTTTTTTCCCTTGGCAGCATTTCTGAAGCGCAGTCATTTTCACTTAATGGAGGACATGAGACCTGGAGAGCACCACTCATAAATATCCCCATTGCTTATTGCTTGTTGGAACAGTGTACAGGGAGAAAGCCTTGCGTATTCTTTGCAGTATACACAAGGCTGGATTTTGACTTTTTTTTTTTTCTGAGATTTTAAGTAAAAGATATTGTTTTAATACGATGTGTTACAGGATTAAAAACATACTTAATTTTAGTTAAAGATGCATGAGATAAGACTGGTGTGCTTTATAATGTGTATAAGGTGTATTCTCTCTGTGAAAAAATGACTCTTTGTGTTAGCTAGTAGCACCCAGTACACCCTTTTTCTTGGTGTACTTCTGGTGTGAAAGTGATGTCTTTCAACTTGGAAAGGGTAAAATTTGGCATTGCAAACATCAAACTGTCATTAACATTACATCGAACATTAGTTTGAGGAATATGCATAGTATTGAAACTTTAGAGACCAAAAGGTGATCCCTGTCACATCTGGTCTGTTTTTCCGGCAGCCAGTTCTGATAATAGGATTTCTTAATTAAGACTGAAGCTGGCACATAAAGTAGATTCGGTTTGGACTTTAATATTAGGTTTCAACTGAGAGAGCAATTGAAGTAATTAGGTTTGAATTGGACTTTAAATACCAAGAAACATTCATTTGCAATTGACCTTTGTGCCACTAAGAGCTGGTGATTTTCAGTCTGTGGTGGTTAATGTCCGAATCTTATCTCAAAGCAGTGAGCGTCTATCCTTTTTCAATGATGTGAAAAAAGTGAACTGCTCTTGGAAAGGATTTCCCCAACAGAGACAATTTCTAAAACAAGCATGATGCAAAACAGACTACTGTGACATTCACAGAGTTTGCGTTTGTTTGGATACCTTGGAGCTGCCTGCTGTGTCACCTTTTGTTCTTGATGAATTGTGAGAGGCAGTCAGGCCATTCTTACATTTACCCTCGCCAAGCGACCGCATCCTTACATTTGCAGTTGCCATGGAAACCGTGGCTGGTTCTCCTGCAGTCTTGTTTTACAGCAAATGGCCTTCTGTATTGACACTAACAAGAATAAATCCAGATGCTTGTTTAACTGGCTTGCTTCAAGAGCAAGTTTGGTTCTTGCTGATTTAAAGCTGAAAGATTTGTTCTCTTACGTTTGCAAATTTTCATGTACCATTGAAGCAGCAATAATAGCAATACATTTAGCCCACAGTTCCCAACTTATTTATTTATATTAGCATACCTAAAACTGCAATTAATAAGGCTAAAGCCACCAAAACCTAGCTTTAGTCATTTGTACATTTGTTCTGACTTGTTATTTTGTGTGTAATCTTGTGATTTGTCCGTAGTGAGACCTTATATGATTTACAAAAACCATTGTAACTGACTTTATGATGTTTGATAGCAGAGTTCCTGATAAATGATTTACTGTGTTGTAAACTGTTTTTCCTCCAGTCAGTTGCATATTTTAGCTTACATTGTGTTTGTCACCATTTCTTGCTTCTTTCTTGTATGTATGTATGTATGTATGTATGTATGTATGTATGTATGTATGTGTGTGTCTGTGTGTGTGTGTCACACAGATCAAGGATGGGATATTTGACTGATTTATGAGCCACAGGCTCCTTCCAGTTATTGAATAAAAGTCAATGCAGTTAGGTCAGCGTCTGCCTCAGGTGTGGCTGGGTGTTGGAGACCGGGTGAGCAAAAGAGCATTAAGTCATTAAGCTGAGAACAGAAGGGAGAGACTAAGGGAGAGACAGACTCATCACAAGAGAGAGATAGCGAGCAAGGTAAAGACACCATGCTTGAGAGAAGCCCTCTGATCACTGAATATCCTTTTTAAATTGCCCTATCCCTTTTGTCTGTATATTATGACAATCCCACTGGGTCAATTCACTCTGGAAGAAATTGTGAACTTTAAGGCTGTACTGTATTTGTGCACTGTAGTATTTACAGTAGAAACAATAATACACATTTAGATTCTGAACAAACACAATGCTAGTCTAATCAGCCACTTTGGGTATAGGAATAAATAAATTGTTTGATTTAAAGCTGCTGCATTTACGATTTGGGAGTTCTGCATTGATAGAAACAATGCACACAAAAATGTTTCATTGATCACAGAATCAAGCTTTTGACACGGGCATCCCAATCGCCTTTTCCAGGCAGGATAATATAGGACACATCTGAGCTGATATATGATGCGTGCTAAATCCGTCCCAATATTGAATGATTTAGCATTATTGAATAAGAAAGTGGAAAACCCAAAATCAAGCAAGCACTTCACTACTCAGTGCAACCATATAGTGCTGACCAATTCGATCCACCCAATATGGCTGCACAGTGAGTTCACATGTAAATTGATTTGCACCAGCTATTGGCTCATGCAGGTAATTGTTATGCATTGTGCAGTTGTTATGTAGTGCAATTTCATTATGATTTTAGGTTATTCTGCTTCCTGTACTACTTCCAGGTTCGCTATTGCTATTTTCTAACTCAGGAATGTCATATTTTAGTATTTTTGCTTCCTACACACTGTAAGCCTAACCAGATGTAAAAAAAAAAAAAAAAAGAGAGAGAGTGAGTGAGTCAGATGTTACATTTCCAGATTTATTACACCGGCATTGTTCTAAATGCCTTAGACACAAAAAAAAGAAAAAATCAACTTGATCAGCTTGGTTTCAAAGTAATATTAGAGCTCCATTACAGCCCCCAGTAGATAAAAGGAACAGGGCTACATCACGTTGGTTGGATTGAGAAGTGAGCATTTCAATTGCAACTATGCTTAAAGCAATTTATATCCTTGTGGAAGTCCAACTTCAAGACCGAGCGGTATGATGAAAGGTCTTAGTGCATTTGCACAGATGTGGGCTTCTGCTGAATGATGAAAGAGAACAGGGCAAAGCAAAGAACACTTTTTCTGCTCTGTTCTCAGAAAAAGAAAGAAAGAAAGAAAAAACAAAGTTTGAATTGATTGTTTGAATGTACTGCTTTAGTGCATAATAATAAAGTAATGCAGTTTCTTGCAGTGTCTTTGGCCATTTGTGTTGTACAAATTAATAATTGTACTTGCCTGTTGAGGGTAATGGGTAAATGTATCGATGGTGTTACATGATCTGTTACTGTGGGCCTGCTGTTGAAATGTGATTTAATGAATTAAGTCCAGAGGACGTCTAAGCTGAAAGGGGAAAAGAATGTTTATACTAGACATTAAAAAGCACCGGACTAAACTGTCTGCTGTAGAAACTTGCATGAATCAAGTTCCTAAAAGAGTATTTAATACCAACTAAAGGGTATGTTTGAGTCCACCTCACTAACTGGGTGGGTGAAATAACGGCAGCACATTTTATGAGACCTTCACTGCCTCACTTATCATATACTTATCATAAATCCACACTAATGGGTGTGTCGTTCTGTATATATATGATAAAGTAGTCTTTTTTATACTCGAAGGGTCTACAGATATGGTTATATCACACCATATCAACATATTTTTTGCTGGTGGTAAATATATAGGCTAGACATCAGGAGTTTCTGGTTTGTATGGATGCCAACAAGTTGTGTACTTCAGCCTCTCGTATTTAACCTGCTGTTTTTTTCCCAGATTATAGCTTGACTGCTTACGTGCTCTGCTGCATGTGTCAAAGGTTCAGTTTTTTTCCTCACACTGTTATATATGGCTTAATAGCAATTTATAATTCGCTGCCTCTCTATATCTGAGTTCTTGTGGCTCTATAATTCATTCTTTTCAATCACTGCCTACAGGTTGGTCCACTGTCGACAGCCTTCAGAGTCTGTTTTCTGTATACATATACACACCGTATGCCTAGAAATATATGAGAAAGCATAGTTATGTCTACACCCTCCTATTTTGTTTTTTATTTTGTCACAGTGTGCTTCGTTAAATTCAGCTTTTAGTGAATTTTTACACTGCGACATTGCAAAATAAGAGTACAGACATTTGCATGTTCTGTTGATAAGGTGTGAATAAATGAAAACTTTTTTACAATGTCTCTATGAATTGGAAGTGCAGTGGCAGGTGCTGAAAATAAAACCTAGCAATAAGTTAATCTTGAAAAAACATTCTCAGTGTTTTGGGATCTTAAGTCATCATTTTGACTTGGCTTCATTGGCCTGAAAGATGAAGCTGGATTATGGAAAATGAAAAAAGAGAAACCTTTCGAAGAGCAAATAGTATGTGTCACTTATTTTTTTTTAAGACAGACTGCTGTGTGACAGAAACTGGGCTTGTCGTTTTGGTTTTCTTAGGTCTCAGAGTTTACTCCTCTCAGATGTTCAAAACTTAATCATAAGGTCTAATAAGGTTGAGATCTGAAATTTCACTGGAAGTAACAGAGAGAATTTTCATCTCAACAAGTAGCTTTCAGTCTCTCCCTCACCAAACACCTCTATATGTAGTAGATCTGTGCTTTAGTATTCTTTTTGAGGTTTATAGCTTCCCTGAGACCAAATACAGTTTCTCACAGAAGTTTAGATTTCACTTCCTCTGCAGGAAGAAGAAGCCTGTGTCTGTGTAGAGAAATCACTGCACCATGACGTAACTGACCAAACTCCTGCTATGCTGTTGCACGATGTCTACAGTGATTATGATGGAGTCACACAGGATTATCATATAACATATATTGGGATTACCACAGGATTAGTATATATGTGTATATATAGATCACACAGGTTGTCAGGTAAGCAGGCAGGCGGAGGATGTAAAAGTAGAGAAACTTTTTGAAGAAGGAAGGTTAACAATGTCCAAAACATCTGAGGCAAAGACAAGGTAAAAAAAAAGCAATGTTCCAAAACCAGGTAGGCAGGTATATCAAAGTGAAGGCAAAGTCCAAAAACAGGCAAAAGTCCAAAACACTGGCAAACAGGTATTTCAGTATGGTGTCAATTTAGCGCCAAATAGACCCAAAACCCAGAATCTGTAATCAAGAAATCAATTCTTGGTTGTGCTTTTCTCCCTTTTTCTTTTCTCATTCTCGGTTATGAGTTATTCCCAGTTATTTTCAGTTACACTTCTCTTGGTCTCGCTTGAGTCTTGGCATGAATTTGACAGCAGGAGGGCAGGGATGTAGTGCGGGGTGGTGGAGGGCAGGATGTAGTATCTCTTTGGCTCCTGAACAATTGATCGACCCACCCAGTACACAGCATTTTACATCAGCATCAACCTGCAAGATTTGCCTCTCGTAGTAATGGTGAACCAGCCGGAGCAGGTAGATCATTAGTAAGTCACAGAACTTGCTCAGAAACTTGCCTAAAATTGCCCAGAAGTACTCACTACAATGACAAGTCCTTAAGTGTCTGCATTTTATAACTCTCTGAACTTTCTAATACAAGTGCAATACAAATGTAAAGAGCGCTTCCTGGTGTGTCTTTATACTGAAGAAATAGTGAAACGATATATATCCTTCCCACAGGATATAATAGAATCTTTACCAACATGTCAAATCAGATTGGTTGTCTATTACCTGGGGCTATTTCTGATCTGAGATACAATACAGTGTTATTTTCCAGATATGTGCATGCACCCAGTCTCTAAAAAATGACCGACATGACTTATTCTGGCAGGACTAAAATGCCAGATATTCTGTTGCTTATTACATTACCGCAGTATCCCTTGTAAAACTAATCCAATATGAATGTGGTCTTCTTTAACATCAGGATCTTCTTTACTCGTATATACTGGATTGCAGTAAAATAGCTTATTAATATTTCATACTGTGATAAAACCCTGTTTTTGTTATAATTCTAAAGTAACTAATGATAATTAGACAGAGCTTCCAGAAAAAAATGCAACTCAGATTCCTGTGTCTTGTCTCAACAGGTTTAAGTGCAGCTAAGCTGTTGGTGGAGAGTGGATTAAATCCTGTGGTGTTGGAAGCCAGAGACCGTGTTGGTGGAAGAACGTTCACCGTTCAGGTATGATGGAATAACGAGGAGGTGTAAAGGTGTAAATATGTGGTTTATTACATCTCTGTTATACTCAGAAATCCAAACTAGATCCTGTGATGTGTTTAGCAACTTAACTGTAGGCATGGAAACTGTTTACCCTATGATTATTCGGATGTGTCTAGAGGGATTTGTTGTACATGCTGTTTGAGACTGTGCCAGTGGATTTATACATTAGCCCCATGTGCTCCTATGTTCTACTTGAATTATTTGTAATACATTTTTTGCATAGTGGTACTGAGTTATGAATTTGACATGTGCCTCAGAATAAACAAGCCAAATGGGTGGATTTGGGCGGAGCGTACATCGGGCCCACTCAAAATCGGATTCTGCGTCTGGCCAAGGAGTACGGGGTTCAGACTTACAAAGTCAACGAAGAAGAGTCTCTGGTTCACTATGTGAAGGTAAGATAGAAAACATGCCTCCTACCACTGCAGCATAAACACACTCAAAGCCTAACTTTGCTGGATGAACATTCCAAGAGAGCAGACGAGGAAGCAATGAGCTGCCTAAAGGCTGGGTTTTGAAGAATTTACTATATTCAGAAGACATAATTCCCTCTTCATCCTGCAAGCTTATGTTGTAGTGCACAGAACATCATAGCTGAGCTTGAGCTCTCTCTCTATCACATAAAGCCATTGGATCAGAGCCTTGTTTAGCATTATGGTGTGGCAGAGCCTGGAGATGCTAATCAGTGCCTGAAGGAAGTGTGTAATATGGTTTCTCCTGTTCAGAGTGGACACAGAGGAAGGAAGAGAAAACAGCAGCCACCCCACCCATCTTGCCTCTTATATCCAATTTGAACAGACGCATCTTTGCCTTTAGCGCACACATTCTGCATGCTTTTATTAGATTTCCCTAAAGATTCAGCTCCTCTGTGGCTCTGGCTAGAATATGGAGCTGTAAATCACGGACATCTGAGAAATGTGGTGCCCTCACTGATTAAATTAATTTGTATATGTAGTGTACACATGTGGTACAAATACACTAAAAGGCTTTGTATAGCTCATGTGCACTGAGAGAAACAGCCAGTTACATGTACATGAACATGCATGTAGACAGTGTGTACAGAGTGAAAGGTCACAGAGCAAATCCAGAGGAGAATGTCAGAGCAGGCTGGTGGAAAACCCCTGAAGCATATTCACTGTGCGCAAATGTGGAGTCATTCATGAGCGTAAATCAACATGCTGCAAATCAGTATACAGTAATACAGTAAAGCACGTTTCCACCTTGGATCAGTGAGTTCTTCTACTCATCAGAACATGAACAAACTACATAAATAAAGATTCTTTCCTTAGTACAGTGCTACTAAAACAGTATAATATTAATCACACTAAAAATACATTGCAACTTCAGGGCTCTGTGTAGCAGAGTGATAGTGCATGATATCGCTGTATTTTATAGAGGTTTTATGTAATGCTGATTAATGCAGCATGACAGAAGCATTGCTTGATATCATGTCTTCTACACTTTGATTCGTTTTGTCAGTTGATGCCCACATGCACAAAACAAAGCAACAGGAAGTAATTAAATTCCAGTAGCGGCCGAGCTACACTGAGCAACATGGTGCAATAAAATTGCAGCGACT
>JAQQZR010000035.1:11879102-11893594 GCA_030068235.1 Notoglanidium macrostoma | reverse complement strand
AGAGATGTTTAGTTTGAAAAATGGTTGATGAGGTCAGTTTAGTTGTACAGTTTGGCAAAAGCCATGCATTATTCCACCCACAGACCACAAAAAGTTTGCTTTCTGTTCTCTCAGAGCTTTTAGAGTAGCGTTTCTGTTGACACGACTTATTTCAGAGGAGAAGCACGGCAGCCTGTGTAGCCACGACCACATGCATACAATTAACTTGTTTTTTTGTTCCTGAATTGAGGAAGCTCATGTTTCTTGTCTTTACAGTGGCCATCTGAACCTTGTGTCTGACCCATGCTTCTCTGTGTCTCTGCACATGATTTACGTGTGTTTTCTCTGAATCCACTCTGACGCACTGTTCCTGTGCCCTCATCTTGGCTGCAGCTCCCATCAAAAGGCGATTGCTATCAGTTCTGAAAAAAATGGATCCCTCTCTCCCCCCTCCTCCTCCTCCACTCTCTGTCTCTGCTGCTTGTCCCTGGGTTTAGTGGAAGGGGTGTTGCCCTTCATTCATTTCACAACCAGACTCTGGAGACAGTATTCACCCAGTGTAAACATACAGGGCATTTACAGTTTGTAAGCTGTCTTCTCCTGATTCATCCTCTAATTAGAGAGCTTTTGTGCATGATCTGGGTAATTGTTCAAGGTCTCCAGGACTATTTACGAAGAAGCACTTGCTGGAGTAATGAGTGAAAGCTCCATGACGTGTGAGTGTGTGTGAACTGTGAAGAAGGCTTGCCTGCCAGGAGGAATGTTAAAAGCAAGGGAGAAGGAACAGGGCAGGACATTGCACTGAGATGATAAACAGAACAGACATACCAGACTGAATACAGTTCTAAAGCTGCAAAATAAACAGCGAATTAAACCTAGAAAGTTTTTTTTGAACTGTGGCCTAAACTATTTACTTAATATTCACCTGGGAGTTACATTTGTCCATCAGCTTGTACAGCAGTTTATTCTGTTGTTCTTTATTGCAAAAAAATATATTTCACTATTATGGTCCTCTCATTAGGCTTGTTTGCTAACGCTATTCCCCAATTGTTACTCTTGGGTACTGTGTAATTCCCAGCATAAAATAAATCATGTGTATCGAAGAATGTTCAATCGGAAACAGTGCAGTGTAGTGGTGAATCATCTTGTACGAAAAATAAACACACTCATTTATACTGTTCTTAAGCTCAGTTGCAGTTACCTTCTATTTTTGAAACGTCACATGAAAGCATAGTTATCTGAATGGTTACTGAAGTATAGCTTCCTTGCTTTATTGCACAAAAGACTACAATGCCACGGTATGTTGAAAGCTTTATGATTGACTTTTTAGTGCTGCAGTTACGCAACAATCATGCCATGGCTCATAGCCACACAATAAGTTGACCATTTTGTTATAAGGGTGAGCATTTGAGCAAACTGTTCTGGCTAATCAGCTTTCCTATAGCTCTAATCCTAAAGGCCAGACCTGGTTCATCCTATCGACCTCCTACCAAACTGTCCACTTGAGCAAGTTCAGCACATCAGGGATTAAAATAGATAAAGATTAAAGGTTGTGAAGGGAAGGCTTCAGAGCCAGTGTGTGGACACAGGAAGCAAACAGACTTGGCTCATGCTGTGCTTGAGAGAAAAGAAAAGGCACACGTCGTCTCTCATCTGTCTGTGCATTCTCCTCACTTCTGTCACCATGGGAACAGACCTGTTGCTGGATGGTGAGCGATCTACCGTGCTCTAATGCAGTGTTCTGACGACCCCCCCACTTACACATGCACGCATACACACACACATACGCAAACACACACACGCAGCCCTGTAATTGCACAGTTAAACGTGATGTTTTCCTGCTTGCTGCTTCCTAGCACTGCATCTGGTAAGATATCGATGACTGGAAGTGCATTGCCTTTGTGACACATTGTTGCATTTAGCATGAGGTCTGCTTTATTTTCCGATCAATAATCCAATGTGATGTCAGCGCAATGTATAATCAGCTCTCATCAAAAGCAGTGCACATACTTGGCTGGTTGGATGATGCGTTCTTTTCTTTTCTCCAAGAACCATCGTAGTGCATTCTTTTAAAGGTTACATATCCATTTTTCTGTTTAAGTGCTTGTTTTTTTCTTTCTCGGATAGGATTGACACTTGCTTGTACCATCTTACCATCACATGCTTTTAAGACCATGATTTACAGCATGGTCCTTAAACTGGGCATAAAAAATTCAACACAACAGATAAAATACTGAACATCAGACGTTGAGCAGTGTTGTAATCCTTGCTCCTGATCACTCTAACCACTTTATCAATGACCCCATTACAAGGCTGCACAGATTGAGCAATTATTAAAGCCATATTCGAGTGAAGCGTAGATTAGGGGAAATTTATCTCCTCTGGTGTACGTGTCACAGATCTTGAATTTGTAGTCAAATATTAATCAATCATCCATAAATGCATTTATTTAAGAGTCCCTCTGCAACAAAGCAATTCAGGTATGAAGTAATGTCTGCTTACTGTTACCCCATCGGCCAGCTATGGACCATGTTGTCATCCTGACTAAGCATTTCCACTGCTGTGCGAATGAAACACTGCGCAAACCTGTGTCATATTGCTGCTGTGGGCCAAGAAGAAATATTTTTGTTTATGGTAATGAAGTCTTTATTTTATTGAGATTACAGATGGAGTTATAATTTCTTAAGGACCTGTAATAATTTGAGACTCCTTAAAGTGGCAAAATAATTGGCACATTATATGCCAAAATTACGTGACTTCCTGTGTCGTTTTTAGAGCCCTTGCACTTAATAAGATCTAATTACCTCTGATCTCAAATTGAAGTTTCCCCCACTTTCTTTTTGCTTATTTTTCATGCAAGCCATGTAAAATGCAGTGACGAATATCTTAGGCAGACAAAAAGTTTTCCACTCCAAAGCATAATTGTAATTCCACTTATGATGCATGGCGATTACAAAGACATTACGTCAAACTATGACGTGTTATGATCATTTTAGTTTTATGGTAGTGTGCCGAGGTGCGAAAAAAATTCTCACAGTGGTTGCTTTATGTCTCCTAGGGGAAGCCATATCCATTCAAGGGGCCTTTTCCCCCAGTGTGGAACCCTTTAGCTCTGTTGGACTACAACAATCTCTGGAGGACTATGGACAAGATGGGTATGGAGGTAAAGTCAACTGCAGTATGCTGGAATGCTTTCTAAGACTTCCAGACTATCCATTTTTTAGATTGAAGTTCCCCTGACATTGTTATTGATGTCCTTTATGGTAGCTGATTGTGATTATATACTGCAGATCCCAAGAGAAGCTCCATGGCGGGCCCCGCATGCTGAGGAGTGGGATAAGATGACCATGAAAGAGCTCTTGGACAAGGTCTGCTGGACAAGGTAGTCAAAACTGAAAGAAAACTGTTCAGTGGTATTTTTATGCGATGGGGATTCTTGATTCGACTGCAAACATGTTCCTTTAAATTGTTTCCATGCAGCACTGCTCACCGCTTTGCCACGCTGTTTGTTAATGTCAATGTGACCTCAGAACCTCATGAGATTTCCGCTCTCTGGTTTCTCTGGTATGTCAAGCAGTGCGGAGGCATCATGAGGATCTTCTCCACCACTAATGGAGGCCAGGTAAATCACAACAGCTTACCTGGCCACTAAATGGATCCCTTAATGTTAACCCACTTACTTAGTCCTGTGTCTAAAATATTGCTTTGTAATAAAGCCTTGTATAACACAGGGCTCGTTATTTGATGCTATGACACTCTTTTTGCATTTGTACAGAAATGTGTATCATTTCTACCATGTGTGTATCTCTGTTCATCTCTGATGCTGATTACAGTGCAGTTGGGTAACATTGTGTGCGTTATATTATGTATTGATGTAAAGAAATATCACTGTAGACATGCAGGTGCATGCAGGAGCTAATGGGCATTGAGACGAGTTTTCTGCGTCCTAACCTAAAATCCTATAATCAGCACCTCTCTCTATTCTTTACCCCTAATTTTGTTAATCATGGTGCACACAATGGGGGATTTTGAGAGCTGGAGGACAGCCATTCGTTGGCATTGATAAAATAATGAATGCTCAGCTGCCATAGCTACAAAGGAAGGGAGGTGATTAGAGAACTTTATTATGAGGTTCTGAGTGATTTCCTACTGTCTGACACATTTTAAAAATAGGTTGCTCTGTGTTGATTATTGCAGTGATTTGTTCTGTGTTGGGTACTGAGAGTGTGTGTGTGTTTGTTTAGTCAGTGATCGATGTGCAGGCTGGAAGGGAAGGCCAGTGTTTTGTGTCCTAAAAGACCCATGTTGTGCAGGTGAACAAACATAGTTAGCAAGGATTGATGTTTTCTTTATAAGAGAACTCTCCGCATATTAGTTATTACATCATTTAGAACTGTTTAGAAAATTCACTGTTTTGTAACAGATTAAAGCCTGCTTTGTGGCACTTTCGACTGCTAAAAGCTCTATACGAATTAAGTTCAAATTGAATTCTTGGTGCTGCAATTTAGGCTCAACAGTTCTCTGTATTAAACGCACGACACCTTATGTTATCATCTATGAACAGTTTGAAAATTGAAAAAGCTGGCGCTTTTGATTGAGCCTTTAATTTATGGTTTTTACAGCAAATAATTTGATCAGCTGAGCAAAGCTCGGATCCAATTAACTTGCGTACATTGACGCATACGGTATTAATTGATTATTTCTGCGAAGAACCTGAAGTCACAATAGCGGCATGAGCATGGTTTGACTCAGGTCTTTGAGATATGGAGCCACCTGTTGGTAAATAAAGGAAATGCATACCAGTGAATAAAATCATCCAGGCCTATTCACTGACTAGGAGCAGAACTAGACTGAAAAAGTTCCAGAGGCAAAGTGGAACCAACAATGCAGATTATTGGTATTAGTGCAAGGCCTCAATTTGTTCATGTGTTACTGTCTGACCAAATGTTGTGGGGTTTTTTTCCCCAGGAGCGTAAGTTTGTAGGAGGCGCAAATCAGATCAGTGAGTGCATGGCCAGAGAGTTGGGAGACAGAGTCAAGCTTCAGAGCGCTGTCTACAGCATCGACCAGAGTGGAGACATCCTGGAAGTCAAGACCGTCAGTGAGGAGACATATAAGGTAAACAATTTAAATTCACAGCACATTGCATTTAAAGAGCCTTCTACATGCGCAGACATTATAGCGGATGATCACTCACTCTCAAAATTGAACAACTATTATTTAGATTATGTCAATAAGAGCCCCTTCTGTATTTTTCATGGAATCTGACCATACGGTCTGTGTTGCTTCTGCTACAGCATTCTGCTTTTAATGCAGTGTGTGTCATGTATGTAGATGATGTATGATTTGTGCATAAATGTAGTGTTTCTTAACGTATCCAAGTAAATGTGTGCTTCCAGGACTTTACACTTTATTAAATAATAACTGCACCATAGCAGAATGTACACATTTTAAATCTACAGGGTTTTGGGGCATAAAAAGAGCTTTTCTTTGCAGCATGTGCCTTGGTGTACATGTAACCATGTAAGCTTGTGGGATTGTGACCACTAAGCTACTCTTCATCTCCCTTCCCTGATCATATCCTCTTTCTCCTGCTAAGGCTCATTAAGAGCTGCTGCAGAGGGCATTATCCTGTTGACCCCGAGCTGGAAGGTCTTCTCATCCTCTAGGAACCACACAGTACAGTTCTGTAGGATGAATTACTCTGAAGCTGGTAAACATTTTCATAGACGTCCCAGAAATGATTCTATGATTGGAGTTTTACAGTATTTGGGCACATACTGAGTTGCTGGTTTATTAGTAATTGTATACAGTAGGTAGTGAGAAATTACACACCAAGTTTCTAGAGTTATAGCCACATGTTGGTTTATTTTTGCTATTCTAAAAAACTGTAAACCACAATAGTAAACCATAGTAAGCCACTAGTAACCACACTGTAAACCACATTTATGATATATTATATATTTAAAGTGATTCAGTGGATATTTAATGCTTTTAAATGCCAGCTCTATTCTTGTTGACATTGAATAAGCCTGAGCAGGTTTTAGCTTACTTATAGGACTTGTTGTCTTGTTAACAAGTCTGATAAGAGTTCCAGACAAATCATGTCAAATTATCAACCATCGAATCCAGTTAAATCAGTAATCCATATACAAAGACCAAGCCGCAGGTTTCACATCCACCAGCTTCAGAAGCACTTTGTGTGCACAGCTAATAAAATATTTCTCAAAAAATCCTACTTACCATGCTACGGTTTTTACTAAAACTATTATTACGTCTGACGTACAGTGCAATTCGAAAAATGTGCTTGTGTGTAAAAGTGCTTGTTAATAAGCTTAAATACTTAAATGTTGAATGCTGTTGTCTTTGCTGTAGGCAAAATACGTTATTGTTGCCATACCACCTGGGTTGAATCTGAAGATCCACTTTAACCCTGAACTTCCTCCATTGAGGAATCAACTTATCCACAGAGTACCCATGGGCTCAGTCATCAAGTGCATGGTCTACTACAGGGAGAACTTCTGGAGGAAGAAGGGTAATTGATCAATTCAATGAGTCCCGTATCACCCAAGAAGCGAAATAGTATAAATATTGACGTGCTTGGTCCATACCCAGCTCTGTTTAAAGTATGCTCAGGAGGATGGCTTAACTTCCCCGTATGAGCAGTGAGTTGCGTACACATGAGTTTTTAACTAAAATAAATTCAATTAAATTCAAGTGAACCGTTATATTATTAGAAGGTAAATATTAGCAAAAGAAAGCTCACCTGTCTTTTAAAATGAATGAGAGATGACATTCTGATTGGTTTATTGCATGTGACTGCAGAAAAACTCACTCATGCTCAATTAAGAGAATAAGTACAACCCATTTGAAGCATGTGCCTGCCTCTGCGACCATTTTTTTCTGCCGTTACACTAGCAGAGTTGTATTTGGACACGCCCCAAAAGCACTTGCACCATGCGCTTCAGAGCGTGTGCTTAAATTTTTTATTAGAGCTGATTGTGTTTTGTCTTTATATGTATGGTGCTTGTGTTTATTAGTGCTGTTTGGTTCCAGGCTACTGTGGAACCATGGTGATCGAAGAAGAGGAGGCGCCTATTGGCCTGACTCTGGATGACACTAAACCTGATGGAACAGTGCCAGCCATTATGGGGTAAAACAAGTTGTGAACACTAATGGGACAGTGCACTTTCACCTGTAGTGAATAGAAACACATGTTCTTTGTAGACACAGCTGGCTAAAAGATGTTTCGTTGACCACACCTTCTCCGTTCTTGCAGTTTCATCCTTGCACGCAAAAGCAGGAGGCTGGCTGGACTCACCAAGGAAGAAAGGTAAATATTTGTTGGAAGCTGACAGTTTTTTCTTTTGAAGTCTTTCTCATCTGTAGTCTCAGCTGACCTGAAATGTGGAATTTTACCCCATAGAAAGAAGAGGATCTGTGAGATCTATGCACGTGTCCTAGGCTCTGAGGAAGCTTTGCATGTGAGTTTCTGTTCTTCATTTAGTTATTTATGCAGCAGAGTGCTGTCTGACCAGCTGACCACAGCTGAATAACTATTTATTCTTGAGGTCTTGTTGTTTTCCGTGGCGGAACAAGTCCTGAGCCGCGTTTTCCAAATTACATTGGAGGCGAGTCAAGTAGTGATAAATTGTGTTAAGCCAAAGAAATGACTTAAAGCTAAACACTGGACAGTAATTATCTATATAACTATTTGTCTTTCCGAGCTGGTGTTCTTTAAATATTTGTTTAATAAGAACAGCATGATGAACAGAACATGAATTCCGTGTGCAAAAATGTTTCGAATATTACAACCACACCGTGTAGAGATTCTTCTGCAAAATCAAACAGGAATGCCATGAGGCAGGACACACTGCTTCATCTTTTACTTGCACATTTTCAACTAAGCAAGTTCATTCTTCTTATGCACATAAACTGAAATGTTACCTAATGTAGATATAATTGACAAACTCTTGTCTAAAATCCAGTTCTATAACTAATGATAAGGACGAAATTACACCTGAGAGTAAATTGGCATTTTCTAAAAATGCCAGAAGGATAAAAATCTGCTTAAATTACAAGGGGGCAGCTGTAGGAAGAAATGAGCACAATGCCAGTATTTAGTTGTTTGCATAGATTAAACTTAGAATTCTGGAGGTGGTGTACACCAGTTATTTCCTAGCCCACCTTTGGGCTCATATGGTCTATATATTTGTTTAATTCCAGCTTAGTCCACCTTAAGCGACAAATAAAAATACTCAGTCTAGTTAAGTACAGTTGTGCAGACAGCTTAGATTGAGGGGAAAGAATCAGGTTGCTGAGGAATCATATTGACATATACAAGATATATGGGCTACATATAAAGCTATAGTGTATATGAGGCATAGTACAGAGGTGGAGTACTTTACCATCATTGCATGCAGTAAATTTCATAGCCTTATAATCAGGGCTTGAAATGAAGTCTTGAAATCTGCCCACCAGTTTGGCAGGGGTGTGATGGTCCAGTATTTTACAGATAGTTTTATTACTTTTATAGTTGATACCAAAAATCAATTTAAAATGCATTTGTGGTCATTATTTTTTGTGGGCATTTATTGTAGTACATGAAGACAGACACTGTTTTTGCAGTCATAAATTTCTGTGTTCTAATGGGCAGAAAATACACAAATTTTATTTAATTAATACATTTTTGAATTTTTACCTTTTGAAATTTTAAGATATATGATTTGAGCTAGTACAGATATTAATGTTAAGCTTAATGTTAAGGGTGATGGAGAAATTCTTTTTTCCAGCCTGTGCATTATGAGGAAAAGAACTGGTGTGAGGAGGAATACTCTGGTGGCTGCTACACGGCCAGCATCCCCCCCGGAGTCCTCACTCAGTACGGCAAGTAAGTGCACTTTTAAGACTTCATCTGAAATTACTCGCCCATTCCTGTCCTTTATTATGCATCCCATCTGGGCTGAATTCTCCAGCTTTGCATCACTCAGAGGATAAAGTGGTTACTGAAAAAGAATTCATTCTCTTCAATTTCTTCAAGTCAAGTGGCTTTTATTGTCATTTCAACCATATACAGATGATACGGTACATAGTGAAATGGGACAACGTTCCTCCAGGACCAAGCTGCTACATATAGGACAGCACAGGATTACATAAAGTGCATGTGTGCAAACATTGCAGGAAGTGCAATACAGGACATAAAGGCAGTGAGACATAGAGACGGTGCAACACAGAGACAGTGCAGCGCTACCCAGCACACAGTCCTAGTGATAGTAAGGTGCAGTGATGTGTTGAGTTGTGCAAGTCATATAAATTCCTAACAGTGACATACATGTGCAAAAATTGCAGAGGTAGTTGAGTACATTCATTTGTGTGACTCAGTCCCTGAGTATTCATCCCCATTAGCACTTATTAAAGTTTTAAGAATAGCCTTAGTGAAAGTGTCAGTAGTCACATAGAAGCTTAAAAAGTAGATGTGAATAATCAGTTGTGCCTCTCTCTGTGTGTAGAGTCCTGAGGGAGCCTGTGGGCAGACTTTACTTCGCAGGCACTGAGACAGCTACAGAGTGGAGTGGCTATATGGAAGGAGCTGTGCAGGCTGGAGAGAGAGCAACCAGGGAGGTGAGACATCTCTGCACTCTATCTACACCTGGTGTGAGTGGGTGGGTGGGTGAATATAATATTAATTATTATCCATGAACTCTTGGACTCTCTTTCAGGTTTTGTGTGCAATGGGGAGACTGCATTCAAGTCAAATCTGGCAAACAGAGCCCGAGTCATTGGTAAAAAAAAAATCCATTTCCATTGTGCTTATTCTATTATAACTATATTTATCTACTATCAGTCTGTGTATGTGAATTTCTGTACTATTGTCGTGCATGTTTATGACATTGACATTGTTTCAGGATGTCCCTGCTTTGCCGTTTGTCTCCACGTTCTGGGAGAGAAACTTGCCGTCCGTCGAAGGATTCTTGAAGTTCGTGGGCGTGTCTTCAGTCCTGACGATTGCCACCGCCGTAGGTGTAGCGGCCTATAAAAAGGGACTCTTTCCCCGAAGCTAGAGCCCTCACTTTAGTGTCTCGTTGGCCTTGGTTAGATGGCTTTCTCCATACAGACACCACTACAAGGCTGTGCTACTGACTAGGCATGAGCTCATGTCAGTTACAGATTTGATTTAAAACTCAAACACTTTATCACCCAATCACATTTTTATGTAGGAATTCCTAGTGTAATGAATAAAATACGTAATAATTACTGTAGAAATGGAAGCTGCCCTTTTCACAGGACACTGTAGTCAGAAGTGAGAACCAGTAAGGATGTTTGTCTGGCCAAGAATTTCTAAGAAGTTCGCAGATAACAACAATTATATTTCAATATACAGTCACTACACATATCCTCGCGCAATACAGTGCGTGTGTGAAGAACCAGTTGATTTGATTACCTCTAATGATTTTAGGTGCTGTTCTTAAGAACTCCTTACCTGAACTAGCCTTTCAAAGTACATGTGACAAAGTTGAAGCAGAAGCTGAAGATTTCTATTTTCTTTTATGATAGTCTATCACAAGAGACATGCGATTTTGAGAAGATGTCTTCTCTGACTCATGACACACAAATCCCATTCAGTGTGGTTTAAATGGCTCTGGCTCTCAGAGATGCTAAAGCTCGAGAAAGTCCAGATTGTTGCGATTTGCTCATGCTGCTGTGCTTGATTGTGGCATTAGTGTCTATTAATTGATTGATTTTTAATCAAGGTGTTTGAATGTATTCTTTTCTTATTACATATTGTATATGATTTTGAACATAATTAAGGCAGATATATACTTGATAAATGATGTTTTGTTTTTGTTTTTTAACACTTAAATTTATAAGGTGGTTTCCATACACTGTCACCTTTCACTGTATTTCACCGTACAGCGTTACATAATTTATGCATCATATCTATCTACAATAAGCCCCTTGCAGCAGGTTTTATTATTTTAATTGAAGATTCAGCATGAGATCATTTCTGCACAAATAATAGCATGTTATGTTAGTATAATATCAATCTATATTTTGTCAATAGAGATTGAACAGTTTGATTCTGATACTTTAGATATGTTTTAATATTTCATCACTAAAGCTTAGTATGCTAAACCAAAAGAATTTGAAAGTTCTTAATGTGACTTAAGATGTGACTAAATGAAAATAATTGTAATTCGTCTAAAAGAAAGACACAAGAAATGGGACAAACATTTGAGGGAGAAAATGAATAGGTGTGTGTGTGTGTGGGTGTGTGTGTGTGTGTGTGTGTGTGTGTGTGTGTGTGTGTGTGAGCCCGGTGTTTGTGGAAAGTGTCATTGTGTTGTCTGTGGTGCCTTAACAATTTCATAGTGTTTGTCATTTCTCAAGTGCCTCTGTGATTTAGTGTGTGTGTCAATCAGCTCCTGCATCAGTCACTGGCTACTTTAGTAGATTCTTCATATTGATGATGTAGTTTCACCTTCTTTTAGACTGTTTAGATTTTAAGTAGCGAGTGAGGTATTCCAGATCATGCATCATCATGTCTAGTCAGGTCGTGTTAGGGTCTCATGTTCATGGTCATGCTCATGCTGATGAGTAGTGACTGTAATGATCTTTTATGTTTTTGAATCAGCACAATGTCATTCATCCTTAAAGTAGCCAACGATGAACCAGAGAAGACTGATGTGAACCAGATGGTGAGCGAAATGCTGACTATACCACTCTATCAGAAAGTTTGGGGGAAGTTCCCATAGCATACACTACCTTTTTTCAATCTGGTGGACTGTGTGGCAAACGTGATACAGTGACTCTGTCAGTGATGTCCTCATGTCACGTTGTGTTTGATGTAACCTCTTTGCCTGATGAGTCATGTCTCTGTGCTCTAACGATGCTCTGCTAAGCCATGGTGCAGTCTCTGTGTTCTGTGTCTGCTACTGTTTGCGCTGGTCTCCTGTGAGGAGCCTTTCCTTTGTCAAGCCATGTGAGTGTGCAGTGTGCAATGTTTCAGTCTTGTAATTGCATTATTTGATCTCTTTGTACAAATCCAACACAGCTGGTAATAAAAATGTGAAATTTACCTCCTGCTTGGATGTGTGTGTGTGTGTGTGTGTTTTTTTTAATCAGTGAATAAACAGCAATCATGTACAGTGGTGTGAAAAAGTGTTTGCTCCCTTCCTGATTTCTCATTTTTTTCCATGTTTTTCACACTTAAATGTGTCAGATCATCAAACAAATTAAAATATTAGTCAAAGACAACACAAGTGAACACAAAATGCATTTTATAAGTGAAGGATTTTATTATTAAGGGAGGAAAAAAATCCAGACCTCCATGGCCCTGTGCGACAAAGTGATTGCCCACCTAGTAAAACATGACTTAACAGTGGTTCATCACACCTGAGTTCAATATCTCTAGCCACACCCAGGCCTGATTACTGCCACACCTGTTCTCAATCAAGAAATCACTTAAATAAGACCTGCCTGACAAAGTGAAGTAGACCAAGAGATCCTCAAGAGCTAGACATGCCGAGATCCAAAGGAAATTCAGGAACAAATGAGAAAGAAAGTAATTGAGATCTATCAGTCTGGAAAAGGTTCTAAAGCCATTTCTAAAGCTTTGGGACTCCAGCGAACCACAGTGAGAGCCATTATCCGCAAATGGCGAAAACATGGAACAGTGGTGAACCTTCCCAGGAGTGGCCGGCCGAGCAAAATTACCCCAAGAGCGCAGCGACGACTCATCCAAGAGGTCACAAAAGACCCCACAACAACATCCAAAGAACTTCAGGCCTCACTTGCCTCAGTTAAGGTCAGTGTTCATGACTCCACCATAAGAAAGAGACTGGGCAAAAATGGCCTGCATGGCAGTGTCCCAAGACGAAAACCACTGCTGAGCAAAAAGAATATTAAGGCTCGTCTCAATTTTGCCAGAAAAAATCTTGATGATCCCCAAGGTTTTTGGGAAAATACTCTGTGGACTGACGAGACAAAAGTTGAACTTTTTGGAAGGTGTGTGTCCCATTACATCTGGCGTAGAAGTAACACCGCATTTCAGAAAAAGAACATCATACCAACAGTGTTTTGCTGCTTCAGGACCTGGAAGACTTGCTGTGATAAAAAGAAAACCCTCCAATGTGGCTGAACTACAACAATTCTGCAAAGATGAGTGGGAAAAAATGAGAAATCAGGAAGGAGGCAAACACTTTTTCACACCACTGTACGTACATGTGGAATGTATCCTCCATCAGAGGGAGACAGAAGATGCACTAATCCACCCATCCATTGTCTGTACCGTTAATTTGTCAGGGTTGCAGCGAAGCTGGAGCCAATCCCAGTTGACTTTGACCATTCACACTCACATTCACACCTTTGGGTGATTTAGAGTAGCCAGTTGACCTAATCTGCATGCCTTTGGGCTGTGGGAGGAAACCCACGCAGACACATAGTGGTGCAGCATGTACTGTTGCTGCCTCACAGCTCCAGGATATTTGTTTTGAGTTTAGGTTACTGTCTCTGCAGAGTTTTCCATGTGTCCATATAGATTTCCTCATACTGTCCAAATGTATTCAGACAGGCAGATTGGCTATGCTAAACTGTCCCATGGTATGAATGAGTCTGTGACTGTGTGTGTGTGTGTGTGTGTGTGTGTGTGTGTGTGTGTGTGTGTGTGTGTGTGTGTGTGTGTGTGTGTGTGTGCACGGTACCAAAGTGTCCCATCCAAGTTGAATTCTTACACCTTGCTCTTAGTGCTCCTGGAATGGGCTCTGAAGTCACCAACTTCTTGTTTTGCTTGTTGTAAAAACTAGGCATTTCTAGGTGTATTATACACTGCCTGTCCAAAAAAAAAAGGTCACCTCTTGGATGTAACAAAGTAAATAGGTAAGAGCCTCCCATTGGATCATTACTGCATGGATGATTATGTTTCAGCTGGAAACAAGTTATTTAACCCTAACTGATGCAGTGAGTAGCTTCTCAGTTCTTAAACAACCATGTCAGAAGACACATCCTGTGATCGTGGAAAATATGTTTATTATATTATATTAATATTATGTTAATCTGTTTCAGAATGGTCAAATTATTGGCATGCATCAATCAAAGAAAACATCATTGCTAAAACTACATTAAGAACTGTCCACTGCATTATGAAAAACTGGAAGCATAGTGGGGAACCATCATCTTTGCGGAAGAAATATGGTCAGAAAAAAATCTTGAATGATCGTGATTGGCGATCGCTGAAACCTTTGGTGAAATCAAATCATAAAAAATCAACAGCTGAACTCACGGCTATGTTCAACAGTAACAGGAGCATTTCCACATGCACAATGTGAAGGGAACTCAAGGGATTGAGACTAAACAGCTGTGTAGCCTTAAGAAAATCACTGATCAATGAGGCTAATCGGAAAAAAAGGCTTCAATTTGCTAGGGAGCATAAAGATTGGTCTCTGGAGCAATGGAAGAAGGTCATGTGGTCTGATGAGTCCAGATTTACCCTGTTCCAGAGTGATGGGTGCATCAGG
>JAQQZR010000035.1:11860365-11873549 GCA_030068235.1 Notoglanidium macrostoma | reverse complement strand
TGTGTGGGTGTGTGTGTGTGTGTGTGTGTGTGTGTGTGTGTGTGTGTGTGTGTGTGTGTGTGTGTGTGAGTGTATGTGTTCAGTAGATTTATATATCTGTGTAGGTTTGCTATAAGGGGTATAGCAACGTTACTGCATATGAACAGCACAGTATGCTGTGCCTGAGGTGTTACCATCTGCTACAAATGATGCATGGTGCCTGCATAAGGCAAGAAAAATCATTGTCCTAAAAAGAGTTCAGAATATTCTTATCTTTCATAGTGCAGCTTAAATTTAACAGTACAACATAAATATGAAGTGATTTGAATATTTTATCCAAAACAGTGCAAGAGGCAATTTTATGTTTTGCTAGTAAACAAATATTCCAAAACTGTCAATCAAATGCTGATCTTTATTTTATTAACAAGAATGAGACCTAAATAATGCATGTACTTGTATTGTATTTTCTACATAATTTCCTACACGATATGAAAACAAGGCATGTTTCTGGCTAGGTGAATGTGTACAATGAATCATGGTGACTCAGCCCCTTTTCCAGAGGGACTGTAGGCACAGCTCTACCCTCTTCTGTTTGTGGAAAGAGTCCACAGTGGAACTGCTACTGTGCAGATGTTTTCTGGCTGGTGAACCATTTGCAGCTACACTAACATGGCAGGTTCTTTTTTTGCTGGGGTTTTTTTTTTGCACTGCTATCTTGAATGCTTGTTTTAAAACCCCAATACCCAGTCAACAACAGTTTTGTGGTCCGAAACAGGTGCGGATGAAGGTCTGATGAAGGTCACAATAAACACATACTCTGAATAGAAAAACATGAGCTGTAGTCTGGTCTACCCATACAAGTTTCACCACGTTGTCCCAGCATGATGCACACTAACATGTCAGTGCTGCTGTGGTGTTGAGAATTGTATACTCTTCTAAATAATATCTGATTATCAGTGGCCTTTATAGTAGCCTTTTTTCATTGATGGACAGGGCACATGGGGTGGTGCAAAGCAACAGATTGGCTGCATTAAGTAATTAGTTACCAAAAAAGGAGCCTTAATGATAGCTGTATCTGATAAAATTGTCAGTGAGTGTAGTCAGGCAGATGTGCCAAAGAATGCTAATGAATGAGTGCACCTCAGTAGTCTATCATCATGGCACATGAATGTGAATGTTCAAGAATGTGTCAAAATTGAACATATTCTGTTTGAATTTATGGATTTGCTTTGAGAGCAACAGAACAAAAAATACTTTTCTTAATCTTTCTTAACTATAAAATTCCCTTCCTTTTGATTTACCCAAAGTGTCTCTAGAGTGTCTATAGACAAGTCAGATGTGTTCTGTGGCTCTGATAGACAATTAAATATGAAAAACGGGCTATAACATTTATATGTGTAGTGAGCCACAGCCAGAAAATGATTAATAAAAAGATCCTTACCCTGAAGAAAATCTCAGGCTTTCATTTATAGCTTTCTCCATAGATCTCTCCACAAATATGTATTCACTTGCTCAGTACCATGAAATAAAAAGAGAGGCCAGTTATATTTTTATGACTTCACTTATGCATGGAAAAGACAGCTCATATTCAATTTACTGTACGAATACACCAGTCTGTTCAAGTGCACATCAGACTCCCACCTCCACCTGTTTCTATTCAGAGTTTATGCGAGTCATCATCGTTGACTTATACTGCTTCACAATTCAAGACTCTTAACAGATAGGAATGAAACCTCAGTTTCTATAGTCCTCCTGCTCTGACGCCTGTCTGACTGTGTGCTCCCTGACATGTACCTCAGCGACATTCTGTAAAGAAGCCCTTGTACATAACTAATGAAGTCTATTCAGAATTGTCTTTAAACTGATTGTCAGTGAAAAAGTCACAACAAAGGACATCAAATGTATGAAGCTGATAATGTCACTAATGAGAATGGTGTTCCTCATAATGAGGCACGTTGTAGATGGACCTCTGGAGATGACACAATGAAGACTTGAGCTTTAAATTCTTGCTTTTTTCTTGGTAATGCTCCGTCTTAATCATTTTCAATTATCTACCGCCTCTGTTATTGATATACCTTTATACTTTTAGTGTTAGCAGCCTAAATCAAACAGACCTGCATGTAATCACACAGGAGTCACAATCTGACTAGTGTTTAGACAGGTAGGTGTGTCATCACAGCTCCGACTGCATTTGAAATAAAGAATAAAGCAAATCAATTATAGTTTGCATTTAGATTCTTGTATTTTTAGTATCCGACAGAATAATGTGGTCCAATTGATTCCAATTACCAGGGCATATTCAATGCAAACCCATTTATGTTCAGGTCAAAGCCAGCTTGTCTGTCACATGCTTTAATCCTCATTCTGCATCTACATCATACTGCAAAAACTGGCATCTTACCTAGTGCATCTTACTTATCTTGAATGTAGTCAAATCTATCTAGTATTTCCTATTACAAGATTACAATAAACCAAATATAAGATTGTTAAACGTTTTTTTAAGACATTTTTACTTGTTTATTGCTTTACATTTTCTTTTTCTATTGACAGATGATTTTGCTTCTGTCTAGAAATAAATGCTTAAAATGATCTGACAATGGAACAAGACTATATGAAGCTTGAACTTAATAACAAAAAAAAATCTAGATAATCTTATGTTTGGTTTATGGTAGTCTTCTAATAGGAAACACCAGATAAACCTGGCTATATGTTCAAGGTATTTTCACTTGCTAAGATGTCATTTTTTTGCAGTGTATCAGACCTGCAGCTGTGCTCCATCTGCTGGAGCTTCACACAGCACGTGAAAACAGACAGGAAGAGAGGGGAATGCCTTAGAGATATTTGTCCATTTTTGCAATGGCAGCTTTCCATCAGAAGGAGAAATGAATAAAAGGCTCGCTGAAATGCGTAGGGAGCCTTGGCTTGCGGGACCACTGTGTCCATTCATTAGTCCTTCATTAAGACACAGTTTCAGCATTGAACTAACAGCAGGAGCAGCACCAACACCAGATGGCACGTGATCTTCATGGATGCTGCTTCTGTTTCAGAGGCTTGACATTATTCACTGGGATGATCACTAATAGCAATGCATCTTGCTAGTGCTTGTTCCTTAATTTAATTGCACGTTTAATTGTTTTACAACTGCACAGCCCATTTATTTCTGTAAGACAGGCATATTATTCAAGGCTAAGGTGCTGATGTTAGCCATTACAATGACACACAGGTTGCAGTCTCACATGACCAGGCCATTGCTTTGGACCCACAGTCATTCTGCTGCATATGAAAAGTGACACAGGCAATTTGCCTCCCAATCAGTCATGCAGGTATTGGCGTTATAACCAGCAGCAGTAAGGCCTCAGGGCTCTGGCATGAGCCACAGCCCCAACACTGCTATATAGCCATGAGACCCACACCACATTATTCTTTGTCCTCCTCCATTTGACAAACCTGGCAATTGTGTGCTAAATATTCCTGCGAGAGGTACACAGAATTGATTTCTCATTCAGTTGGGCTTTTGGTTTGCAGTTCTTCAGAGAGAAGCTGCAGTCTTGAACCATGGATGGTGATATAGTGCTGATTTTAAATTCTGTTAACTACTATGCTGTGCTTTGTCACAGTTAGAAAGATAAAGTTATTGTTATTCTCTTTGTGTTAATAAAGTTAATAAAACACAACAATTGTCTATCAAGTCTATCACAAAGTCTATAATGTTAAAACAACACTGAGAGAGTAACACTTTCTAAAGTGTTAATAAATAAATAATAAAAACTCAAATGGGAAGTTAAAATAACTCTATGCATAATTAAAAGTTAACTCTGCTTACCACCAGAGCACTGTTTCATAACTCTATAGGAGTTGAATAGCCAACACTTCTCAATGATTTCTTACACAATTTAGTCTTAAACCATACTTTTAGAGTGTCAATTCAACTGTATATTTAACACTTTTGGTTAACTGGTTGGAGAATTTTGCCATGCATGTAGTGCAAAATATAAATAATCTCCTAAAAACATCTACAGTGTATTTTTTCTAAAAAAAAAAAAAAAAGAAAAAGAAAGAAAGAAAAGAAAGGAAAGGAAAGAAAAACAAAACAAAGGACCATTCAAACCTGTAGCTCTGTGTCTCAGTGACCACACATAAAGATTTTAATCAGGAATTTTTCTATGGATTCATACTAACTGCTGAATTGGTTTCTCTACTTTTCCCCTAGATGTGAATGAGTGTGTGTGCCCTGTTATAGACTGGATTTTTCTCTCACCTACAGTGTTCCTGTAATAAACTTAATTGTCTTTGATCGTGACCTTAACTACAATAAAGCACTTACTAAGAATGAGTGAATAATGTAATGTAAATTAAAGTAGCATACTGTATAATGGTTACAAATGATTAGCATTTTATTGTGCGGTTCCTTACTGTATAATTTACAGTAAATCTTTTTCATAGTGCAATTTATACTGCATTCACAGGAAAAAAGTGAGATAAAAATACAGAAGGCATCTGTAATATTGGGTGTACATGAATAAATATAAATAGCGATAAATAAATATTGGAAAAAGAAAAACAATTCATAAAGAGAGACAAAGACTGTCTTTAGTGTGACACAGAAAAAAAGCATTATACTTAGTATAAATACGAAAGAAGCCTTTCAGCAAACAGCAGGCGTGTAAATTAAAGACTTTGAACACGTAATATATCTTGGCATTTGCTAATCTCTTATATAATTGCTAATCCATTATAATTGCTATCTGAAGAAGAATGCTGTTCCGCAGGCTCCACTGAACAAAGCATTTAAAGCTACTGCACTTCTGGGTTAAATGTTGTATATAAATGCATTCAGTTATATTGCACTGCACTGTGCAAATCTCCAGAGTTTTCTGCAAGTGCTCAAATGAATTATAGTATCTTGATTCATTATATCCAATCTCTTATAGGCTTAATCCAATTGGAAAGCTCAGTCTAATGTATTTGAACAACCAATCTAGCTGATGAGAGGTCAAACCATATAAAACTCGTCCGTAAACTGTGTGAGTAAGCAACGCTATAAAAAAGGGGCTGTATGGGAGCTGTTAGAACTGGAGTATATATAGGTATTTTGTTAGAAGATTTCTCTGCTATAAACATCTCCAAGTCTGCAACTCACCTATCCTCAGTCAGCACATTCATTCTGAAATACATAAAGCTATGCAAGAGTTTTGGGACTTGTGGAACTGTGATATGAATGCTTGATGAATGTTGGAAAATCTCTGAAGCAATTTGTCATGATCCAGGTTTGTAACTGTTAAAAGGTGACACCAGAATATATTAGCTCTGTTTACAGTTTTCAGTACCATAATCTGTTTCAATCTTTTATTAATTCACTTATCTTTATCCTGGTCAGGGTGGAGGTGGATCCTGAACCTATCTGGTGTTCGAAGTAGAAATGCACCAGTCCCAGTTCATTGCAGAGCACCATGCACACACACATTCACACACTCATTCACATTTAGGGGCACACTTACTCTCTTGTTGCCAATGTGCCTACCAGCATGTTTGGGAGATGGGAGGAATCTGGAGAACCAGGAGGTGGGAGTCTATTTAGCTTCTTCCCTCATTCCATTACTTAAATACCTGCAGCGTTACCCTGAAAAGATTCAGGCTTGAGTCTGCTTAATCATAGTATATCAGCAGGGATTACTTAACTTCATAACTCACTATGGTGAGTCACAACCTCTCCTTTAAAGGCACAGTTTGAATTTTTTTTATGTGTTCCTAAACTTAAAATAACTGTATAAATTCAAATATCCCTCAAATAATCTGTGATTTTCAATATTGCCATGCAATAGGTCTGCCTGGTTACTTCATTTAGAGATGGTGTTTTTTTCTGGCCCAGAAAAAACACCCCCAGTCTGAACACAGCAAACACATTTTTTAAAATGAACCCTCCAGCCTTGCATAGATTTAACAGAGGGGGTGGGGTTAAGGCAGGGACGGGATGGGTGAGGGGAGGATTTTGTGGGAGTGGAAGTGTTGACGCTGTCTCCTTTGTTATTGCATTTCCCTTCACAAGCAGCAGAGGGCTCTAGAAATTAATATTCAGGTTAAGCCGTTCAAGGCTAACTTATATCTCCTCAATCTGTCTCTATCAGTCTAAATCCTGAATGTGCTGAGCAAACTAATATGCTCCAGTAAATTACTTTTATGTATTCAGTAAATTCAGTAAATACATTTTTATGTCATATTTATGGGAGTGGAGAGGGGCCTGGGTGCAGGTTTTTCTGAGTTGTATCATACAGTAGCATAAAGATTAGTATTTATAGAGTTTCCTCACAGCAGGTTTTAGAATGTTATTTCTTTTCAGTAATAGTCCTTTTGCACTTTATGGGTGGTAGGAAAACTTTCACAGAACAGGCTGCATACTGAATTCCTCTCTCTATAAGTTCGTCTTAGCCCATGTGGAGCTGAATCTCCTCAAACTGGCAAAGAATGCTGACAAGAGACTTTGCTGATAGAAATCTTTTCTTCTTCAAATTAAAATTTCTGTCAATTTACAAAACACTGTAAAATGTGATGAATCTGCTTACTCAGTTGAAGCAGTAGAGGACTTCAGACCTCAATAATACCATTTTACCATTAAGAGATTCTATTTGTTGTATTAATATTATGCATGGTTTAAACACATTAAAGTCATTATTCATTAGTCATTATGGCCAGCTTGAGCTGTCAGTTGATCGTTAATAAAAAAAAATTTGAAATTCTATAAACCTCAGTTTGATGTGATGATGTATCTATCACAGGCAATGACATTTGGAAATCGATTTCCCATTTAAGATGATAGACTGGCAAACATCAACTGCAGCCACAGAGGCATCCTGCCCACTCAATTGCAGAGGGTGTAGAGATTGCGATAGCATACATGTGGGTGGAATAAACCGCAGAGCACACCATAAAAAATCTCAGGGCGGAAGTAACACTGACAGTGGACAGAAATGAGCTCTGTAAGTGTGAGTTCAACAGAGTAGGCGTTTATTCAGTACTGGAGATCACTTGCTATGCACAGGGGCATGTTTTGGCTATTCATACACTTTAAGACAAAGAGGAAACAAAGCTAAGATGAAAATTGGACACATCGCTAATGCAAGATATGGAAAACAATATGGAAAACAACAAGCAATAATTATTACACAATATACTACTATCATAATGACACATGATATTTTCTAATTATTTAGAAAATTTAATCCAGCTGTCCGTCATAGGTTTTGAAAGGTGAATCTTTCATGCCTTATGGCAACATAGGGAAACAACACTGATCACTATGTCATTTCTGAAGGAGTAATTGATTCATAACATAGGCTATAGTAGCACCTGCAGAAAGGTAGCTGCACATACATTAAACATTCAGTTATTCCACCTTGGTAAGAGCCTCACATGTCTGGTGCTCCCACACTGATCTACTGAAGCATATCTACATCAGGAGGAAGAAGTGTATGCTGTGAAATTAGACAGCTGTGTGGGAACCAAAGTAGAACATTTAACTGCTGGTGGGTTTTTTATGCATCTTATGGACACATTCAGGAAATGTATTGCTCACTGAAACAATGGTTTGAAAATCTTTCATTTCAAATCGTTCCATTTTGTGCAACTCTTAGGCACAATATTGTATAAGTTAAAATTAAAATTTAAAATATTCACATCTTTGCATGTAGGAAAACCTTATCTTGCTTCTATATCTATTGGCTCTCTTTTAACACTCCAAACTAGTACCATGCATTGAGAGGATCATAGCTCTACATTGCTATTTTAAACCTAAACCTTTATTTTGCAATCTGCTAAACAGTATATTATAGCATTTTATTATTATACATATAAGATACCCAAAAAATGGTGTGCCTGATTTAAATTTCTGTGTATGTGACAATCAACATTCATCTGAGTTTTAGAGCAGCTGGTGGTTCCACGCTAGACTCACAAACTAAGTCGCAAACTGTCACAGCTCAGTAACTAAAGGCAATCTCTGCAACTTCACCAAATGTTCTCTGGCAGCACATGCAGAATTTCAATAAATGAAATGGCCATTTAAGCAACTTTGGAAACAACTCAAATTTGAACTGTAATGAACTACATTAGTCAGAAGCATAAATTATGTGATTACTGATACACAATCACTTTTCTGGAGAAGCCAAGATTTCAGAATGCATAAAAACAAATCTGCTTTTTGCCAGGTGTCAGTCATCCTTATTTCTATACATTACATACCATGTATTTTATGTATATATATATGATACAGTCTGTCTGTCTGATATGACTATACTATGGATGTGTAAAAATGCTTTGAAAATGTCTTTGGGTATCTGTCCACTCTCAGACTGCTCTGACACTACCTGACAGATGATCACTCACACATCACTATTTTTTTACTCTCTGCTAATTAGTACAGTCCAGTTCCCATAAGTCTGAATGTCATATAATAATATTACTATAATAAATTGTTTATTTTGAATGTCTGCTACTCTAAATATCATAGAAAGTACTAACAATGACCTTGGTGGAGAAAATTGTGTTCATCCCTCCAGTAAAGTTACAGAGACTTTTAAGAATCTGTCGCAAGGCACATTGAAGCTGTTCTGAAACCTCGAGCTGGCTCAACACCTTTAAAGACATTTTATGTTGTTTTTTCCTTTAGTGTGTCACTCATATAAAGCCAATTATTTCAGTCGAATTGATCGCTAACAAAAAAGAAGATTTCAAAGACAATCAGGTTATTATAATGCATATACTCATAAGGATAAGCACAAGGAGGCAATGTGGTGGGTGGAGTGGAGGCACCAGCAATAAGCCCATGGGAGAAATACCATTCATGATGCTGTGGTGTGCTATTATGGCCATCACATACACCTTTCAGGTCTAGTTGATGATGTGAACACCATTCACAGAACAACTTCCATTTAAGGGCACACAAAGCTTGTGTGCTAGGGGCTCTTGCATGATATATCACACTACTTATTTGCAATTCAGCCTGTAGGGTTATACCTGGTGACCTGCTATACAGGTGACCTGGTTGAGGGTGCCAAACCTTGCCATCCAATTGGGACCAGCAGATGTGCTTGGGGAGGTGGTCTCTGAAGGGTACTCTAATATATACAACCCATCTTGCAACCCATCTTGGGGGACCTGTTAACCCTGTAAAGCTTTGGAAAAATCTAGAGTAGGAAAGGTTCATAAAAAGTGGTACGGCCAGTTGTGGACCACAGAATTCGATCCGGCTCTATCACAGAGCACCACATCAGGCAATGTTGACTCAACACTGGCCCTGAAGTCCACCAGCAACTCACCCAACCTTTCCCAGATCATTGGATATTAGGCTACAAAGCAAATTCTATAGTGTTAAATCAACTCTATGGGAGTTCATTTTAACACCGTTCTTGTGTTTATTTTGTCCCAATATTTGCAGTGTTAATTTACCCCTTTCTAAAGTGTTAATAATGCAACTCATATGCATAGTTAAAATATCTCTATGCATAGTTAAAAATGAGCTCTGCATAACACCAAACTGTGGTTTCATAACTCTGTAGGAGTTGAATCTCCAACACTTCTCTATGACACCAACTATCTTAAGCAATTGATTCATTTAGTGTTAAACCATATTATTACAGTGTCAATTCAACTCTATATTTAACACTCTTGGTTAACACTGGAGAATCAACTCTAAGAATTTTGCTCTGTAGGGTGTTTATGATGTAGGATGCAAAATGTCAAATTGCAATGGATTGGATGGCAAACCATAAGAAACATCTGTGTCTCAGGCAATGGATTATGATAATAAGTATTATACAGAGCCATGCATGTGAATCCTGTAGCTGTCTAGCCTAGACCACGTATATCACTCTTAACATAAGAAGAGGGAGGGTTTAACCTGCCCAAATGTAGAATTGGATGAAAAATGCCAAGCTGAGTAGAGCCCATTGTTTAGTAGAAGGTCTTCCTTTTCTGTAGCACCTCTGTCCAAAAAGAATGGCGTGTGCAACAATTTTTGGGGTCTAATATTACAAGGTTGAGCCTGAAAAGGCCCTTTGTGATTCCAAAACTTGCACCTTTATGTCAAAGGCCTCTTTGGTGGGAGATCCAAATTGTCATTTTGGCACACAAGGCAGGTCCTGCAGAAGTGATTTGTACAAAGCAGGTGAAGTGGAAATACAGCAACTGCACTTGGATTCCTGGAGTTCCATATCCTGGCACAGGTGTCCTACCGCATCATCTTCCTTACAACATCTGCAGAATATAGGACTCCTATGTTATCAGTAAATAGCTAGCCACAAGTTTGCTACTTGGCAGAGAATGTGTAAAATTCAGAGGAGAGAGGAGAGTGCTGTGAGTGCTTAGAGAGAAGAGTGTTAAGTTCCACTTTCCATATGGCCATTTCCAGTGAATAAGACTATGTAGCACAGATGAACCATCTTGAGATCATTTTAAGGCATGTACCAAGAAAGTCTCTGTGGAATTTGTAAAAACTAATAAACTAGACTCAAACTCAAATCTTTATATTCAGAATCAATCACCCAAGAAGACTTCAACATATATGTGTTTTTTTCAATCTGGGATACTTTAATCTTACAGAGATGCATGCACTTTTTTTTAATATAATGGTTCCATTTTACAGCTAGAATTACTGTAGGACCCATTCAAACATTCCAGGCCACAAATTTTAAAGTAATCTGATGGCATTTATTTTCATTTTGAAATACAACTCAAGTTTTCACGCTCTCAAGTGCTATAGCCTCCTTTGCTTTATCTGTGTTTATGTTGTAAATGTTCATTGCTCATGTCTGCAGTCATATCTCAGTTTTACAGACAGGTCCAGCTCCTCTATTGTTCTTGGATGATGTTTTATTTTCTATTCAGGCCCATGTAAAGACTCTTCATGCTTTTCCATCTTTATTAAAATTCAGTCCACTAAGGAAAGTAAACAGCTCTTTTCATTCTGTGTGAATGACACTGATAGAGCTTTTTAGCTGCAGCTTAAATTCTGAAAATTTGTACTCATTGAAGTACATCTATTGTTTGTGCCTGCACTTGGAATTTAACATCAGTTACTATTTAAAACCATGAGAAATACAAAAATCTGGCAAAAATCCTAGTCCTGTAACAGGGGTTGGGAGGGTAACTTTAAAAATGTATTACGATACACTTACTAATTACCTGCTAAAAAAATGCTGTCAGTTACCTAATCTAATTACCACAAAATTAACGTAATGCACAGCCCCCTCCAAAAGTATTGGAATAGTGACACAGTTTTTGTAATTTTGCCTCTGTATACCATCACCACAATGGATTTAAAAAGAAGACATCAAAATGTGACTGAAGTGTAGACGTTTAGCATTAATTTAAGAGGTTTAACAAAAATATGGCATTAACCGTTTAGCCATTTTTTACACAGTCCCTCCATTCTCACAGGCTCACTAATATACATACAAACAAACATAATTATAAATATAAGCATCATTTTTAATCCTTGAAGGCAAATCAATCACCGCCTAAAGTCTTGAGCCCATCGACATCACCAAATGCTGAGTTTCATACCTTGAGATGCTTTGCCAGGTCTTTACTGCAGCTGCCTTTAGTTGTGGACCTTTTTGGTTTCAGTTTTGTCTTCAGTATGTGAAAAGCTCAATGATTAGTTGGGTTGACTGACTCAGCCATTTAAGAACATTTCATTTCTTTTCCTTAAGAAGCTCTTGGGTCACTTTCACAGTAAGTTTTGGGTCATTATCCATCTGTACTGTGAAGAGCCATCATATCAGTTTTGCAGTATTTCACTGAATCTGAGCAGAATTCTTCAGAATTCATCCTGCTATTTCCATCAGCAGTCACATCTTCAGTAAATACCAGTGACCCAGTTCCACTGGCAGCCACACATCCTCATGCCCACCGTGTTTGTCAGATGATGTGGTATGCTTTAGATCATAAGCCCTTACTTTCCTTCTCCATACTCTTCTCTTCCCATCATTCTCGTACAATTTAATCTTGGTTTCTTCTCTCCAAAGAATCTTGTTCCAAAACTGGGCAGGCTGTCTAGCAAAGTCTAATCTGGCTTTTCTGTTCTTGAGTGTTCCCAGTGCTTCACATCTTGACATCTTGACAATGACGTGTACTTCCTCGAGAGTGTTCTTGACTTGGCTAGATGTTGTGAAGATTTATAATTTTTTACCAAGGAAAGAATTATATGATCATCCACTTTAGTTGTCTTCTGTGGTCTTCCAGGCCTTTTGGTATTGTTGAGCTCACCAGTGCATTCCTTCTTTTTAATAATGTACCAAATTGTTGATTTGGCCACGCTTAAAGATTCTGCTATCTTTTTGATAGGTCTGCTTTGTTTTTTCAGCCTAATGATGGCCTTCTTCATTTGCATCAACACCTCTTTGGACTTCATATTGAGAGTTCCCATGAACGGCTGCTAAATGCAATACACTTGGAATCAACTCCAGATATTTTATTTCCTTAATCTGTCAAAAAAATAATGAGGAAACAGACAATACCTGGCCATGAAACTGCTTATCAGTGAACTGTTCTGTTTCTTTTGAGCCTGTGAAAATAGAGGGACTGTGGAAAAAGTGGCTGTAATTCCTAAACGAATAATGCAATATTTTTTTTGTTAAATCCCTTAATGCTGAAAGCCTACACTTCAATCACATCTTGATGGCTTCTTTTCAAATCCATAACAGTGGTGTACAAAGGCAAAATTATGAAAATTGTGCCACTGTTCCAATACTTTTGGACAGGACTGTAACTGATTACTTTCCATTACTTTTGGATTACCTCAATACCAAATATGTGGATGATGACTGCATTTTCTCAGCTAAAAGACAAAATAATGGTTAAATGTCCACACAATTAATGCATTTTTCACTAGAGGTCATGATAATTAATTGGTGACTGAAAGACTAATGATGATTTCACTTGAAACCAGACTGGTGTTGTTAGACTCATTAAGTGTTGCTAGTACATGCTAGTATATCATTCTTATTTAGGGCTGCAACTACCAATTACTTTGATTTTTTAATTTATTTTTTTGCTTATTTTTTGACAATTGCTTCTTTATTTGATTATTTTTAGGGATGTTAATTGAATATCTTTACTTTATTTTTACTTTCACTTAGTTTAAATTTTTTTAAAAATATAAAATGTATTTATGTATAAAGATATTTGTTTATTTAATACATAAATAGGAC
>JAQQZR010000035.1:11845737-11860265 GCA_030068235.1 Notoglanidium macrostoma | reverse complement strand
GTGTGTGTGTGTGTGTGTGTGTGTGTGTGTGTGTGTGTGTGCGCGTGTGTGTGTGTGTGTTTTGCTTCAGGCAGTCATCAGAACTGTTAAAGTTAAAGACCATCAGGGCTCTCTTTACCACATTGTCATTTACTGTGTAAAAGTCAGACTGACAAAAACCTTCTCTCCAGAGTTCAGTAGGCAGCATTCAGAGTTTTAGAATAAGTCTGGTCTGGTATTCAAGGACAGTCAAAATAGAGCATGACATGGGCAACATTGGCAGACTGAACTTTAAAAAGAATTATTTGTTGGTATCTTAATAGAGACAGAGACACTGAGTCAGTGAAACTCCTCAACAATCACTCTTCAACAACACTCAGCTGAAACAGAAAACATTCTAATTGCTTTGGCCTTGAAAAACCTGAAGAGTGGGACTGACTGTGAGAACAACATGGCATATATTCTGTTATTCCACTTTTTTTTAATTGAAATGAAAATTGTTTCTAAGTGCTTTGGAATGAAATTGAATGTTTCTGCACTGATTTTTAGGAACATTTCTTATATTGTATGTGGCCCTTTTTTATTTCTAGTCACCAGTGTGTATTTGTATGCATGTGTGTTTTGTGTTGGTGTGTCAGAATTGATAAAGAACTTTTTACACATCTCAATGCAATATAATGGTATTTATTGTATTCAACCACCTGTTGTAAAAGGAATATTAATTTTCATTTCATTTACAGAATTTGTATAAGTGTGCACACACCCTTATCTTCAGCAACTTACAGAAGTGCTTGGTGGGCTTGTTTAACATTAATGAGCCACTTCAGCTTGAAAGATCATTTGCGTCATCTGTCATTAACCGACCTGACATAATCATTAACGAGGGGATGTCACCCATAGTTGTTTAAAGTTTTGCTGCTAAAAAGCTATATAGAGATGTCTATTTTGGCGGAGTATTTGGCAGAATACTCATACTGACAGTATAAGTGAATTCACTAATTCCTGATCATGACTTTATAAAAGCCTGGTGTATTCCTTCCCTCAACAAAATAAAATGGAATAAAGTCTCTGTTTTCACTCTGCATGTGTTTAAATGTGAGGTGATTGTGTGCTGAAACTAAATTAAAAAGTTAAAAGCTCACTGAAGCGTTATAACCGGTGCATCTTTTAAGCTGATGCACAAAAGCATCTTCTCTTTACACTGAGCTTGTTTTGTTAAACTAAAAAACTTTGCTCGATCATATATAATAATGAAATGTTTATTATAGTCTAATAGTCATGTTTATCATTATACAGACATTTGCACAATTAGCACTAAAACAAAAAAGCAGTTTGGCATGTTAGTGAGAAACTGAGAAAAAATGTCCTGGAACAAATCTGTAACAAATCTCTTACAGCGGAGACTCCTTCCAAAACAAAAGGAGTGCTTCAGAAAGCTGTACAGTATCAACAAAAATTACACAATTTTCAATTTTTGTAATCTGTTTATTATTAGTCTTGGATTATGTGGCGCATTAACCATACAAGTTTTTGTGAATTAGCTGTTAGAAATAAAACTGTTTAGAAATGAAGGCGTTAATGTAGACATGTGATTTGATGACTTTTTTGGAAGCTTATTTGGCAAGCACGACTGTCTGCTGCTATTTAAAATTATCCAACACTCAACCAAAAAATGTAGTTTTCTATAATTTCTCATTAATAAGCAGCCAGTAAACTTCCCACCACTTCCTGGCCTTTAAAACATAAAAATCTTCAGAGGAATGCAAAGAAACCTCATTTGAATAAAACTATGGTGTGGATCCATAGAAACTCCCAAACAGTGTGGAGTAACGATGTGGATATGTTGCCTACTCTTACAGTTCCAGACATCTTTTCAGATTTGCTGTGTGGTTGAGTGCCTATTCTCTTAAGCACTCAAAAATTCACTCGAAGCCACTCGAATGGATACAGGACCAGCAGATCTACATGAAGCTAACATGTGAGAACAGTAGTTCAAACAAATTTATGCAGCTAATGTTACTTATTGCGGCACGGTGGTGAAGCACTGTCGCCTCACAGCAAGAAGGTCCTGGGTTCGATCCCCGGGTCACCCAGGGTGCCTTTCTGTGCGGAGTTTTCATGTGATCCCCGTGTGTGGGTTTCCTCCCACAGTCCAACAACATGCAGATTAGGTCAATTGGCTACTGTAAATTGCCCATACATGTGAATGCGAGCGTGTGTGGTTGTTTGTCTGTGTTGGACTGGCGACCTGCCCAGGGTGTACCCCGCCTCTCGCCCGAAGCTGGGATTGGCTCCAGCTTCCCCGCAACCCAGACGGATAAAGCGGTATAGATAATGGATGGATGGATGTTACTTATACAGTGTCCAGGATTTTCTCCACAATGAGAATTTTTTGCAAATGTTTAATTGATACTTAAAATAAGTACATACTCTACATTATATGGCCAAAAGTTTGTCATCACATCCAATGTTAATTTTGAACATCCTATTCCAGATTTAGTCCCCAACTTTGCTGTTATAATAAACACCACTTGGCTTTCCACTAGATTTATGGCTGTGGGGATTTGTGCTCTTTTAGCCTCAAGAGCATCAGTGAGATCAGGCACTGGTGTCAGATGAGGAGGCCTGGTGTTCCAGTTCATCTCAAAGGTGTTCAGTAGGATTGAAGTCAGAGCTCTGTGCAGGACACTTGAGTTCTTCCATTCCAACCTTGCCAAACCATTTCTCAATGGAGCTCACTTTGTGCACAGGGGCATTGTCGTGTTGTAACAGATTTGGCCCCTTAGTTCCAATGAAGGGAAGCTGTCATGCTTCAGCATACAAAGACATTCTATACAACTGTGTGCTTCCAACTTTGCGCAACAGTTTGGGGAAGGCTCACATATGGCTGTGACAATCAGGTGTCTGATAACTTTAGGAAAGCGTTCATAATAGCTGCATAGGAAATCAGTAACATTACAGTATATGTATATATTTTTTTACTTCAGCTCTCATGGTGCCAGCTTATTAGCCTTACACCTAGCAAATATCACCATAAATACATATGAGACATTCCCAAACCCTATACATTTATGAGGACTAATTTTTGTTTATCTCTCAGTGATGTATTTTGACAGTGAGGGAATGTAATAAACAATGGTCCCTAGAGCAATGGTAAAACCTTAATAGAGAGGAGCTAGAAGGGGTACAAAAACAAACAGTAAAAGTCATGTTTTTTTAAGTACTGGAAGTTTAGTTTTAGTTCTCATTTAAGTGCTTCGTGATAAAGATGGAAGTCTTGGAAGGATGGAAGGAAGTCTTTGTCACTTTGTAACTCACCTCAACCACAAGGACAACCTTAGTGCCAGGACAGAGAAGTATAGAGAAGAACTTTTATTCACATTCCTTGTCTTTTGAGAGATGTTGAGCCAAGCTGATCCATGATCAATCTGTAGGCATTGTACAGGGAGGAAATGGGAGTACTTTGGGAAAGCTCATGCAGATTTCATGTCAACCTTTCATCTAGTATGCTTTATTATTATTATTATTATTATTATTATTATTATTATTATTATTTCAATTCACTGCAGAGATTTATCCAAATTGCAGGCACAGCATTTAAATCTGAAGAGTAACTTTGTGGCTTCACTGGCAGTACTGTGTTCCTGAACCATCGTCTTGCTGGGTTGCTATGGAAACAGCTATCCTGCATTCTCTTCCTTGTTCCTCCCCTTGCTTTATCCCTATCTTTTGCCTCTTTTCTTCTCCACCTATTTACCACTATCTGTGCACTACTTATAAAGGAAATAATTGTTCAGCTCTGAGCAAAAGTTGCCTCCATTTCAACCAGCACATCTTTCATAGTCTCAGACTCCCTGTATGGGCTGAAAATACCTGATGGACTGCTATTGTATTCTGAGTCATTTGAATAGCATCATTTAACTCAATCTTCGTTCTTAAAAGGAAAGACTTTGGAACATGCTGCTTAAATGATGGACATGTGTGTTTGAGTTTGGGGGTGGGGAGAGGGTGGGCGCTTGGCGGAGGACAAGGAGCTGCATGCCAACCATGTCAGACTGTACCATCCTGAAATCACCTGAGAGAACTGATAACATTGTCCACTGCTTCTTGCTCCCTCTGCAGCACCCAGAGCAGGCAACAAGGTGCATACCGTACTGGCTGTACTGGCTAATCTGACATTTAGGCACACAATTTCCAGATAGCTGGTAAAAATGTCTTACTGACAAGCTTACAAAAGGAAATGCCTGACATTTTCTTTTTCTGAATTTTACTTGCTCAGTCAGTTCTGTGCAAATGAACCTAACCAAGCTCAGCACACTGAGACAAGATACAAGGGGCAAAAAGTGCAATGTGATGTAGTTGAGCCGTTTGGATCATTGAAGCTGTCATATATATTAGAAAAACTGTTGGGTATAAAGAGATTGTTTTGTTTTGCTTGGTTTTCAAAGTGAGGAGCAGTAAGGAGCATAAATGTAAACATGTATACTGGAGGCAACATTTCTGAATATTTCTGAACTCACTCGATGTCTTTTGTTTTTCACACCATTTTGGGTAAACTCTAGAGACGTTTGTGCATGAAAAGCCCAGCAGTTTCTGAAATACATAAACTAGTCCATCTGGCACCAGCAACCATTCCATGTGCAAAGTCACTGAGATTACATTTTTCTCTATTCAGATGTATGTTTTGAACATATAAAATGAAGCTCTTGAGTCGATTGTGCATGATTTTATGTCTTGTGCTGCTTCTACATTGGCTGATCGGATAATTGCATGAATGAGCAGGTGTTCCTAATAAAATGGACAATGAATGTATACAGTGACAATGAGAGAACATGATAATGTGGCAGTACAGCTGGGAGACACACGTCAGGAAACCGAAGAGCAAATTGATGGAATAGAAAAATATCTGCTGACAACTTCCAAAAGGCGTGATTTATCAGTCTCTCACAGCACTGAATGCCAAAGTGCTCTTGAGACTTACACCCTGATTTTGGGCTCTGTCTATGCCAGGGAAATGAGAAAACATGGAAGAGATTTACAATCTGTCACACTGGACATTCTAGACAAAAGCTGCTCATTGTAGCATGTAAATGGGGTCAGTGGTAGGAAAAGATAATTTTACAGCCTTGTACAATTATTATTTTCCAATAAAAAAGGACATTTAGTCCAGATATGGCTGGAGGTGAAAATAGATGTTTAGTTTTTACTGTAACAAAATAATGTTTGGTTAAAGTGAGAGATGATGCTAACAGTGAAGATAGAGACTAAAGACAGAATGTGATAGGCAGAGACATGAGCAGTCTTGACAGTCCCAGCAGGGCAAATACAGTGTGAATGTGAGATTGGTTATTTTATCTGACACACTCAAATGTGTAATTGCTTTATTTCTGGAAAAGTTGTCAGTTAAAATGTGCTCTCAGTAAGAAAACTCTCAAAATGTGTTGTGGTCGGGGAAAACCCAGCAGATGACGGCATGGCAGAACTGTGGAAAACGGTCAAAAATGCTGCAAAATCATGTTTTGGCCCAAAACACACAATAGGGTCAAATGTATGTGGACACGTGACCATCACACCCATATGTGGGCCTTCTCCCAATTGTTGCCACAAAGCTATTTATGCTAAAGACATAGCTCAGAGCTCTGACCTCAACCCCATTAAACACCTTTAGGATCACTTTGAACACTGACTGCACCACAGGCATCTTGACCCAGCATCAGTGCCTTACCTCACTAATGCTCTTGTGGCTGAATGGGCACAAATCCCCACAACCACGCTCCAAATGTAATGGAAGAGTGGAGGCTGTTATAGCAGTAATCTGGGACTAAATCTGGAATGGGATGTTCAACAACGCTAATCACATATGGGCATAATTGACAGCCCTACTTTAAGAAAACATATTTTACCAAAAGGACATGGCTTTTATTAAGGAAACTTTCTAATCTTGCTTTGGCTGTCTGCCTGAAAAGATCGCATTGGATAAGAGAGCCAGTTTGCCAAACACAGCACTAAATGCAGTCATTGAGTCTATAGATGACCACAAAATGTGTAAGCCAAATGTGCTTTTCTCGTACAGTGAATGTCTACGTGCCCTAGTGAAATGGAGAGCCTTTTACCTCAGGTGATGAGCCCGAGACTGATGTGGATGATGCTGATATTCGACATGATAACACATTTCCCATTACAAACTTATGACACTTTAGAATTTGCTAATAATGTTGTCTTTTCATAAATAGATTAAGACACACATGGTAGGTGTGGTGTCTTTCAGTGGTGTGAGAATGGGAGAGTTTTTTACTTTGAGGGACTTTAAAATGCTATTACTTTACTTCTGGTTGAAATATATATGTATATATATATAAAATTTTTTTTGGAGCTAAATTCTAACTCTGGTAGGCAATGTCACAGCAAAATGACCATGTGAAGGTTTTTTCAGGCCACGACACAAGTATGGTCCAGCTGGGTCTGCTTGAGAACATCCTAACCACTCCAAATGGGTCACATTGTTCAGGCCTGTACGGTGGATCAGGAAGTACATTTAGGGCTGTCATTGGTCTCGATCCAGTGACTGTTTCCTCCTTGATATTTTATCTATTGATTGCTTTTTCATGATATACAATTTGGATTTGTTCATCCTTTTATGGTTTTTCCTGCATTGTGGAAAACATTCTGCAGTTTCCCTGAGGTAAAAGATTCTTTCAGTTTTACCACTTCAGTCAGCAGTTGGGCTAGTGATCACAAGTTAACATCAGGGAGTTAAACTGCCAAGTCAGACATTACATTTGAGACTTTTTTCCTCTTTGCATATAATTCCACACTGGCTGTTCAATCATCTTCAACACTATGATAATATTACATTATGTGCAATAGGAAAGTGGTTAGAGTGTCTCATTATGGCACACCACACACACTCACTACAGAGCAGACACACAGCTAAATAGCTGTCATTGAAAACCAAGCCATTATAATAAGCACAATTATGTGCTTTTTACATAAAATATCTAGATTCTAGCCCTGGACCTCCAGCAGCAGTTTGCGTGTTGCCGCAGTTCAGTATGCTGGGTAAAAATTATATTCATTAGATCCAATCCACACATGATGAGAAGAAAGTGGGATGTGAATGATGTATTTGACCAACATTCCTATATTTAAGCAAAATGTTTCTTTTTTGTTTACTCTGACAATAGTTTATATTAATTCATATTTCTACAAAACCACTCAAGGAAATTAAACTTGATGTTAAACTTGTTCAAAATATAAAATGAATTCTACATGTTTAACAGAATATGACTCAGTGTCAAGTTCATGCACACACACACAAGGTCTTTGTCTTCTTACTGTATTCTGTCTTGAACTCTCCAAACAGAGGTGATGATGAGCTCTCATTTCTAGGTCAGGCTGAAGAATACCTTGTGGTGCAGTGTCAAATGATTGAGAACTCTCTTTACAGAGCTGTTATTTTTCTACCTGACACCAAGCAAGCTTTCACAGAGATAAACAGAAAAAAAAGTCTAAATATAATTCTACCTTCAACTTCAACAAAGAGCCTAGTGTCTCAATCTCTGAGATGCACTTTCTTGAGAAGAGGACAGATGGTGTGTCAGGTGAGCAAGAAGAGAAGGAAATCTGACAAACAACCTTTATCACTATGTATTTTTATTTAAAATAATGCTAATATCATCCAGATGCGCAAAACAATGACACCCAGAAAAAGAAAAAAAAAAATCAGCATTGTGTTTGAGTTGTACTCAGTTTGAGTTGTACTCAGCTCTGTTGTTGCACTGACTCCACTCCTACTCCAGTAGCCCCAGAGTCAGAGGAGTTGAGTAGATTCCTTTAGAAACTCTGCATGCATGAATTGCTGAATGATCATCCACTCATCTGCCAGCCTACAGCTCCTCTGCACCAGCGTGACTGAGCTCATGCATCCAGCTGAGGAAAATCAGCCTCCAACTCCTACACTTTAGCCTACAGCACCTGGCAAGCATACAAATACAGAAATATTGAAATATTTTATCAGTGTTTTATATGTAATATAATAATAAGCAAAGACTAATACGTTTTTAATTTATTTGTTTTCAACAGTGGGTGTGAAAAAGCCCATGTGAACACAGGGAGAACGTGCAAAACTCCAACAGACCCTGGCGGTGTGAGTACCTTTGCTGTACGTTACAAAAACTGATATTTATATATTATATTGTTATAGAAGCTCATTTATCCAGTAATTAGTAACGCAGCTGAAAAGGAGCAAAATACTGCAACATAATTATTTAAAGAATGTCTTGCAGGCTAATGTCCAACATAGTTGCATTTTATTCATTCATCTTCAGTGAACACTTTATCCTGGTCAGGGTCATGGTGGATGCACAGCCTATCCCGCGAGCGCTGGATGCAAGGCAGGATACACCCTGAATTGGACACTAAGGGGTCAATGCAACCTGCAGTAGAGGACCAACTTAGAATAAGCAACTCTTTTACTTCATTGATTAACTTTATCTTCAGTAATTCACTCTGTCACATCTCTGCCCTCAAATATCCAAAGGCAGATAACACAGTGCACTTATTGACAAATAGTACCCTAATATTATCGTTTCATTTTACTACATAGATCGCTTTTGACTTTATTTCAGTACATCTCTTGCTATGAAAGCTGTACAGTAACAATAAAAAAAAAAATCAAAATGCTCTCAAAATGAACTATGTCTAAATATAATTAATTCAATAAAATTGAACTGGTTGGTTGATGTGACCAGAGATGCTTTATGAGGATTAAATAGAGAAGCTTTATTGTGATAGACCTCTAGGGCTGCTCAGTTTACGAACCCTTGGCAGATTATCAAGCAAAGTCAGCGCTTGACTCTTAATTTAATTGCATAGGGCTGCAATAAGTGGCCGGCTCTTAGAGGAGTGTTGTTCTCTTTAAGATAAAACGTTCCCACTGCATATTCGATCAATACTTCAAGGCTGACTATGAGGAATCTATTAGTTTGAAGATTGAGGCTCATTTTGTTGGTATAAACTGCTAAGGATCCATATCCACTATAGCACTTGTGCCAAAGCCCAGTAGAATTCATTTAAAACACCGAGTTCGAGCATTAAGCCTCGTCTTGTCAGGTGTCTATGTCTTGCTTTATCCCATCATGCTTCATTTCACACAAAAATTTCATATTTCTCCTGTACCCACTTTAATCCAACATGCATCTCTCTCTAAGTGCTTGAAGGAAAACATGGAGCTAAATATAGGAATGAGAGATTTGTCGCATGGATCCCTAGAGATCAGTTTAGATTTAAGAGTCAGAAAATTGGAGAGACAAGTGAAAATATGTGCCTTCAGATACCACAGAGGACCAAAGGACAAAAAGGATTTAAAAGATTCAATTGCAGGAGAAAAAAAAGTTGAACTTTAAAACTTACACCATATATTAAATATTTATTCGTTGTGATGCAACATGTAGATTACTGTAAATAACAGACTGCTGATTCTGTAGCTATTGCTCTGGCACCGGTTATGTTATAAGATGTAGTGAGGTGCACTCTATCACCCTTTTCTGAGTGGTTTATTTTGTGTGCGTGCTCAGTAAAAAACCATCATTTGAACATGTACTTATTTCACATTCTCGACTGTTTGCTACATTTGAAAAGGTCAACCAATTTTTATGCGTTAAATCCATTGCTCTCACTGGCTCACACGTTCTTTATTGCAGAGGAAAATGTAGAAAGCTGGTATTAATAGAAACATCTCTTTCCTCTAATGCTGTGAAATATATTGGAGGACGTTTCAAACGGACATGACCCAGAAGCAGCCATTCACTTTACTCCAGTCCATGCATTTGACTCTGGTGGAAACAGTGATGAGGGTTACATGTTGAATATCACCATTTTGACCTCAAGTTATGGAATTTTAGATTTTTACAGTACTTAATTCCCCAGAAATACTTAGCGAATGTGTTTTACCATATATAAAGCGTCATGACATTCCAAGACTGATTTCCTGAGGGTATTTCTATGCTTTGAAAAACAATCTTATTCTGCCACTGCTACAGCGTTTCATCCTGTTGTCATAACGAAATTACTAACAAGTAGCACTGAGGTTTGTGCCTGGTGCCTGTTCCCAGAGCTTGAAGGCAAAAATGATGGAAAATACAGCAGCTAACAGATAAAAAAAAAAAAAAGAATAAAAAAGTACAGTTGTTTTTAGTGTTAGATCATTATGGATGTTAGTTTGTCCTAATATTGGCCTAATATCTGGGATTTAATTTAACGCTGTATATGTGTGTATAAGTAGATAGCTAAAATTAATTCCCTTGTTTGGTGGAAACACAATAATGAAATCGGGAATATTTTTTGTCTAGACCACAACAGCATGGACTAAAATTCACACCTCAAAATGCATTCACACTGATGAAATGTTAATGTAATAGTGCACTGAGCTGTTTTTTTTATTGGAGCACAATATTTGAATTCATCATGTATTCAAGCAAGAAGCTGCTAGTTCTTTGTACACATACACAAACACACTTGTACTTCTACCTTTGTGGGGACACTCATGGACATAATGCATTCCCTAGCCCCTTAACCTAACCTTAATCTTCAAAACTAAATGACCCCAACTCTAACCCTGACCTTAACCTAATTCTAACCTGAACACTAAAACCAAGTCTTAACCCTCAAACAGCCTTTTGAAGAAGTGATTGACCAGCTAAAATGTCCTGACTTCCCAAAAATGCTCTCACTGATTGTTAAATACATTTTTCAGTCCTCAATATGTAGGAAGTACAAGTGTACACACACACACACACACACACACACACACAGATATTCAGCAAGCTGGCCAATACATTGCAGGTGCAGCAGCTGCAGACCACACCATGATAAGCCCTCGCCCTGACATCTGCCCCAACCGAGGCAGTGTTTAGCTGCAGATAACCACCTGCATGCAGCGTAGACACATGTATGTGAGACATTTTTACTCCATCTACACCTAAAAGACACACGCTCTATTCCTTCTACCTAAGGAAGGAGTGAAAAGGTGATGTGTGCTCCTAGTGGAGCTGCTGAGTTTACGTTAGTAAGGATGCAGTGCTTGCTGAAAAGGCCACTTCTCTGACTGATGTGCCAAATAATGAATGACTAACACAAATTGTGCCATAGGGTATACTGGAGTTGCTGGCTTTACCTTATCCTGTCAGTGGAAAATCCACACAGAGAATGCCGAAAAAAAAATGAAGCTTTGAAGGTATGGAGTTTTCCCTTGTTGCACACTTCATACACAGAGTCAGCCAAATTAAATGTATACACACTTAAGGAAAAGAAGAATTTTTATAAATATTTTAATACTAACTTTATTCAGACATCACAAGATTAATACAAGTTACCTTTGGCCTCTACAATTACAAGAGGTGCTCAAAGTGGTGGCCATTAGCTCCTAGCTCCTAACTCCCGTTAGAAGTGTTCCTGAGGTGTGTTTACTTTTTTTTTGGCTGACTCTGTATGTATATATATATATATATGTATATACATGGCATTAAATCTCAAATATGTCTAAGAGTTAAAGTTGCTAACTATGACAACCTTAATTCTGGAAGGAAAATCTCTCCTGTACAATATGACCTGAAATTTTAAGGTTCAATTAGCTCTACAGAGCTCAGTTTGAAGGAGAAGAATATAAAACTACTAAAACATGCAGAAAGTCAAAACAGAACATGCCAGTAGTCAATGCAGCTTAGAGCTAAGCTTAAAAATACTTTGGGCATTTTTCCTCAACCAATGTCCTTTAAACCATGCACATTTAACCAGAGAACATATTAGATTTTGTTGAGTGCCTCATGCTATTTATTTTGTTGCCTGTAAAAATGTCTCCTATAAATAACTGCATGAAAAAATGCCAATAATGGAAACACACTAAGCTGTATCCCAGCATCACGCAAAATAAAACAGTACATCAAATAAAACTTGAGCTTGCTTTTTAGACACAATACGTTTTGTGTTGGTACGAGAGAGAGGAACATATGCTGAAAAGTCTCTTTTTTATTTATATTTACATATTAAGGTATTGTATACAGGACGTCATTCTAAATGCTGAATTTGTAAAAAAAATAAAAAAAACAATTCAGATGCCTCTTTAGGCTTTGTAAGTTATTTAATGTGTAGTGTAAGACTTTTGACTGGTTGCAATGTTGCATACACATCAGCATGGATACAAATGGTAGGTGTACGTTAGAGCTTGTCCACAAGGGGGCAGCACACATGTCAGGGCTTACTGAAGTCATGGCCTAGTGTAGTGGTTTAGTCAGTGTTCCAGTGTGCCTCTGCATGGGAATCAGTAGAACTGACTACTAGGTGGTGTGGACCAGTATGGTGCCAATAAGGACCATAACACAGAGACTACATTTGCCCAGGAACCAGAAATTTGTGGTGTGAACATGACCTTCAAGAAACTTCAAGAACACTGGCATTGACAACCAATTGCCAATAAAATAGCATGATCTTATTCCCAAAATATATCAAGAAGATATATATCAAGACAAACACTGCCAATTAAATGATTTTTGTACACTGTTTATTTATATGTTTGGTTGAAACACAAGAAATGATACAAAAAAAGTTAAGAAATAGATAGGAGTGAACTGAGAATTGTGAACTATTTTATATTGAAAAACAAATTATTTTATGTGTTAAAAAAATCTAACTGTTACTGAAAATGACTATCTGGATCACTCTAATTAGTCCCATGTAGCACACAAATATTTATCTCACAGTTATTAAACAGATATTGACACTGTCTTGTGTCAACCACATGACAAATCTAAATTTACAATAACTCATTACAGTAAACAAGTATACTTGCCTTTAATAAAGTAAAACATTACAATTACAATTACATTACAAAGCCACATTACAATCTCTGAGTGAGCAATGAAGAAGTCCTTAAATGAAAAGGTTTAGGTATTTGAGGGAGTACTTTTTAATGATGACTTTATTTGGTCAATAGTGGATAAACTGCAATAAACTGTGGAAAACAAAACAAAACACACTGCGTCCTGACAGCTCCAGGGTCCCTGGTTTAAAATTGACATCAGGTTACAGTCTTTAAGAAGTTTTGCATGTTCTTCCAATGTTCATGTGGGATTACTGTGAGTTCTCTGTTTTCCATCAACATATATAAATTTGCATGTAGTAATGTGTGTGTTTGTGTGTGTGTTGGATGTGTCAATGTGTCCTGTGATGGACTGTCCTATCCAGGGTGAATTCCCATGCTTTGCAAAGATTGTTCCTGGTATAGGTTCCAGATCCACCGCAACCCTGACCAAGATAAAGTGTTCAACCTTTAAAGGTAGTGTATCTGGTAGACAGGAAGCTATAAATGCCAGTATGTCGTTTCTTACTGTAACTGTATTAACCATGCAAATGATCTTATATGTAGAGGTAGGGATTATATATAGTACTATGGACCTCTGTTCCTAAGAGCCTTAGATCATCAAGCTCCAGAATAATACATGTATCTCATTACAGTACAGCTAATGATCCTGTCTCCCATTTGCTAAATGACGTGCAGTAAGTCATTCACCTAGTCAGAATATTATCACCTGTGTCACTAAGCAGCAGGAGAACCATCCTGCAACTTTTCAACAAAACTAGCTGTAATATTTTATTTTTAAATGTAATGAAAAATAATATTATTAAATGCATTTTTAAAGCAAGTGGGAATCTAACATGGTCACTTGACACTTCAAGAATGCATTCTTTCTGTATGTTGCATGTATGAGCAAAGTCAGATGTTGATGCAGGTACACTACGATACACTGGCCTAGAGGCAGTGCTACTATTGTGTTACCTGGTAGAGCAGGTCGTTGAAGAGTTTTACTCTTTTTCTCCCACAAGTGTCAGATCACTTTGGGTCAGGTCAGGTCGCCTTGTTCTTACTGAGGAAACGAAAGCACAAAAACCAGTCAGAAATATTCCTTATTCAGTGTGGTTAGATATTTCTATCAGAAAATCAAACCAGCTCTGAGACTCTGAACAATCTTTTAGATTCATTAGGCAAAATGTAAACAAAGCCTATGATTGGCTGCTTTCCTTACATTGTGCATCTTCAGTGCAGTCAAAGCTGCTCTACTCACCCAAAACACATGAAGCAGAATAAATAAATGTGTTGGGGAACTTTTTGTTGCCTCTTTTCACTCGGGTGCTCTAGGCCATTAAATGTGGTCTAAAATAAACCGCCTGTGTTTCAAGTTGACACTCCTCTGTAAGGTTCTTAGGGGTGAATGAAATTGAGCATGTAAAGAATGTGCAGTGTTTCAGTGAGAGAGCTTCAATCTTGTGCTAATGCTCTACTTGAATGATAGCTGGCCGAGTACAGCAAGAAGTATAGGCTACATGCCAAGGCTTCTTCGGTGTATGGAACAAAACTTGGTGCTTAAAAATATATGGAGGTTTTGTTTCTACGCCTACCTCTGCCTGTGACTGCTTCTTCACACACACACACACACACACACACACACACACACACACACACACACACACACACACAAACACACACACACACACAC
>JAQQZR010000035.1:11820080-11836406 GCA_030068235.1 Notoglanidium macrostoma | reverse complement strand
AAACTATATTTGTGCGTACCCAGTAGGTACCTGTCACAATCAGCAAAAACTTTTCAGGAAGCAAGACTTTTCAAAAAATTGTTGTGCAGTATTTTTAAGCAATAAAAGTCAATCGGACTATAAAAGTCATGCAGTAGGGACTATCAGTAACCGACTGAAGATGGGGTAAAAACAGACACTGCAAATTTGCTGTTAATTCACCAGAGAAACCAATGACCCATTTTCACATGTTAGCACAAGCATCTGTCTGGACTCAAGGGTTTCTCATGTAGGATTCATTGGAGTCATTAGTGTGAGCGCATTATAGCATTATTTCTTATTCGCTTCACTTTGCATGTTTCCTACAGGCCTTAATAATCCAAGTACCTAAAGGCAAGTCTAATGGTAGGATAATGAACTAGATTCCATGAAATTATTAAATCTGTAATATGTACATTTTCATTTACATTTGAAAAAGCTGCATTTTTGAGGGACTATAGAAAAAAATAGAGGAAAAAATGACCAAATGAATATATTTTTTTTTCTTTCAAGCTTTTGCTGGTCTTTAGGGGATCCTGAACCAGGGTACTTTGTTGGCTTGCTATCAAATAGATAAATCTATGTAACAGGAGTGTCAAATTCAAATTCAATGGCCCTGAAGGGCTATAAATGGTTTACAGTCTCCATACATAAGGGATTTATAAACATTATTTTTAGCAAAATGTCTTCTAAAAGTTTTCATACTTAGTTTATATTATATATTTTTTCAGACAGATTTAAAAAAAAAGTTTTGAAATTCTAATGGCTATAGCACAAAGATCATTTAAAGAAACGCATTTGTAGTGCAGTTATTCCATTCATAACACCAGATGTGTTAACATGAGTAAATTATGAGTGGGAGAGATGACTTTGCATATGTTTACAAAGAAATGTCTATCATATACAGGATGTTTTGTAAACAAAGTTACATTTTTATAAAAAGTGTTCATTACATTGGCAAGGCCAAGTGGCAAGGCCAATCCTATTATTTTTGCTATACACTGAAGACATTTGGGTTTGAGATCAAAAGATGAATATGAGACAATAGAGCAGAATTTCAGCCTTCATTTGCTGATATTTACATCTAGATATGTTATCTTAGAACATGGCACGTTTGAAACCACCCAATGTTCAATCATCAAAAATATTGGAACATGTGACTGACAGGTGTTTCTTGTTGCTCAGATGTGCCCTGTTAGACTGATTGTTTAAACAATAACTGAAGGTCGACTCTTGGTTTGAGTACTGAGTTTCACCTGTAAAGGCTGCATTTTTGTTAAAAAGGATAAACCAAACAGAGAGCTGTGTATGGGAGAAAAGCAAGCCATTTTGAAGCTGAGAAAAGAGGGAAAAGCAATCAGAGGCTTTGCACAAGCATTAGGTATAGCCAATACAACAGTTTGGAAATGTGTAGAAAAAACAAAAGAACTGGCTGGGTCATTCTAATTCTTTCAGAAGGAAATATACTATCAATCAATCAATCAATCAATCAATCAATCTATCTATACCAATTTAATCGCAGAGATCAGGAAACTATTCATGGCATTATTTGTTGTTTCCTCATCCCATAAAGATTGATTTCCTGTTACGCCACTGCCAGCACAACATAATACCCACATGTGCTTTTTAAACATCCCATTGCAGTCTTAGTTCCCTTTTGCTGTTATAATAAATTCCACTCTTCTGGGAAGGCTTTCCTCTGGATTTAGAAGCGTTGTTGTGGAGATTTGCCCATTCAGCCACAAGAGCATTAGTGAGGTCGGGCACTGATGTAGGGTGACGAGACCCGGGACACATTCTGTGGGTGCGTTTGAAACAGGGAAAATGCTGTCTCAGGATGGTGTCTAAAAAGACAGAGCGGCATCAAGGGCGATTGAAACTGATTGAAATCTCATTTCCTGTCTTCTAAGATGCCTTCAAACTGCCCGCATTTGAATGCATCATAGATGTATCCTAGATGTTGCCTATTACCCATAAATCTGCATGCCAAAAAAAAAAGATGGATGACTGAGCTTCACAGAACATTGGATTTGTATAGTTTTTTGCAATTTTTCGCTTAGATTTTTTGAAAAGTTAGAGAAATACACATTGTACTATCTTAAAACCATGTGACTATAAACAAATTGATTTCTTTGATATAATTTGAAAGGCATGTTACCCACTAATTAGTTATGTTTAGTTACACCGCGCGCTGAGGTCACACGCTACTATAAAGTCCATCTTAAAAGGTCATTTGAAACAAGCGTCCTCAGAAGATGCCTCCAGTCGACAGCCCTGCATTATTAAACAGCTATCTATTATGGCAGTGAGGCAACAAGGCAGCAACCTTCTGCTTCGAATGAAGCCTATGTTTCAGTTTATCCCTAAGGTGTTCGGTGGGGTTGAGGTCAGGGCTCTGTGAAGGACACTCAAGTTCTTTGACTCCAATCTTGGCAAACCATGTCTTCATGGAGCCTGCTTTGTGCTCAGTGGAATTGTTATGCTGGAACATGTTTGGATCCCTTAGTTCCAGTGAAGGAAGTCTGGCATCCATACAAGTGCTTCCACCTTCATGGCAACAGTTTGGGAAAGCCTCACATATGGATGTGACGGTCAGGTGTCCACATACTTTTGGCCAATGTAGTGTGTATTGTGTGCTCTTATTTCTGAACTACCTCATCACTACAGCCGTCATACTTGCATTTTGTCCACACAATACCTGTCTAGTCTGATTATGACGTCAGACTGTTAACTGCAGATCAGAAGTTCTTATTAAAATGATTTTAGCTGCTTTGTGGATAATATGCTAGTTTGTGTCACATATTGTATCATGACTAGTATATGTCTCTCCAATGAAGGTGAACATGACTGGAATTCCTCAAACGCGCTCTTGGATACCACTCGTTACCAACTGACGTCCTGCGAGTAACTGACGTTAGGAAACCGTGGCTTCGGAGACGAACTCAGTCGCCATTGCGGCTCACGCGTTCCATGTCTTCCAATGTAGTACTTCCGGAACACGCGCTGCCCAGTTGGAGCCATTATGGCGCCTGGCACTCCAGTTTCGTAACCTTGAGAGGGCGGAGCCTGGCTTTTGTGGAAGCAGAAAGAGCAGAGGAGCGGCAGGCAGGGCAGAGCGTAGCGGCGCGAGCTGGATCCGTGGTGGAAAAAACTGGGGACAGACAGCGAGTCCCGAATGATAGCGGAAACTACAGCATGAGCGCGGATATGCGGAGCGGCTCCATGTGATGAATATTAACACTTTGCTGCAAATTTGGTACCAAATCGTGTTGCTCTTGTCAAAGCGAGTCGGAGAGTAGTTTTGTGGCGGCTTGGAAGGACAGACAGCTCGACTGACACACTCGGACGGAGGAAACGCCGAGAGGAGAGCCGTGCATGTGGCGCGTTGTTGTTTATAAACGCTGATAAAGCCTAAACCTGGCCGCGAGCGTGCTGTAAGCGCCGGATTAATTAAAGGGAGTCGGGAAACAAGCATAAGGTGGGGCAGAAGGGTGAGAGCTGAGCGGGCTGAACGCTTCCACTCTGTCCGCCCCCTCTCTGTATTTTTAACTCAATCCCGCACGGACATTTTTTTCGGAGAACAGAAAGAAAAACCCGACGATACACGCGCATACATTTTCCGCTCGCTGGAATTTGGGGAGCGTTCACAGGCGCGTGCTGTTTCGGCTCACGGGGAGCTCGTGCACTTCAGAGCGTGCTGTTTCCCGCCGTGGACACATTTCAGGCAGGAAATTGTCCCGTCTGGTTGTTGGACCATGGCCGACGACGACGTCCTCTTCGAAGACGTTTATGAGCTGTGTGAGGTCATTGGGAAGTAAGTGTCACGTTGGAGATTGGTAACACCCACCCTTTTACCCGAATGGAGCAGGAGTTGATGTTTTGTGCATGAGGATAGGATTGTGGATGCTACAGCCTCAGATGTAAAAGGAGCTTGGCACAGGCTTTACTTTTCCTTGTCGTTGGGTGCAGCTTTTGCATCTTTAGTATGTATCTTTCACCTGGAAATACAGTATACCTTTTAAAAACAATTAAAGCTGCATTAATTAGTCCTTGAGGACCACTGATGTACCTTTTTTAAAGCTTTACTCTAAAAGTGCATTAAATGTACACCACATGCACCTACCTTTCCAGGTAAAAGATGCATAATCACTCCCTTTCAGTAAGGGTCACTGCAGATCCGGAGCCTAGCCCAGGAATACTGGGTGGGAATACGTCCTGGATGGAATGCCGGGTCATCACAGGACATTGTAGGCACACAGATTCACACACTCCTACACACCTGACAGCAAATTTAGAATGAATAGCATGTTTTTTTTTTTGAGGTGGAAGGGAACCCAGAAAGGAAACCGGATTGAACTGGGCACCCTGGAGATAAGGTAAGGTGGAAACACTACTGGTTGTGCTGCCATGCCACATACTACAGGTACTAGAAACTACACTTTATGGTACCACCTCAAGGAACAGTTCAGGTTGGTGTTTTTATTTCGGAGATTTACGCATCGTGAATTTGTTGCGAGAATTAACACCGGGATTTCCATGCCTTGTGCTCTTCCTGACCAATCTGTGTCCAGATCCATGAAGTGTATTATGCTGGAAAAAGAAGTACTTGCATGCCTTCCTATTCACTTTGTCATCCTTTTCTGTCAACATGGTTTCAGCAGCGAACCTTGGTTTTATTCTTTTCATGGTTTAGAGAGACCTGTGTAAGATATTCATGTTGAGCTATATTCTGTGGTACAAGTTTGGTGACTCTGGGAAGTTTTGTGACACAAGGGTGGGTCTACACATGTATCAGCAGGCTCAGAATGTTGTAGACCTCATAGTGAAACCATGCATTGAGTCTTGCTTTGAAAGACACTTGGACCTGGGTGGTAAGTCGGACATTTGTAAGAAGTATAAAGGAAGGACGGAATGTTCGTAGCGAACAGGCAACGTGTTCCGTCTCATTCAGTACTTCTGGTTGAAGGAACTGTATAAAATCTTGACAAAATCCATTTGCGAATAGTCTGTGTTTCCATTGAGGGAGGATGTGTGATTAAAGCTGGGTTTTCTCCTCTCACGATCTTTTTAAGTCTTTCCAATTAAACATGGTGATGGATCTGCAAGACTGAGAAGTGTTGGCACGCTGCTGATTTCGATCGCATCCACCGCCTCTTTGTCATGTCATGTGATTTAGCCGCTAAATATGTTTCCATTTCAATTTTGCAAAATATTGCTTTGTTGAATTACCTGAAATACCACCTTGTGAGCATGTTTTTTGAAACTCACCTTTCCATTACTTTTTTTTTTTATTTTGCAATTTTAAATTGCCGGTTAATGGAAAACCGCTTACTTTCTTGCTTGTTCACTCTGTATCCTTTGTGTCTCAAGCAAAGAAAGACACAAACACTTGTACTACATATTTGTGTGTGTGTGTGAGAGCGCGAGAGAGAGAGAGACTTAACATTTGAATGATCAACATTTGGAGTGTGTTCACACCGAGGCCTCACCGTGATATACTTGCTCATAAACTTGCGCCATTCTTCAGGTCAAGTTCTTTGAGGTTAATTAACAAGTATCAGTCTGTGTTTGTTAATTTGTAATTTAAACTGTGAAAAAATGTTAATATAGTGCAGGGTAGGAAGCCAAGATGATGGTGCAGTCATTTATTTATTATTTCTAATATTTGGTTGTCAGACCATGCTTATTATGTTGATAATATGGTCCAGCGTGGACACATGCTGTATGTAAATGCTGCTGCTGAGAGAAAATGATGATTAGATTAATGGGAAGCATTATTAAGTTGTAGGTTGTTGTCAGTGTAGGTGGTATATTTTTAGCTTGTGTTTCTGAGAGTCTTTATTAGACCGGATTTGTCAGTTATCTGGAGAATTTGCAAAGTTGCAATCAATGCTGGCGATCTTGTAAATGTCAGTCAGACTTCAGTTCCGCTACTGAAGTGGAGAGAAACCCATGTCTCCTATAAGACGTGTTCTTATATGAACCCCAGACAATGTCTGGACTATCAGGTCTGTACATTGTCTGGAGTTGCCATTTCACACATGTAGCACACAACAGGAGATTGTCTGTCTGTGTCTGACACGTTCTCATCTGCTGGAAAGTGGTAATGTTCTGTTTGGTTTAGGTGAAGCATGGCACCTGGGCAGAGCGTGCAGGAGGCAGGACGTCATGCAAAAAGCAAGCTGTGGAAATCCGCGTTTTGTTTACAGCACATCGAAGATGGTGGACAAGGCTACCGACTCATCCTTGAATTTGTCTGACAATTACACCGTCGGCCCTTACAGACAAAAGTTCCCGGATCTCCTTGTCTCTCCAGCTGCACATTTTGTTGTACGTGTAAATGACCTTTCTTCTTCACCTGTGAATGTTTGTTCTTCTGATTTCCTGCCGGTCACGTGATGGAAACATCATCAGCACTCCCACTCGGTCGTAGCGAGTTCTTCAGGCAACGACCTGCTCTGTTCACACATGGACTCGGTCCGACATTACACGGACATTGTACAGGAAGCTGGCAGGGAAAAGTCCATTTAATGTCCATTCCAACTGATTTGCACATTTGCATTCTTACAAGTGGATCATCTGGGTAACGTCTAGGGTTACAGTGTATGTCTGAAAGTGTGTATACAGACCTCTCTCGAAACTGTCCACACACACACACACACACACACACACACACACACACACACACACACACACACACACACACATACCTGTGTGCATCTGTATCCTATCCTGCCCAGAATCATGACCTGGAAAGTGCTGCTGTGGGTGCAGGCTTTTTGTTACACACCTTATCCAGAAATTTAGAAGCTCTACTTATTCAATTTGTAGAATTAGTTCCTAGTGCATCTCCATGGTTTGATTAAAAGCATGCACCCACATCGATGCTTTTGTAACTTATTCCCAAGCAAAAGACACACACTTCAGGTCTCTTAAGCACTTCATTTTTTTGTGGGCTAGAATCTTGAAATGTCAGCTTTTACAAAGCAACGATTAATCACTGGTCTATTTACTACTGCATCGAGTCAGGCCTTTGCTTATTGATCTTTTATAGCTTATCTTTGTGGGGTGCGCGCACATACACACACAACTTGATTAAAAAGCATCCAGGACCACCACCTTGCAGAGAAGTTTTTTATTTTGGGTTGCTACAGTTGGCCTGTGTTTAAGCTTTAGGTGTTGACTGCAGAGTCCAAGATTAGGGTTGAGTATCGTTTGAATTTTATTGCTTCTCATTCGGCTTATTGATTCCAGTTCTGATCACTTCTTGTTTTCGATTACAAAATGGTTAAAAAAAAAATAATAATAAAAAAAAAAGGAGCTCAAATGTTTAGATAACAAAAATATCCTTTTAAGCCAAGGATGTCAAACTCATAATTTTCCTGGGCCATATCAGCATTTTTGTGAGACCCTGAACAATTGTAATTGATGATTATTATTATTATATTTTTTTGCTTATTTAACATATTTTAACACCAGTAACCTAAGCTCTGAAATTAGAACAGAATCTTTGCTGAAAAATGAGAGCTAACAGAAATTTTTAAGTGTATGCACTGTTAGGTAATAACATTTATATTAATTATAAGAAAAGATTTTTTTTTTAAATGAATTCATTCCTTTGTATAATCCCATTTTATTGGATACCAGCTGCTTTAATAGGAAACAGGATCAGCTAGTTGGGATATAAACATATTTCCCGCTTCTGGTTGTAAGCTATATAGCTAGATGATGAACACAGGAATATAGAGGTGAGAGTCAGAGAAGTAGCCTGCTGGAGTTGTTTATTTATATTTATATATTTGGTAGTTTATGGTAACTACCCTTCAGACGGGGAACAAACGGCTTCTGCCCGTCAGTTCCATTTAAGTGCTATAAGGTGAGCTCATGTGCTGTACAATGGCAGTCGCTATGCTACAGATTTACGGAAAGAAAAACTGAGGATGAAGTCGTGGCTGAGACGATGGAATCAGCATGGCTTATACATTTTGCAGCACAAGCTAGAGGCAAGCTGGAAATAAAGTTTTATTGTTAGTCTCAAATGGGGCTAGTGCAAGCTGCTGCTATGAGCTAACGTTAGCATCATTTGTACACAGTTGGAGGGGAGAGTGAAACCTGTGATCATTAGAAATGTAGTCGTTTATGCGTTCTCCGTCCTGCCAGTACACAAACTCTGGGTGGTGTTGCTTCCTGGTCCGCTCGCTGTTCCTTTCACACTACAGGTTTGCAAGTCTTGTTGGATGTTTCCTTATAGTTATTACCCTTCAGATGAGGGTAAAAAATGGTTTCCCCCCCGTCAGTTTCAGTGAAGCGCCATAAGGTGAGCTCATGCGTGCTGTACAGTGGCAGTTGCTATGCTATGGATCTACAGGAAAAAAATTTGTTTGGTATTTATGATTCAAAATCGGGGAGGCTCTTGATCCAGTTGGTAACATTATGGGGTTATGTCTGTAAAGCCCTCACACTACAGGATTATTTGGGCAGATAATTGGTTCTGACCAGCCTTGAATCAGGAACGTCCCCACGGTTCCCGGGAAGGGCGACTGGGACCCAAAAGCTGCCCAATTATCCTCTAGTGTGGGGCCAGCATTAAAGGACTAATGAGCTGCTAAAGACCAACATCTGCTCGTATTTATTTACATTTATAAATTATATGCCAACATTAAACCCCATTAGCTATATTTTAATCTTAGGTTCCTGCATGCACAGTTGTGATTATTAGCATTATTTATTTTATTTCATTTTATGACTGTTTATTATACTTTGTTGCTGTTCGTACAACACTACTGTATGTACTCGCTATATGTAGTGATTCAACTGAAAATGCTTTTTATTACCTAACTACAGTTCAAGCGATTATCAGGGTGGTAAAGTGTTCTATAAATTGATCAGATTTGACTGTTCACAATTGAATAGAGACCGTCGTCTTTGTTTGTCCCGAAATCCAAAACGTGGGAATGGTGTGAAGCGGCTGTTTTTGCTCTAGTGGTCTGAGACTGATGCTGGAGGATGTCACGGGCTAGTGGCGTTCTTGCCGATTTGTAGATGAGTCAACGATCAGTGCAGGCTGGAGGCTCGGGTCACAGTTTTATGCTGGGCGATTTTACTCTAGTTACTTTTAAGCTAGATTAATCCAAGAGCAAAAAAATATCCACTCTTTTTATAGTGTTGCTTTTACAACGTGTTCGCTTTTTAATATGACAGCGGAACCGAGGCTCCATTTGCGTTGTGACTTCGGTGTGACACACACAGGCTAGTTTACAAAGCACGGTTGTTCTGGGACACACAGCAGGAAATGACCTTATGTCACGCTCATATGGCAGCCTGCAGGCTTGTCCCTGGCAAGTCAAAGCAGCCATGTCTCTGGGTTTAACTGAACTTTTTATTAGATTGTGATAGTTCCCAAAAGGAACCGTCCCACCAGTCACCATCATTTAACACGCCTCCCTGACACAGGATGAAGGAAATCACCACCTGCGTCAGAGTTACAAAGCAGAACTGAGCATGTCAGCATAAATGTACAGGGTATACAGAAAGCTGACATGGCTATCAACATTCACTAGTGGCTGTATACACACACACACAAACATTTGGACATGCCTAGTCCTCGTTATTTCCAGTATTCTCTACCTTTGAGAGATCGAAAGAAATACTACATTTTCTTTGACCCTAAAATTAATGAACAAGTCTTATATTTGAGATTCTTCAGAAAGAACCACCTTTTGCCTTGATAACAGCTTTGCAAACGCTTGGTATTCTCTTCATCAGGTAATCACCTGGGAGGCTTTTCCAACTGTTTGAAGGAGTCCCAACATATGCTGAACACTTGTTTGCTGCTTTTCATCTTAAAGATTTAATTAGGCATGTCCAGACTTTTGACGGCTGATGTACTATTTATTAACAATTAACTATACAACCCAAAGAGTCAAATCTAGCAACAACAAAAAAGGATTAGGAATATAAACATTTTGCACTTCCCTTATTGTATCCCCCTGTACCCAGCCTTCCTCGAGCTGTGTATTTATTTATTTTTTTCAGCTCTTCATAGAAGTAATGAGGTCACTACGAGTGTGTGTCCCTAGCTTTGATTTGTAGATGAGGCATGCATTCCTTGGAGAATGCTGTGGGGTGTCGAGCATGATTTCTCCTGACAGTGTTGTGACTTTCTGTGGCTTCTTATTGCTCTGAGCTCCATCGATGGCAGCAGTGACACAAGACAAGAGCTCATTATTATGCTGGGTTTTATTTCAGATAGTAGCCTGGGTTATGGGTTCTCATAAACGGGCGCATCTTGTTACACATGTCTTGTGTTGCCACTTTTTGCTCAGTTTATCCAGAGCCTTTCCTCCGGCATGCTTTGGTGGCATCCACCGTGTTTATGAACATACTACCAGGTTTAGGCAGCTTCTATTCTGTAGCTATATTTTAATAAGTGGTGGCCACTGTTTTACAAACGCACGGTTAAAGCCTAATCTCTGCTTTAGAAGTTAATGCTCATGAAAATCATATTGTGCAAACTGGTTTCACTACGACTAACACATTCTGTGTCCACACCGGATACCTCCATTAACACACTTCACAAAGTACACCGTGTGTACTTGCTAGTATTTGTAGTACGTGAAGTTCGACAGGGTAGTGTTGTCTCAAATGGAAGTTGTGCACTTATGGGAAATTTCGATCGCAACGTTTGACCGTGATTATCATTCACAGTACCGAAGAATTACAGACTGCCAAATTAACGCAATTAACGTATCCGACAGCAGTGTGTAGATGTTTAGAACTCCTAACTTACATTTGCATGGTGAAGGGTTCACAACAGTTCCAACCACTGCAGCTTCTTTGGCCACCATTTTCACAAATTTGAAAATAAGTTGGTGTCCAGCGTTTCACATTCAACTTTTTGAGCCTTATGAGTATACCATGCGGCTTCTCCGAGTGCACTGCGTGCTGCCATCCTTATCATTGTGAATGCACTGAAAATAGCAAGTTTAAGTGCGGAAGAACGCAAATTGAGACCAAGCGATAGAGAGCTGTACAGGAACGGAAACTGTGATAATATCATGGTTTGCTGGGAACATCTGTGGGAATGGGAATAACAGGAATGGAGGTAGGCTTTATGGTATTGCCCCAGGAATGGTTATAAAATGTGCATTAACATCATGCACATATTGAAAACACCTGTATTTGTAACACTATTTGTTAAGATTTCTGCTTCTTAGGTTAACCTTAACATTAACCTTGTCATATGACCTTTGATCAAATCGCTTGCTTCCTGACTAGTCTAACAGTCGTCAGTGGCCGCTTGACTGCCTGGAAAAAACTGGTTTTGTTCTTGACGACAGCAGCATAGTGTTCTCAAAGTGCATGGATTAAATATTTAGGCACTTCAGTTTATCTGCTTGAATGAAAACTTTGTGGCAGCAATAGGTAAGTAAACATCCTCCCAGAGTATCATCCAGTTTGTATATTGATTCTTCAGCATATTGCTTAATGCAGAGGTGTGCACAGGACCGTTTTTTCTCAATACTGCCTGCTCTCACAGACCCTCTTGTGATAAGCCCGGCCTACTCCGTGTCATTTTTCTTTGAACACACCTGCAAATGTTTTGCTAATGGAATTAGGTTGCTCCGTTTCCCAAAATCTAAACAAATCTAGAGTAGCATGGTGGCACAGCAGGTAGCATTACTGCCTCACACTTCCTGCGTCTCCATTTCGATCCTGACCTCCGGTAACCGTCTGTGCAGAGTTTTGCATGGTTTGGTCTTCTGTCAGGTTCTCTAGTTTCCTCCCACCTCCCAAAGTCATACCAGTACGTGGATTGGTGACTGTAAATTACAACATGGTGTGAACGAATGTGTGAATGTTAATGCATAGTGCCCCACAATGGACTGGTGTCCCATCCATGTTGTATTCCTGCCTCATGTCCAGTGTTCCCAGGATCCACCTTGAAAGTAACAAGGATAAGTAACAGCTACTGAAAATGAACAAAGAAACATGGTAAACTCCCTCAGCCACTCATCAGGAGTAATTAGGGATAAGCAATTATCATCTCCCATGTGAAAAACACAAACATATTGCAAGCGGCACCATTTCAAGTTCAATCTGTTTTCGACTCTTCAAGATCAGACTCTAAAATGATTGTCAGTCAACACTGAAAAGCAAACCACACTACACAGTTCTGGAAGTGAACATCATATGATGGGAAAAAACAAGCACTGGAATGAAATGACCGACTCCGTCACTTGTTGCAGTTAGCTGCCCTGCATATGGAAAGTTTCTCCATATTGTTACAGAATATTATTACTGCAGCAAATACACAAGTAAATATGAAATATCGTGATGTTATTTGAAGGCTGTATCCCAACCCCCAGCCTAGGTTCAGATCCTTAAGTTTAAAGCTCTGGTGAGACGGTCACATAAGAAGCAATTGTTCCTGTCACTTCTTAATGGACACTGCACTGAGTGCTACTACACTGATGTACTTTTTCAGGTCAGCAGCCTCATTACATCACCGCAGACACAGTTTAATTACACTTCCAACTGGGAATTTAAAGCGATTTTTAGATGTCTTCTATAACAGACTGCCCTTTTTAGTGTTTTTTGGCGTTCTGTATGCACAGTTGTGTTCCACCTGAGCTGCTGACTGCTGCAGTTTACTGAGTTTAGTGCGGTGAGGGGGGTGTGGCGTGCAGATGCGTGCTCCTCTGACTGCAGGTGCGTTCTGTATATTACACACTCGATGAAAAGCTGTGCTGTAGAACAGCATGACCCAAGTAGGAAAATACTTTTGGCATTCTAGTTTGTCTCATTAAACAGGACAGGACTGACTTTTTAAATTACGCATTTGTATGCACTTTCCCCCAGAGAGTTCCCTTACAGTTGTTAATGAACTGGTGTCCTCTTTATATAAACTTTACATTCAGTATCTAAGCTTATTTCCTCACGATTCTGTTTCCTATGTTTTCAAGGATTGTGACACAACAATCTCTTTCCCTACTGCGGATCCATGTTTTGCTTTTATTTACTGTTAACACTTAATAATAATGGGGAAACGCGCATAATTTTTTAAATCCTAGTTTTGGGACTGTATCTTTTACTTCTACACCACCTTGCAGCATGCCTCTAAATCTCTAATCGCTCTAAGTTGTTGTGTATAAATGCTCTAGCTGTTCTAGTTTAGGTCCTGTGGTTGTAGTCTTGCTTCTCACTTACAGATGCAGGCATCGCCCTGTCTCTCCCGGCTCCGATGGCCTGTCTGTGACTCTCTGCCCTGACTAGCTCTCTTATTATCTGACCTATAGCTTTGGCTTTATTAAAGGGGGAGTTATCGATTCTGGAGAAAGCTTGTTGATATTTGAACTCGACAACCAAATAAATACACCTCTCACTTCGGTGCTGCCGGCTGATGGGTGGGAACAGACAGGTGACCAAATTGGAGAGGGTATTTAAAAGAAAAAAAGGACAGTCCAGAAGTTTAGAGTTGATCACTTAATATAGTCTCTTGATCCAGAGACAGTGTAAACATGTTGTAAATGTTATGAGCTTAGTAATTCTGGATATATCTGAAGCCCTAAAAGCTCAGATTCCAGCATATTTAAATGGCAGTTAAAACATCGATCATGGACAGTTTTTCTATCATCATGTGGTAATTATTTAAGTGATTCTCATTTAGTTATTGAAGCCATAGAATATGGCTCTGTGAGGGTATGACGGAAAGCCCGTGTTTATTGTGAGCCGCTAGTGGGCTATTTAGTACAGCCCAACTCCCATCAGCCTGACTTTCTTTCCATCCCTCCAGCTACATGTCACAGCCGCTTATCTACTTTCCTCTCTCTGTCTCTCTCTCTCTCTCTCTCTCTCAGGAATGTGCGAGAGTGTATGCGCACACTCGGTGCACTCAGCAGTGCACCATAGCTCTTTACATCTTTATCATCCTCTCCTTGTGTGAGTGCTTTGTGCCTTCGCTTAAGTCTGTCATATTTAATTGATGTGACGTCGCACTGAATGATGGGAACGATGCACATTCCTCACATTCCCCTATTCATTTTAGAGTTTGCCTGAAACATCTGAGCCCTCTTCTTAGCTCGGAGTTACAGCATCATATGTCACTCTCGGTATGCTATAAGGACCGCTGAACCACGTTTACATTTACATTTTATATTTTATCTGCAACTTGTCTGTGGGTCTCAAACAATGGAAGCCCGAGAACCCTTCATCTGGAACCAAAACACATATTGTGTATCTCAGCACCAGTTTGTGCCCTTTCTAAAGGCCTCTGATAATATTGCAGCGGTATTGTTTCCTGATTTGTACAGTGGTTATAGCAAATCTTACAATTTCTTATTTTAATTAAATGAAACTGTTGGGTTTTGTGAATGCACATTACATAACGTAATTTATAAGCCGACTATTTTAAACCCTTTTTAATGGTACTGATTACAGTCAATTGTAAAAGCTGCATGATTTTTTTGTCCTCTATCTAACACACATGGAAATATAAATCTTTTTTTTTAAGCCATTTAATTTTGCAAATTATTTTCTGATCACACCCAGACCTGAATGTACCTCCTGCTTATCGGTGTTGTGTCTTAACTTTCACAATCTCATTTGTATTATGTTATATGACCGTGGCCTGGAGCGGAAACTTTATCAAATCCGATCTAATACTGATTTGATGCCAGTATCATCCAGTGCTGAACTTGTTATATGCCTATTTTATAGTGCTGCCCTATACTTGGTTTTTCCTTCTGGCAGGTGCACCACTTTACCCTGCCTCCATCTGATAATAACCTTTTACTAGCTCATAAAACTCCGTACCAAGCTGTCAAGATCAACTGCACCATTAAGAACTGAACTGGGGAATAATTAGAGGCAATTTTAATACATCTGCTCTAAAGAGACAGGAGTCCAACTCGACATCTACATTTTAAAACGCGGGTCCATCAACGTCATGATTAATCTGAATGAACGTCATCACAGGCAGTTCTGCATTGACCTGTTAGGGAGCAAGACTAAATATCCAAAACAAATTGGCCTTTTTGCTGCACGGCCATTTTACTCTCTGATTCATTGGCTGGTGGAGGACACGTCACCCATGTGTATGCTCCACTTATTCATTCTTATTGACCAGCTTATGTCAATGGGGTCAGTAGAGGGCTACCAAACAGCATTTCTATTTATACTGCCTGTCGGTGGCACAAACATTTGCCGATCTGGGCCTGTCAGTCTCCTACAGACTGGTGGGATTTTTCTTGGCTTTTGGTTATTGATTGAGGGAACACAGTAAGTTTGAACAGTCTGCAGATGGCTACCCTGAGAGCCATATCATGTTTTGGACTTCGACATAGAGAGCGAGAGAGAAAATGTTATTTGATTGGGTTCTGTTGACCATCTAACCTCTCCATGAACTTCAAAAATTTTGAGGGCTTTGCTCTTCATAAGAATCTGAAGAAGCTGTCTGCTCCACAGAGGCCACCATGCGCTCAAAGAGGCCTGAGAACACTTCAGCCCTTTTGACATTTTGGACAGCACATAACTGCTTTCCTACATGCTCCCTCGTCATTTAGCTGCTGTTACAGCCCTCAAAGAGAAATGAAACTCCATCAAGAGCTGAGGACTTCCGTATGATGCACTAAATCCGTAAAGGTTAATTAACCTGCAGAACATATATTTTTATTACCTTTTATATTTACAAGAAGCTATACTAAATCATAATAACAGAGATCATTATTTGGCTTAAAAACACAGCAGGAAGACAAAAAAAACCAAATATTATAGTAGTTCCACTGAGTTAAAGTGGAATTTTAAGCTGAATTTTAATAATAAAAAAAAAAACAAGCATGTATTATCTCCATGTGCAGTGCAGGCAGCATGGTGCAAACACTGCCGCATTAAGAACACCACTTAAGCACGTGAGAAGGAGAATATTGCAAACAGTAATCATCCTGTCTTCACAGTCTGCCTGAATTCAATTGTATTTAATGACCTTGTGATTTGCCTGCGAGTGGGAAGAGACACCTAACTGTGTGTGACGGCTGCGTGTCTTCTGTTTCTCACGCAGATGAAATAATTCAGAGTATGTGGATCGACAGTCTGAGACAATATGAACCAAATTCCCAACAATGAGGCAATCTGATCTGCTGACTGAACTGATAAAGGAGGCTCATGATGGCACAAATTAAGTTGTTTAATTTGGATATTGGCAAGCAGCTTCGGTTGCCGACATGTTGGGCCTTTCCTCGTGCACCCAATTACCATCCTCAGGAAGGGTTCCTTACAACGTAGTAGGGTTCCTTCCACTTTAGTGAATAT
>JAQQZR010000035.1:11806088-11819982 GCA_030068235.1 Notoglanidium macrostoma | reverse complement strand
TTTGTCATATCTCCTGCCCCCATTTCTGTCCACAAAGATTAAAGGTGCAGTCCGAGAATTTTAATTCTGAACATTAATATTTTGAGAAAATATTTTTCTCCACTTTCTTCCCGACTCCCTCATTTTCATTCATTTGAGGCATTTATTTATAGAAAAAATGCCCTGAGAAATAATCCTGGATCCTTTTACGCTGAGGCAGAATGAATTAGTAAGGCGCTGATCCTCCAGCTGCTTGCCTGATGTTTGGAATAGATAGTAAACTTGTGCTTGCCTGGTTATCTCTAAAATCAGCACCTGGCCTGAGAGCGCTTTCTCCAGGACTCACTTCAGCTGTGTCCTCCAAAGATTTAATCACACTGCCTAGAAATCACATGGGAGATGTGCCGCCTCGTATTCTATGAAGGAACTTTTACATTTTCAGCACATAACCAAACATGGACTTGTTGAATGAAATTTGAAGTTTTTATTATAATTTTTTTATCAACTATGGTTAAAAAAAATGTGAAATTGTAAAGAGCGTGTAAAGCAGTAAAACTGTGTGTTTTGAGTTTATCACACCACAAAACACTGTGTTCTTAAACACCCAGTTAGTGCGTATGTATAATTAGCTTTCAAAATCATGAAATAATAAGCAGGATTCTCTTCTCGGAGACTCTGGGGCGTGTCTGCTGAATGCACCGAAACCATGCCCAATTGTGCCAGACCCTGCCCAAGCATACTGGTTCATTATGTTCATCCACTCGCTGCATGTCTGCATTATGGATGAGTCGAACTGCTCAAAATTGGAAATCGATGTCACCTTCAAAAGCCTGTATTCTATCCCATTGGAGATCCTGCATACTGTAAAGCCCAGCAGAATAACCATCGATGTGACGTAAGGGAAAAAAAGCAGAAGCAGGAGAAGAGAGCTGCCACATGAGCTAGGCTATGGGCTGGGCAATGGGCTAACCCCCACAGACCATCCGTCCATATGCCTTAGGAGTCACACTGAGAAACAAAATGGCATCATTTCGGATCAGGAGTGGCCACTGCATGCTAGTGCTGTGCCGCCATCTTGGACATTAGGTGGCTCCAGTGCATCCTCGAGCCACCATTTCTGACCCGCCCAAAATATCCGGAACACAAAAATGATAAACTGTTTAATGGTCTAACTCTGCAGTTCAGTAATATATAGTTTTCACATGTTTTCTAACATGTATAAGGTATTTAGAAACAAATCTTTTAATCTGCTTTACATGGTCTGAACAGAATAATGCTTAATAGTATGAAGCTGTGAAAGTACATCAGGCTTATTTATGAGCATTACTTGGAATATAAATATCATTATAGAAGCATTAATTCATGCCCTAAAATCTCTTCAGCTGTAAAGACGGGAGAGTCGGGACGTCATATTTCTGCTCTGCATGATTGAAGAAAGAGACGAGAGCGCGATGGCTCAGCTCAGATTTAGACTCCTCAAGACCAAGATCGATATCAATCAAACTCTCTTTTAGCGTCTTGTGAGTTTCTGGCGAGTGGATCCTCATCTGCTGGCCGCCTTTATTTGTGTTTTCTTGTGTGTGCACCACATGATATACATGTCATACAGCCTATATCACAGCTGGGCAAAATGACGTATTCTATTTTATAGAAAAAATAATCAATAAATAAATAAGTCACAAAGGCATTTCTACATTACACAGTAGCGATCACTATATAGATTTGCTTGTAAAATGCCGGTAATACAGTAGTGTTGCATTTCATTTTTTAGTGACTGATACTTTAGTGTCTTTTTATTTATAGTTTAAAAAAAAAAAAAAAAAAAATTCATTTATATAAATATTTGTACAAATGTTGCCACCATTGTCAATTTGTAATGGGATTTAATTTTTAATAATTCAATAAAAAAAAAAAAAGATATTACAATATCCATGACCTCTGATCAAAAAAAGCTTGTATAATATATGGTTATATCGCCCAGCCTTAGCCTAGACATGATTCAGACAGAACATCATGAGTTAGTATTGCAGATTTCTTCTGGCTTGTAACTTTCCTCCTCTGCTGTTCTTCACTCTTTGTGAGCCTGTAGCAGTGCGCTGGCATTGTGTAAGTGGGACTGACGGAGCACTCGATGGAGAGTTTACAGTTTAAACTAGTCCTGCACTCTGGGCTGTAGTTTTGAGGGCGGCTACAACTCCAGGCTCAGCTGACCTTCTTCTCCTCTCTCCATTCTGCAGCTGTGCACTTTGTTCCAGAGCCGTGTGCTGAGATTGACTCAGCAGGCATCATTTCACCCACATAGTGTTGGGCTGAATCAGTGATGTGTATTGTACTGCAGCTCACCTCCTATTAGGGTGAGCGCATGAGCAAGTACTGCAACACACACACACACACACACACACACACATGCACGCACTGCTGTCGAGGTTAGTTTTTGTCATCAGTACAGTATTGTTTCAGGACCCTCCTACTTGCATCCTCATTCCAGTATTCATATCCTCTCACTCCCACACCACAGTCACACACACTTCATTACAGTGATCCAGGCTGCGCTGAATGCTCCTCCCTTGTAACCAGAGGAATGAAGGTGGTTATTATCAGAGCAGCTTGTGCTTTGTTCAAGCAATATGATGTAACGCCGTTACTGTCCACTGTATCTCTATTAATCTGATGCTTGTAAGAGGCAAGTGAATAAACATTTAGGCTGTATCCAAGGCAGCACTCCAAGAAAAGATAAGATAAGGCTTTATTAATCCCCAGGCAGGAAAATTTAAGTGTTAACAGCAGCAGAATTACAGGCGAAGAAATATTAGAATAATTAGGAATACCAAATAATAAATCTACTATAATGTATAATACAGTAGTGAGCAATAAAAAGACATCAAGATGTGCAAACGTTACAACTAGTGCAAAAAAGATATGATGGTGGGCAATAAACAAAAGAGCAAAACAGGTTCAGATGTTTGCAGTGGCCAAAAAGTACATGTAGTGCAAAATTGCTCAATAACGATAAATACATGACCAAACAGAACGTGTTTAACGCGCTCCGGTATCTACAGTGTTAAAAGTGCCAAAGTAGGTATGTGAATTAAATTGTCAAGTGCCCAGGTGAGGTAAAAAAAGTGTTTATCCAAGGGTTTGTGTAGGTAAATCACGCATAAACGTTATGACAAAACAGTAATGACGCCCCTGCTGTAATGACCGAATAAATAAACGAATGTTTAGTATAGCAGTAAGCAGTTTGAGACGTGCTCCAAGTGGTGTAGTTACCCGTTTCCATTAGCATTGTCTCAGCATTACAGAAATTTTATTGTGCATACAAATATGACCGTCACAAGAAGAAGAAAAAAGTGGTGCTGGAAATTGTCAAAAAATAGTACTGTCTGGTAACCTTCTAGCTAAACTGCTTAACAACTTGGTTCCAAACTCTAACTTCCACAAGAGGTCGTCTGGCCATCATCTACTAGATAGCTAGATATGAAGAGAGCAAATTAAAATGCCTTTTTTTTTTTTTTTTTTTTTTTTTTTTTAAGGAAAAGCTACCACCACTCTGGAATCCTTTTTCCTTCCTCCTTTTATCATTGGAAATCTCTGTGATAGAAGCCATATCTGCCTAATGAAGGACCGTAATGAAGTATCCGTCTGGAAACGCATCACACTCACCCTGAGCTCAGCCTCCATCTCCTCTATCTACATGTGGAAGCACTCCTGGCAAATTGATACTGTAATTCACCAAAGCAGTCCAGCTGCCCCTGGTTAAAATCTTTTCACTGTCTTTTCAAGTACAGGCCATCCGCAGGCAAATGTACACTCATCCTGTCCATGTAAAAGGACTTTCAGAATGGCTATTTCACTGGTCTTTAAGGTCTCAGTATGTGAAATGGTGATTTTAGAATAATGCTTTTAGAGCCTAAAGTAATTGAAGGTGATGGTCTGAGAGTCGTCCTGGTTTAATTGCGAGCATAGCTCTGCTGTCTGTGATAGGAGTGGTGCATCTAATTTCAGCGTTTAGCTTTACAATTTTGGACGTTGTTCATAAGTGAGCTTTTATGGTAATAAAATTTTTTTTTTTTTTTTAACTATTACTGATTTGACTGTTTTTGTCTGAGTTTAAAACATGACCCATGGTAAGAATTGAAGCCACATATGGTATGGCTGTCTGTTTATTCTGGACATTAATGCAGCATGGTCACAGTATAAAGGCTCTGGGCATGCCAGTGTTTATTCAGGTGGGACGTTATGGTTGGGAGCTTATGCTGTGTTTGACTTGCATTGTAAGTGGTAATTTGCAGCTTGGAGTGGTTTCATTTTCTACCTCTGCAGATCCGACTTGCGAAGTTTAAAAAAAAGAAAAGAAAAAAAAACGTGGACGCCAGCATGTTCGTCTTTTGTTAGCAATAAGCTAGCAAGCTAAGTGGTGAGTGATGTATATTTTCCTTAAAGTGTGCACTTCCCAAGAACAGTTTATACCCAAGGTGGATCATCTCACCTTTATACTGTAGATTTGTACCTAATGTATGCTGCTTTTCTAACCGTTATATACTAACGATTGTTAATCACTCTATCCGGTGGAACCCACAAGAGGATGGGTTCCATTTTTAATCTGATTCCTTACAAGGTTTCTTTATGTTTTTCAGGGAGTTTTTCCCTGTTACAGTCGAGTCTGCCTTTCTCATTAGGAATGTAAATTTGGCCAAATGTTTGGAGACACCTGACCATCACACACGTATGTGGTTCTTCCTCAAACGTTGCCATAAAGTTGAAGGCACACAATTGTATGGGATGTCTTTTTTTGTACGCTGTAACATTATAGTTTCGCTTCACTGGAACCAAGAGATCCGAACCTGTTCCAGCATGACAATGCTCCGGTTCACAAAGCAAGGTCTGTAAAGACATGGTTTCCAAGCTTGTGTCCTGCACAGAGCCCTGACCTCAACCCCACTGAACACATTTGAGATGAATTAGAACACTAACTAAGCACACTAATGCGGTGTGGTGGTGACTTGCTAGTAACTATGCTAGTAACAGTTAGGTAGGGAATAAATCTGGAATGAGATTTTCAAAAAGCACATGGTATAATTTTCAGGTGTCCACAAACTTTTGGCTTATTCATACACTTTCAGGGTGCTTTTTTTTTTAATTATTATTATTGTTAAAGAATTTACATTTTACAATAATCCTATTTAATAACTTTCACATTTCTCAAAATGCATAGAAGATGCATTGGAAACGTCCAGCATGACCATGCTGCATGGATGGATGGAAGAAAGACTCGAAAGTTTGAAAGCATGCACTCTTTGTAGTGGTGCTCTGCGTCTGGTTTCCATATGCTCCCCGCAGCGGTGTGTGTGGAAAGACACTTGATCAGCTGCAGACCGGGTGCGACTCAGTTCTACCCTCCTCAGGGTAAAACAATAATGTGGGGGAGATCGTATAATACTAACACAATAGCAAGTGTGATAGGTCAAGTTCATTTTCTTTAGGTGTAATAATATATATCCTCTATTTGCAGCAGATTTAGCTTGTATTATGTAGATGAGCCATAACAAATTCATAACGACCCAGAAGGCCGACTGGTTTACACAATGTCAAGTTCTCACCAAGTATACATCAAGTGTTTTTATTGTACAAAGCAGCAACATTCAAGGCTTCACACACTCATTCTGCATATTCGGCCTTGTTGATTTGCAAGCGCAGCTCTCGAGGAAATGCTTCCAGCTGCTGTTTTGCATGCTTTTATTTCTCATGGCTGCACAGTGCACCACTGTGGGTCTCTCTACCGATTCACCAAAGCAACGCTCCATCGTCCCTCTTAAATATTTGCCTTCTCCGCTCGCAGTGCAGATGGAGCTGCAGTTTGTTTACATGTGGGATTGAGAGCTAGCAAGAGCCAGGGTGTTCTTTGCTTTGACAGTTGACCCTGGCTGCATGACTAGGCTAGTCCTGTCCTGTTTGGCGCTTTAGGTAGAATCGTATGAACCATGGTGTTTGGAGGACTTAGTCCAGACCCACAGAGAGCTAGATTCTGGCTGAGGAACAGGGACGATGCAGCACAAGTGGATTCTTCTAACAGAAAGGGAAGGTGGGCAAGATCTCTTTGTACTTCTTCCTAGAAAAGGTGGGCTTCCCCCCTCCGAGATTTTGTTTCTTGCGAAGGGGCTCTGTCTGTGTATCCGTTTATGTATGTGTGAGGAACCTCACGGCTGGTTTTCAGTTCAAGTAAATATAAATATTTTTTATAGATATAAATTGGTTCCTGATGCATCTTGATTTTTTTTTTTTTTTTTTTTTTTTAAATCTCTTGTCGCTTTACAAACACATTGTTTTTCTGTGAATTTTTTTTTGTTCTATTTTTCTATTAGTTCAATGGCAAAACAAGACACAAAAATTAGTTAAAATCTATAGCTAAAATAATGTTGTGTAAAATGGTTTCAATAAATTCCTGTCTTATGTCGTCATATATTAATTTAATAATGAAGTATGCCGTAAAAGTGATGTTACGCAGGATTCATTCGGCTTTATAACCAGTTTCCATGCTAGAAAAATGTTACACTAGCACGTTGTTTCATCCATGGGATTTTACTGGAACAGCTGACTATAAAAGATCAGACGCTTTCAGCGATGGTAGAAATGGAATATGAAGAATGTAGAATCTGTACATCCTTGTTTACTGATATTATACAGTCACGTATGTTTAGCCAGATATAATGGGGGGGGGGGCGACTGCGTGATGCTCTCTCCGCTTGGCCAGACTCCAGATTATGAATTTTATTTGTGCCTGAAGGCTCAGTTTAAACGTGCTCAGTGTTTGGTATGCACCAGTAAACAACAGTGACCTGCTGATAACAGGCCTTCTCAGCACTTTCCTCCATGGTCTTGTATGAACTCGGAACGCGCTGCTGCCGTCTTGCGCTGGAAGCTTCCTAACGTCTTCCCCGTCGCTGCTTAGTGGACATGTAATCACAACCACGATCGGTGGATTTGACTGACCGCATTTGAAATATTTGAGATCGAGAGCATTTATTAGAAGCGGGATAGTTTCTTAGTACGGACTAAAGGCTAATTTATACTTGCTGGTAAGTTTCTCTACACAAGATTGCTGCCACCCATACCCTGCATTCATTTGAAATGAACGCAACACGTTTGTGTGGTGCAAGCCCAACGTAAATAGTGGAGGCAGTATAGCACCAGGTCTACAACTGAACGAATAAAGTTGTCTCAAATCACTTACTTATGTAATACTGTAGATCGTTATTGAGTACGCTTTTCCTAGTACAGTCAGTGGTTGAATTTTTAAAAACCTCTTCAACCTACGGAAAGGTCTTATTAAGGTCTGCTTACTGTGAAACATTACTGCGAATGAGATCGCTAAACAATTCAACTCGGAAGCCAGACTGACGACGATGTTACGGCTCCGACGTGCCATTTAGCAGATGTTACTTTTAATCCACCAGATGCACATAAGATATGCAAGCGAGTATGGAAAACAATGCTGCTCGCGTAGCGGCTGCATGCATGCACGTACGTGAGGTGAAGGTGAAGTACGTTTGTACGTTGAAGTACATCTGTACGAGTTTAGACTCGCAGGAACCTCCCTCTCCCCATGCTGTCTAAAATCATACAAATAAATCCAACCCCCTAACAAAACCCCTGCACCAAGTGAAGCAAGCTCACGATATACTGAATATTAAAAATACAAGCATCTAGTAACCAGAATCAAGGGGGAAGAGCAATATTAAGGTCAAAACAAGTGCAGGGTTCATGATCAATCGGATCAGCCAGCGTTTTAATAATAGCAAGGTCAGGAGTAGTAAGCTAACGGGTCCACTTTACTGATAGTCCTGCAGCTGTGGCATTATGAGCAGTGATGACGAACACGGAAATCTGGAGTAAGCTGAAATAGATCGGATCTTCAGAAAACCTGGACTGGACTCACCACAGGCAAGACTGAGTGAAAGAAAGAGCATTCAGCAATAATAGATATCACAGATATAACAAAAGGACTCCTTTTTAATGTTTTTAGGCAGCTTGACCAGGAATGATCTGTGCTGCTGTATTGAAGTCCTGTCAGAAACATAACAGTGACATAAATATTAAAATGCGTTTGTGTTATGGCTGTGTAGACATACATGTTACCGATTTAAGGCTTTCACTGACTTCCGAGACTTACGATTACGATTTTCAGTGGAGAACGTCTCTTTGCTGTAAATATAATTTGCGTTCTCTTTCAAAGACCCGTTCTTGACGATTTAAATCCTGATTGAATATTCATGAAGAGATCTTGCCTTTAAGTGGACATTGTCGTTGTCACAAGCTGTAGGTCTTCTGAAGTAGGTTTATCAGGGTTATGAAAACGGTTGCCTCAGCAACATCTGACGTGTTTATTTTTCTTCTCGTCATTAACATACATAAGTCTTTCCTGCCTGTATACCGTCATTTGTTATCTGGGGCTAAAGTCATCCAAATGGTCCCGTAATGTGATATTGGTTTCTTGCACAGTCCCAAAGCCGCAGGAGCCATGGAGCTGTTCCTTATTATTCAAGGCCAGATAGGATTGCAGATGCACTACACCAAAGTGCTGTTATGTGTTGGGGAATAAACTCATGGATTAATTATTGATGATGACAAACCCTGCACTTCTGTCGAAGATAAAGTGCTGTTGGCGTCTCTTTAGCTTCCGTATATCTGCACAGATGCGAATGGAAGTGCGATGCCGGGGGCAGAATAAAGGGGATCGTGTGGACTGAGACTCACAGAAGCGGTTGTTGCAGGACGTCACATTTGTATATACAGATGTTACAGAATATAGTCATGTCATTAGCATTGCTAAATATCATTGTGTACTGTTATCATCTCCCACTGTGCCGCGTGTGTGTAGCTGTCACGTTCAACAAATTGCAGTAGGCATGATATCTCTGTTCTTCCGCTCAGTTGAGGTTTACTGCATGGAGGCTTTAATGTACGTAATGGTGTGTGTGTGAATTTCCCCTGACATACCTCGTCTTTGGGATCTATATTCCTCACTGGCTCTTTATACCTCCTTAATGCCATAAATATTGATTTGCAAGGAAAGATTATGTTTGGAATCAGATTAGCATTTAATCCTGTATAGATACAAGTTTTAATAACCACACTAGCGCCTTTTTGTGAACGTAGAGTGCGATAAATAATTAAGGATGTTTCCTTTGTTGGAGACGTGTGTGTGTGTGTGTGTGTGTGTGTGTGGGCTGAAGCCCCTCAGTTTCCTGTTCGCCAACCTTGTATGCTTCTTGTTTCTGCCTCCTACACTTACACTGGCAGAAGAGGTGATAATGAAATGGCTGGCGTGTCCAAAGTAAAGTCCTCTTTCCAGGCCTGTCATGTTCAATTTTACTTGTATAGCACTTTTTAACAATAGTCACAAAGCAGCTTTACAGAAATCAGGATGTAGATTTAGATCCCGGAGTCAGCGACAACATGGAAAGCTTGATAGGTTCCAGACTCAAAAAGGAACCCCTAGTGGCACTGGATAGAGCGAAAATAAATCATTGCTCTTCCGCAGCTGTATACTATAAAGAACAGTGTAGAATTAAGTGGAGTTTTGGAATAAGCACAGAAAAGTCTTCATGATTAGAGGAGCAGCCCCAACAGCTCTGCAGTATCCATGCGAATCTCTCCACTCGAGAAAATGTGCGTCTTGATTTGGGACGTGAGCATCTTTGGGGTGAGCATGAGGGCATTCCACAGCCATCCATGTCTCTGCTTTCACTCTGTTTCTCCACACCGTGATTGACAGTCAGTCTTGTCTTCTCAGTGTTTGAGGTGCAGCAATAATTTGCTTAGTGTAGAGCTGCGAATTTGTTTTTCCTGCCCATCAGATTGTCAGCGTAAACCGTGTTTGTCTTGCGCACAGGCAGTGACGTGTTTACACAGGCTGAACTGAGCCAAATGTAGGTTTGGGTTTGGGTTTGCTCCCAACACCGCCGTGTTGTGCGGTGCATTTTGAGTGTCTCTGTCTGATGAATTTTGGTAGCTGTTTTGTGAGCTTCGTTAGGAGTTTTGCAGTAGGTCTCATTCTTTTCAGCAAGTGTGCGTGGCTTTTTTTTCTGGGCATGTGTGTTTCCAGAACAGCAATTTCATGTTTACCTTTCCTCTGTAATGTCCCTGGTTGTTTCTTGTTTGAAAGCTATTTTGGTAATCGCTGTAATTTTGGCCTGCACGGTGGTGCAGGGTGTAGTGTTGCTGCCTCACAGCTTCAGGGCTGCTTCCGGAGCTCGGGTTACTCTGTGTGGGGTTTTCACATGTTTTCCCCATTTCCGTGTGGGTTTCTTTTGGCCCCCCTAATATGTTGGTGAACTGGTTCCGCTAAATTTCCCATTTGTGAATAAAGGCATGTGTGTGTGGGATGCCTGATGTCTTTCTGATTTCTCACGGCGTGACCAATCTGTGACATATGGGCTAATCTTTGGATGAAGAGAAATAAGTAAGCATGTTGTTGAGGCATGGTTTAGACCAATACTGTGGTACAAGTTGTCATTAAAGGGGCTAGCTCAGCCTTCCCAGAATCCTCTCTGCCGAGGACTGGGTCAGCGTTTTGGAGGCCATCAATATTCCATTAACAATTTCGAGCTATTCCATGACCTCCTAGGCCTCTTAAATTGTAATTGGAATTGAAGATATTCTGTCAAAGGATCTATATTTTAAATTCTTTCAGCAGGTCCATTCCATTTTTTTTGTATGAGTATTCCTTATGTAATGGACCCGAACCGGCCTGGGCTGTCCAACAGTGTAAAGAAAAGGTGATGGATGTTTTTGTTCAGCGCTTCCCCTCATGACACGTAGATTAAGAAAAAGTTTGAGCTTAGTTTCAAAAGTAACACTGGATTTTTTTTCTTTTTTTTTTTTTTTGTGGACATTTTACCGCACAGAGAGCTATCAAATAGAGGTCACATGCTTTCAGAACAAACAAAAATGCACTGGAATCTGGGTGATCAATCCCGTTAACGTCTTCCTGATTCTCTGGAGCTTGTGCAGCTGGAGGTTTATCTGTCATTATCCGATGTTTCTCCGAACATGTAAATGACTGGAAATCTAGCAACTGATGTTAACCTGGTTGTGCCACAGTTGTGCCTAGTGGGCATGCAAAGTCATTTCAGAAAAGCTACTGAGAGATTCCTTCTTGCAAGACGTAAAAAGCCCACACGTTGGAAGGTGGCATTTCTGATGCTCTGCCACAATGCTTTGACCCTGACCGTGTCCGATTCCCCCTGTCCTTGAACTGTGCCGTGTTTAAACCTAGATGTATTTCACTGCCAACATGCCTGAAGCAGGGATTCCTCGAGTGCGCTGTGTGCGCCAGAAGATGAAGACATCAGTGCCAGCATTAGAAGACTCCGAGTGAGCATCATCCACTGTAGCACTAGCTTTAACTGTTCTCTCCATCACTCAGAATGGTGGAAGGCAGGCTGCACCAGAGCATTAGCAGTAATCCCAGAGTTCAGCTGGGCTGCTTATGTGAGCTGGATGGGTGGGATGAACTGGCGGCCTCATCATTTTGTTTCTCTTTTCACATATTCAGCGGTGAACAAATCACTAGTCTGACGAGCAGATTTAGCGCTTAAAGAAAGCGGTTCAATAACCAGTTAAAGAAAGTAACTCCTACGTTCTACTGACTTGTGAGAAACAAACCAGTTGTTATTTAGGTTTAAATGTGAAGTGCTTCTCAATGCTGTGACAATAATACATGCTATTCATTCTAGATCAGTCTGCTGCTCTTCACATATCAGCCTGTCCGACGGTAGAATGGTTTTTACTAGGTGGATTCATCGGAGGGACGGTACGGCCATGCACTGTTAGCACTGTTGCCTCACAGCAAGAAGGTCCTTGCTTCAACACCTTGCGGCCAACTAGAGACGTTTGCATGTTCTCAGGGTGTCCGTGTACCCCGCCTCTCACCTGAAGTCTGCCTTGATTGTCTCCAGCTCCCCGCGACCCTTAACGGATAAACAGTATAAATGATGGATGGATGAATTCATTGGCATGCGCGGATGACGGATGATCTTCTCTGTAGCTGGAATACACAAATATGTGGAACCGCTGACGAACAAAGTCACCTGTTAATTCTCCTTCTAACACAGTACACAGAAACCTTGTGGGTAAAAATAAAGACACTAGCCAGTCTCAAATAATATTTATACTTGTGATGAACACACACCACTTCTCATAGCTGAAGTTCACCAATGACCTGGTGACATGGTGCCAAAATGTTATCAGGAGAGGATAAAGGCTGTGTCTACACAGCTGTCCTCCACAGGAATTCATAGAAGCGTTTGCTTCCCTCAGTCTCTGTTAAGCCACCAAACTACATAACTTGCTTGCTGCCTTTCTTCCTTTTTTTTTCTTGTTTGATTTCCATTTGCTTTGATTGTTTCCTTTGTTTTCTTTCTCATTTGTTTGCACGCTTTGACAGCTGTGAAGGCCGTCACCTGGAGCTGAGTGTCGTCCTGCTGCTTTATTGCTGAGGGACAGAGTCACAGCTCGCCTCCTCGGAGCTCTTTCCACACAGCCCGTTATTTATGAAGTTAATAAAGGACGCTGGAAGAGACTACTGGTTCACTTCAGTGACCTCAGAGGGAATATCACAGCCAAAGGTTTTGTAGGAGCCGTCAATGATGTATTCACTCCAGCTTGTCCTGGAACCTCCATTATCTTTGGGTTTATTCTGATGACCTCCGCCAAGGAGGATCTGTTTTCGGGGGAGGTTTGTTTGTCTGTAAGCTAAATTGCCCAAAACCTACTGGAACCGATTTCCATAAAACTTGGTGGCAGGGGCCAAGGAAGACCCCATTCAGTTTTGGAACAGATCTGAGTCACTGGGACGGATTTTTGAATTTCATTTATCTTTCACTAACATTGTGAGGTACGGCATTTGGCATTTGTTGATGTCCGTGCTAATCAACGCTGTACTTCGTAAAGTCAGGTAGATGGTGGTACAGTTCAATAGTAACAAAACATAGCCAATGTAGAAATACAGTACCTGGGTTGTACTGCCTTAGTCATAGAAGAGTCATAAACAGCTTGAACCTCTCAGCTGTTGCAGATTTACAGTCCTCCTATCAACTACATACAGTTCCCTGTACCTTTCCTTTACTTAATACTGCTTTTAGGTCAATAAATGAATAAATAAACCAGACCTTTTTTTTTTTTTTTTTTTTTTTTTTTTTTTAAAGAAAAAAAGGGAGTGAGAGATGCTACGAGTCTTAACATGTTGTTAACGAATATTGTCGAATATTTGTTCAGATTTGGTCGTGTCTTTGCTTTTTGAACCTTCAGGTATGTTGAGTTCGTGTACTAAAGCTTACAACGTGGAAACACAACTAGAAAGAGAACTACACGGTCCAAAGAACATGCTGGATTAGAGCGTAGAGGAGCCGCTGGTTCTCATTAAGCAACTCTTGTTCTCATTCAGTGTGCATGGATTAACTGCTGACATCCTCTATATACACCGTACTCTGGTTTTAATCCTGTTAAAGCTCTGGCATACTGTACATGTTATAGATTTCTTTTAGAGGGTGCAAACACAAGTAGCATATGATAACACAGACGTTTCTACTAAACTGATATGTATCACTGTCTGCCAAATATTTGTACAATACCCTGGTGCTAATAACATAGTGAATGCAATAGGAGTGTTTTATGAGCGAGTTAGTGTTTTCATATCATGCACACACTCTCGTGCACACAACAAACCCAGCGCCTCCGGACTGATTCAGTCTGAGCTAAAGAAAATTCAGACTGAATCACGACTGGTTCATGTAAGCACTCATTAACTTTCAGTTATAGAAAGAAGAAAGTAAACCGAAGAGAGAGAGAGAGAGAGAGAGAGAGAGAGAGAGAGAGAGAGAGAGAGAGAGAGAGAGAGAGAGAGAGAGAGAGA
>JAQQZR010000035.1:11785484-11805988 GCA_030068235.1 Notoglanidium macrostoma | reverse complement strand
TATATACAGAATAAATTAAAACGAAGAGAGAGAGAGAGAGAGAGAGAGAGAGAGAGAGAGAGAGAGAGAGAGAGAGAGAGAGAGGTGCAGAGGGAGTTGATAATTCAAGTTTCATGACTCGCCTTTTCTGAGCAAACACAGCCGCTGCTCTCGAGTTCTTATCACACACTTTACACCATCAGCATCTTATTGGGCGAAATGAAGCCCTGTTCATAAGGCAAAGGTCAAACCTTCACATTTCCTGGCTGACAGCTAAAGGGCAAAGCCTGCAGACTGCATCCGCTCTCTTTGTTTCAGACAGCATAATGTCCTTCATTCTCTAGCACACCCACTCAAGCTAGTGACGACATCATGTATGAAACAAGGTCACTACTCAAAGACTGGAGTGTGAATGGCGCTAATAGAAGAACATCATGGTTCTGTAGGTGCTCCAATAGACAGCAGAAGAAGCTTATTGCTGAACAAACCAATAGGTTCCTGTACGGTATTAGATTTCCACTGATGCGGACATTGTCTTTTCTGTTCACCATCCCGAATATTGATTATGCAAAAATGGATAGATTCAATGAATTTCAAAAAGGAAACCTGATGATGCAGAGTACAATTCAAACTGATTTTTAAATAAGTTGAACAATTTACTGTGTGTGTGTGGTTACATTTTGGACGTCGTAGGATTCAGTTGATTGCAGCCACCTGAATGTCGCTCCCTTACACCTCCCTTTCCAAGCGTGTATTAGAACATACGGTGGCCTTCAGGTTCCTACAGCACACTTTCAAGTTCTTACATTCCCACTCCTTTGCTTTTTCCATGCTAAATAATAAGTATGATCCTCCATTTATCAAAATTTGGGTTCTAAAGCTAATTAGACAGGACCAGCAAATACGGATTCCTCTTATTTCTTCTTCCTTGTCTTCCTTCCGCTGCTTCCTTGTCTTCCTTCCTTCTGGAATCACGCTGCTACTTGTAAAGTTGCAAAACGTGGAAGGCGATCTCTAGAGGTTTGTCTGTTCTGGGCTACGGTAGCGGCCCAACACTACTGTAGCTCCGTGGAAGAGGAACCGGGAGCTATGTGGATATAAAGGGCTTATTCTAAGCTTACAAAAACACAACGATTTGTATTTACAGGTAATTATACACTAATGAAAACATACTTATGATTATTATATTCCATTTCTGCTGATAGATCCCCCGAAATCTTACACAGTGGACCTTTAAGAGACAATAGGAATTCCGGTAACTCTAACTTTATGGCGATGTTGACTTAAATCCAGCCTTCAAATGTTTGCATGTGGGGAAGCAAGCTATTTAATGTGTGTTTTTATTTTTCTAAATAGCTGCAGAGTAATGTACTCAGGATTTGTTTTTAAATTAATAAGGAAATTTTCTTCCTAACCGTATGACTCGCTGGCTCTGTATTCTTTCGTCTCTCATCCCCCACAATCTCCGCTGTCCCTCAGTAAATAAACTGCAGCGCGCTGGGTAACAGCCGGTTCTTCACTAGGCTTTCTCCTTTTGAAGTTTGCCTAATAGCCCTGCAAGCTTATTTCGGCGAGATGCATTTGGTCAGCCATTCGCCAGCTCAAGCTTCTAAAACCCTAATAAGATTTCTCTGAAGCACAGCAAACCTTTCTTTTCCCTTACACTGAGCTTGAAATTTTTTTGCACCTCAAGTGCCCTATTCACTCCTGAGCCACTATGAAGCATTAAGGAAGCATTTTCTAAACCACAGGGCATGTATTTAATTAGTATGCTCTTAGTGCCCACACTCAAAACTGGCAATTTCAGATCACTTGTGCTGTGATTCACTATGAAAGACATATGACATCAAGCGTGACTCACTGTGTGTTTGATTTACACGCATATTTTCCATTATTGCATTCAGTGTAAATGAAAGTGTAAATTGTAAATAAATCTGAACACCATCACCACTATTTTGCACTCAAAATCTCAGCAAGAGCAACTTTCACGATACATTAGTGATGTATATTTTTGATCAATTTACCTCACCCTACAGTGTGTTTTGTAATACAGAGCTAGTCACTGATGAATAATGGAAGCGACTATGTTTAAATAGATAAATGCAGTTTGGAATCCAGGCATCGCTGAGGTACAAATGGTTGAGGCGTTCATTCCTCAATAAGGAGGACGTAGCGTATAAACAGAAGGAGGGCAGCAGGTATTATACAGACTCGCAGGTGATTTATAGTGCAGGTAGAGACTGCAGTGATGTTCCAGATAATGTCTGAGAGGAATGACCCGTACCGCCGCAGAATCATTAGAATATACACAACACTCAGCGTGGCATCTTAATCCCGCAGTGAGCGAGAGCAGGGCAAGCACCACACAGCTTCACAGCTCAAATCAAAGCTCAGTGTTCATCTTCACATGGGAAATACTGATAACTGGGGCCATTAAAGGCATATGGAAATTAAGTGTTAACTGTGTTGTAACTGTTAAAGATGGAAATGTAAGTTGAAAGTTTTATGTACCTAAACATGCATGATTCATTCATGTGACTGATATCGGAGCACTTGTAGTATAATATTCTCTCTCTCTCTTTCTATCCGTTTCCGTTAAATTTATTGTCGTGTGCTAAGGACAGAGGGCCAAAACATAAAGGACGTTGTGAATCTTAATTTCTGGACCATTTTTTGCACCGTCTCTTTTCCAGGCTTTTGAAATTGTTAATCCACACTCAAAAAGAACTGCATGCCTTTGAAAGCCACACTCCCATGTTATTGCAATTCCCCTAAGGAGGAGTGTTAGTGAGAGGAATACTGACAAATGAAAGGATTGCAGCAGGGTAAATGGAAAAAAGCAATAACATAATTATGGCCATAAATTAGGCGAGAGTCTGGCTAGCAAGAAAGCATAGTGACAGAAGAAGGAGGGGGCGCTGTGGAGTTTAAGAGATAAATGCTTACAAGCCAGAAACAGAATTCACACTGTGATTTGGATTCGCTGTAAATCAACATTTTCTCATCCATCAGAACTTCAGTGTGTGTGTGTGTGTGTGTGTGTGTGTGGACTGGAGGGCTGGTATCACAGCAGCCAGTCCTGTCCAGACGAGATCTGCATGCCTTTTCTCTTTCCCAGAGCGAGACAAACTGGACTGAGCAGTGTCAGTCCTGACCTCTTGTCATGTTCCTAGCAAAACAACTGTAACCCTGAAGGCTGAAATCAATCCACAGAGGAAATGCCTTTTATTCCAGTTATTTCAAAAAAACCATGTGGAAACACTAAAGAGAACAGCATGTTTGTGTGGCTGGCAGGTCAGAAACAATGGCAGAATCAGTCAGCTGTGTTTTTGACTGTGTCTCAGTGTTGCACTGACACACAGGCTAACACTCGCACAGCCTTTCTCCTCAAATCATCATGGGCACGTTCATCAAAAGATTACGGCTCATTCAACCAAACTCGAGTCTGATTGCTTTTCCGCTTCATTAGATTTAATAATGAAATTGGGCTAATCAGTTATTTCTGTTTTTTCCCCCCTTCACCTCAACTGCGTCATCAAGCATGAAGCTCATTAAACATGCTATTGGCAATATTTAAACATCGTTTTTTTTCCGTTACTGTATTTGTTAGGCTGGATTCCAGTCTTGTTTGCACGTCTAACTTTATTTTTTGTCTACACCACATTCAGGCCTGTTGGCTTGCGAGTTTCTTACCGCAATCTATTCTTAAGAAGGATGATCCCTTTGACCTCATTGTTCAGTGAGCCATATGTTGGAAAGGACTTGTCGAAGTGAAATTAAACAAGATCGTTATGTAAGGAATACAAATTGAAGGGAGTGGTAAGGTTTTTTGTTTTTTTTTGTGTGTGTGTGTTTTGGGTTTTTTTTTGAGGGGGGGGGCCTCTTGCTAGCTCTTGCTAACAGATTATGGCAGCTATAAGCTGTCCATCGCTCACCCCGGTCTCTCTCTCTCTCTCTCCCTCTCCTTTTTTTTTTTTATTTTTTTATTTTTTTATTTTTATTTTTTTTCTCTTTCTTGAAGTTTATTAAAAAAAAATGCAGCTTGCCATGTTACTCAGAATTTTGAAAGCTGTCCAGCCTAAAGAATTTCCTGTGTCAGAAAACTTAAATGTACAGTTTTACCCCCAGTGCTTACATATCACTGGCATTGGAGGATTTTTTATTTATTTATTTATGTATTTTAAACCAAAGATGCTAAATAAATGTCACAAACATTCTCCATGTCAATATTCTTACAGTACGTTTATACAGAGAGTCCATCATACAAGTCCCTGTGTGAGTCACTATATTTACTTTAATGTAGTTACTACAACATATTAGGAGGAGCGCATTAATAGAAACCATCCAGCCGGAAAATTAATGGAAAATCTTGTTGGTTTTGACCTGTCGGAATCCACAGCGCTGTGGTATAAGCAGTGGGAGTCACGGTGCTGAACGTGAACTGAGGTTGCTGCTGAGTGTGAAGGAGACAGTGGCTTTGTGCGTTTAATGAATCGTCCTCCCACTTGCTGAGACTTTTATTTAATGTCCATTGAGGTCTACATGTTTTCTGACCCTCATTGAGATTTATAATTTACTATTTCCTTGGCAATATTCCGATCATGCAGCAGATTCGGCCACATGTTAACACAGACGAATATGGACACGTTAAAGCTGCCACCCAATTAAGTGCTCCATGTTGGAGGACAGAGTGTGTATAATGGACTAATTAATGGGAGGGATTTTATTCAATAAGGGAGGTTTAGGGCTATTTAATTGTCTAAATTGACTTGTATTCAGTGCTGGGTCTCCAGTTCAGTGTTATTCATGGCCATCATTCATGATTTTATTTTTTCTCCCCTTTGTTCCATTCACAGAGTCTGTATGACTTGTGAGTATTTAAGCAGTGTGTATCCTATGCTGTTTATGAAGCTGAATCTGGTTAAATTTAGCTGCATTCTGCTGGACTGTAACTCACATTATACCTAAAGCCAAAGCCACTAGTGCCACACCTAAGAGAGGCATGTTTAAGAAAGCCTTTACTTTTCTAAATGCACTGAAAATAACCGGTGAGGGAAAAAGTAAAGCCTTCATAAAAACGGCCTCATCAAACCCCCACTGCTAAGAAGCAAACACTTCCGAGGTTTCCGCTGGCCTTCGCATCCTCACTGTACACATACCCGCAGACTGGAATTTGGGTTTCCACAGCAGCCTGGCCACGGCTCAGCAACTCGCTCTTTCTCCACCAGCGTGCTTCGAGATCCTGACCACCAGCCTATTTCTGCTCCACACCAATAAATGCTGAAATTTCACCTTGACCTTTTGCCAAAATCTCTCATTTATGCAGCTGTCAAAACAAGATTATTTGCACTACCTTTTTGACTTGTGTTTGACTGCTGTTTTCGCAAAACAAATGTGTAGCCTACATAATTATCGGCTTCCTGAGCGATATGCTGTGATGCAAACTTTTCCACAGACTGTTTGTAACGCATAAAAATACAAAATGACAATATCCATATTGCGATGTGATGAGATGAACCTGCTATGAGTTAGTCTTTTTCACAGCTAACAGCCAGAGCACTCACTTCCACCCTAGGTTTAAATTCAGGCAGCAGTAACGCACGCCAGCTGAGTTTAATGCATGCAGTCACACTTGCGTGCTAAAAGCGCCCTAATTTGTTCATCAATAAACCCCAGTGTCCCAGTTCCTTTGGCGTCCACCATGTTTGTCAGATGATGTGGGATTGCTTTAGACCATGAGCCCTTGCTTTCCTTCTCCATACTCTTCTCTTCTCTTCTCTTCCCATCATTCTGGTGCAATTTAATCTTGGTTTCATCTCTCCAAAGAATCTTGTTCCAAAACTGGGCAGGCTTGTCTTTTCCTGTTACCAGTGTTTCGTATCTTGAGAGAAACCCTCTGTATTTACATTCATAAACGTGTCTCTTGATTGTAGACCTTGACAGTGATACTCCTACCTCCTTGAGAGTGTTTTTGACTTGGTTAGATGTTGTGAAGGGGTTTCTGTTTAGTTTTTTTAACTAAGGAAAGGGAATTCTACGATCATTCTACAATGCTACGATTGTCTTCTGTGGTTTTCCAGGCCTTTTGGTTCGCAAGTGCATTCCTTCTTTTCTTTGTACCAAGTTGATGATTTGGCCACCCGTAAAGTTTCTGCTATCTTTGTGATAGGTCTGCTTTGTTTTTTCAGCCTAATGATGGGCTCCTTCATTTGCATCACCACCTCTTCGGACTGCTTTATTGAGAGTTCTCACGAATGCCTGCCATTTGAACCAGACATTTTATCTCCTTAACTTGACGCCTCAGAAATGATGAGGAAACGGACTATAACTGACCATGAAACGTTTTACTGTTCTAGTACTTTTCAGCCTGTGAAAATGCAGGGGCTGTAGAACACGGCTGAAATTCATTAATAATAAGTGGTTAATGCAATATTTTTGTTAAATCCCTTGAATTAATGCTGTAAGTCTTCACGTCAGTCACATCTTGATGGCTTCTTTTCACATCCATTGGGCGGTGTACAGACGCAATACCTGCTAAACTTGGGGACTGTTGTAATGGAAGTTACTTACAAGGATAGTGTGAAATGTCTGTTTGTGAGAAAGTGAGAGAGAGAGAGAGAGAGAGAGAGAGAGAGAGAGAGAGAGAGAGAGAGTTTAGAGGTAGAGGCCTGCTTTCAGCCAGGCATAATCACTTTCAGAACATTACAATCAATTTAACCATGGCGTGTATTCAAACCGAATTGATTTGTAATTTGGTAAATGTGAACAAATCTTAATGCTAATCCCCAAAGTACCTTGTGATCAGTGTTGCTGAATAAACAAGAGCACCTTTTGTTAAGTTTTGCCAAGCACCTGGTGAATCTGGGTTTAGATGAATGAAGCAGAGATGGAAAGGGGCTTTTATAGTTATATGTACAGCAAATGATGAAGCATATAGTTATTTTACTATTGTAGTAGTTATGTCATTCCTATTGAAGAGACAGACGTGTGTGTGTGTGTGTGTGAGAGAGAAGAGACCGGTGATGTTTCACCATGCTTCCCTGCAGAGCTTTTACTTATTCATGGTTTATGTGTGGGCAGTGTGCAGCAGACTGGCATTTGTCATTCATAGTATTTATCCATTGTGAAACATTGAGTGGTAACACACCTAACATCAGCAACACTTAGTCTTCTGTTTCTGCTGTGAGAGCGCTGAATTTGATTGAAATGTATTAATGAATTTGAAGCAGTAGAGCTGTTTAATTCCCCCGCCATTGTTTTGTAGTAGATGTGCCTGTGTTTCAGTAATTTGATAGCAGCTCTCGCTCAGATCTTAAATAAACTTCTCGGCACGCAGTGATTGAATCTAAAGGCTGTGGTGGTTAAAATAGCATATGGACGAATGCATTTTGTTTGCTTACTTCCTGGAAGTAGAGACCACATGATATTTACTTATGAAGAATTGTCAGCAGTCCGCCATATGGCGATTTATACAACGCCTCACCACAGCCTTCCAAACGCAGGCTTATGAATGAGCATGGCACGATGCAGTTTCCTGGTTGAGATCACACTGATGAGAGAAATTTGGCATAATGGATTTCCATGTTCCCCAGCTTTTGTACAAACAGGAAAAAGGCCTGTTCGACACTGTTAATAGAATTAAGAATCGTATTAAGTCTGTAGTTGTAGTTTAAAAGTCTTAAACCCTTCGGCATCTGTTTGAGTATGCAGCTGATTTTATTGCACGATAAATTCTTTCCTGACACCTGGGTAATTTCTGAAGGGCTGCACCGTAGAAATTTGCGCAACAATTCATGTAAGACATGAAGGGAATACCTGAGGTGAAATCCTTTCCTGGTTTGTGCCTTCGATAAGATTTTATAATGTTAAAATATTTAAAAATATAAAAAAAACTGAAGAGAAATCCAAATGATGCTGGTTTTGCACTGTATGATGGTCAGCCTGACCGCGACTAAAAACAGCCAGTGACCGTCCTGACAGTGTCAAATCAACAACACTCATCCAAAAGCCACTAATAAGAGGCTGGCATAGTACTATGTGAAGTTTGTGAGCCACCTACAAATACAGTAGTGATGTTGGTGACACGTGAGAATTAAATAAGAGCAGTTTGCTGAATTGTGGCAGCAGCAGGAGGGATGTGCATTGGAATGTCCTCTATTTACCCAGCCATGAACAGCTCTAGAGTTCCTTTTCCATCCAGTAACACTACTGGTATTACACGGAGGGCTTGTTTTTATTTACGGGACCCCAATTTTCTACACATGACTGGATCGTGCTGATTGAGAATATAAGCTTAGCATAGTAATTTTCTTTAATGAAAGGTCTAACCCTAGTTTATGATCTGACCCGGAGAACACACATTGTCACACAGTCTGTTATAGAATACACCGAGATTTTATTGAGATCATCTCACGTAGTGTAACGAGCAGCAGTTTATATTTGTACAATATAAAATCAGCTTTAGTCACGGTCATCAAGTTACCCCGTCTCGTTGTTCTCTGCGCATAACTTATCTAAGGTCACTACAACATTTGAGTAAACGCACTCTGCCTGGGCCGAGTGATGGAGACTGCTTACTGATAGTGATGGAGACTGGTTCATTTTTATTTATTCATTTTTTAAAAATTCCAGCTTTGTATTGTGAACACTTTTAAGAAGGCACCATTTTGGCTAGAGGTATGATGTACAAGACTGAGTCAACTCCAATTGCACCACTCTGTTGGCAGCTTGTTTTCTGTAAAACAGTTTTAATGCTACAGTTTGTAGACTAAGCTTAAACTAAGCTTAGAATAATAAGCCATTTAGAACCCGTGGAAACCGATGAAAGCTCGGGTCAGACAGTGACGGAACGCTTAGGCCGTCATTTGGCTTGGCTAACATTTGGCTTTTCCCAAACTTCGTAAATCACCCCGAGCAAAAGATTGTGAAACTCTTTCATAAGCCATTTGTCATTTTAAGGAAAGCCTTCAGTATATCTAGAAAATGTATCTGTATGGGTCTCAGCATCCAGGTAATAACTCTGCCGGGACATTATAGCGCTCCGCTGGGAAATTCTTTGACTATGTGCTCATGGTGGATTTCAGTATGAGCTCCTTTGTGTTTAGATCAGTCAGTGCAGTTTGCAGACACCTAATGATTTTGAATGCAGTGTGACAGACTTTGTAAACGGATTCCTTTAATGAGTCAGCTTTATCAAAGGTTGCTTCCAGTAGAGCTGCACTAATCTGAGGATCAGGTACGTCTGATATTGAATACAAGTGTCATTACTTCTTTGAGTCAGGGCTTCAAATAAGCATTGTCGTAAACTGGAAAGTGTTTATTTTTGTAGGATTTTGTAGCACCGCATCACAGCTCGTGGTATTGCACTTGTTCTCTCAGTGTCCACAAGGTCTCCAGTTTCCTCTCAAAACAGGCTGGTATGTGGCTAAATTGCCCCTAGGTGTGAATGTGTGTGCATGGTCTCATTGAGCGTCTATTCCCATCTCTAGCCCAGGATAAAGTGGTTACTGAAAACAAATGAATGGCTGAAGTGACTGGGAGGATGCTCAGGAATGCCTATGTGTGAGGAAACGATGATATCGGTTATCTCACACATGCATTTGTTTCCTTTAAGGTTAACAACTTGAACTGCTTTGGTAAGTCCTTCACTCAGCACTGGTGCATGTGAGAGGAATATTTGTACTGTGAAAATAGTCAGATTGTGCTACTGCTCCTGTAATTTACAATAGCAAGAGGTTCAGATGTACGCTGTTAGTAACAGCATTTATTGCATCTCACCATGCCTTCTTTCAGCATGCAGTAAACCTTCGGTCCTGCCTCTTCACATCAGCTTTTACCAGACATTCATTTGGCAGCAAACCAGTGTAGTTATCACATATTAAATGGCGTTTAATTCCATATAAATGACCAGGCACTAGACATGCAGTCACTTCCTGTCAGTACAGGATCCTGAGTTGGAGGTCCCGTCGTGGGGGTCATGCATCTCCCACAGACCTGTAGCATTCCGTAAGGTTTACATCCGAGTGACGGCTCTCCTGCTGACTCAGCATTTGCTGCTGTGGAACATAAGCAACTAGATGAATGTGTTTGGACTTTCAATTTCCTCTAAAAATAGAAATAAGACTTCTGATGGGCCATGTGATGTGCAACAGCACTTTTGAGTACACTCTTGCCTTTTCACTAACTTTTCACTTTTCACTGACCGGCAGTAGTAGCTGTAGAAGCAGCAGATTTTCTATCCGTTGCAGTGGTTGGGCCACTGAACGGTTGACATGGTTAATTACGCCAGTGATCTTGTAGTAGGAGTGTTGGTTCAACCTGAATTTGATTCAACTTTCTGAGCATAGCACAATCCTCGTCAGTGTCCGTTTAGTGTATCCTAGGAATGTTTCAGGTGTTTTGACCAATCAAAATGATGAGAATCTTGTAGGGGGGGACGTATGAAATGACAAGGAGACCATTCACAACAATGGATACCATAGAGAGATTGGTTACCGCCATCTCAAACCACCTGCAGTTTTACGACGACATCTAACAAATATCACAATACCTTGGGAAATAATGTGTACTGGCCCCCCTCCAGTGCCAAAGCTTAACTTAGAGCTAAAGAGCCAAGCTTAGAGCTAAAGTCTTTTACTGGTATCCATTTTTCCAAATCCTTTTTTCATTGTTTTTCAGAATGTTAGTGCTTGGCATCACTTAGGAACAAGACAGAAATTCTTTGAGTCATCGAATTATTATGGTCTGAGCATTGTTACCTTCTGCCACCTTGTTTTTCAGTCGCGTCGCCCCCCCCCAAGAAAAGGGTCTATGAAACTGTTCTCTAACTGTACTAATGCATAACGTTATGTTAAGTTGCGTCACACCATCCCGTGCAGCGCCACGCCTTTTTTCTTCAAGCGCACACTCCCATCCAGTGCATTAGTGTTGCTTGAAGTTTTTCTTTCTTAGGACTATATATATGAGGTGCTTTATGTTTCCTGAATGACCCCTATTCGGTTGAAGTTAAAGTAGTTCTGTTTTTATGTATGCAACAATAAAATAGAATTGGTTATGTGTCACTTGTCGTGAAGTGGTGCTGCACTAGTCTAAGATATGCCGAATGCCTCTCCGAGTGGTTGTTGTGTCTTATTTATCGACAACCCTCCAGATGGATTCCCTAATAACAACACAGCCCTGCAATCTGTGAAACAGCATAATGTATTTGCACAGCTTTCACTAATAAAGAAGACAAATAGCAATAACCGTAAGACTGGAATACACACAGGCAAAGACAGGCTGAGCTCTGGGAGTAAAGGTAATTTCGTTGTCATATCGAACAATGGTGCCAAAGTCTCTGCGGACAGGATAAGAGTGAAATCAGGAGTAGTGGAATGTGGGACAAATTGGGGACGGCGTGTTTAGGAGAGGAGAGGTTGTGGAGCGGAGAGGTGGGCGCAGAAGCTGTACCCATCTCCAGGTCCTGTTGCCATCAACAGCACTGATCACTGGTTTTTAGAGGACTGTTAGGTTCTTGTCTTCTCACTGGTGACCTTTAATGAGAACATCTGTATACCTGCTAATTTATTCAATTATCCAATTACACAAGCATGTGGCAGCAGCATAATACATAACATCAAGTGGATACAGGTCAAGAGCTTCAGTTGATGTTCTTCACAACAAACATCACAATTGGGAAACTGCTGATCTGGAAAACACCTTGGTGATCAGAGGGTAATCGTTAGACTGGTTTTTAAGCTGATAGGAAGGCCACGGTAACGCAAATAGCCACTTTTTACAATTATGGTGAGCAGAAAAGCATATCCGAATGCAGAGCATGTCAAACCTTGGGGTAGATGCTCTAGCGCTTCAACAGCCAAAGACCACAGGTTCCACTCCTGTCACCAAGAACAGGAATCTGAGACTTGTAGAACCTGGGCAGTTGATATTAGGCAAAAGACCAGACCAGACGACGGGGCAGGGGTACATCATTGCTGTTAAAGTGCCTGTAAGTGGCTTTACTGAATGCACTCTTTAGAGTGTTTGTGTAACTGAAAGATCTGATGAGCAGGGCAAGGAGAGCAGTAGCCTGGTGCAAAGGTCAATAGAGAGAGAGCTGCTGCTCTGGGAATCTATTCTCTGATTGGCTGGAGAGCTAAGGTTGTGGAGCTTGCTGGTTCCTCGGCTTTTTGTTTGCATAGGGGTGTGTGTCCCTGGTGCATTTTTATCATTTCCATGGGAACTCCTTATTCTTCAGCCGGGTACGGAGAGCCACGTCTTCACTGGTTTTTCCAGCGAGGTTTGACACTCTTCCATTCACCTTACAGGGAGAGAGAAGAGATGAGCTGGCCTCGAGGCTACAGCACAACTGCAGCGCAACACTGGTGTCCTTGCATTCTTCAGTCTAAACATTCCATATTGCCAGTGATCATTTTGAGGAATTTTCTTTGTTCTGAAGACAAAAAAGGACACACTTTACTGTCTCTCATGCATCCTCTTTCTGTCTCTTTATCGGTCTACTTCACTTTTTTACTGTCTCTCATCTGTCCTCTTTCTGTCTCTTTCTCAATCTTCTTTACTTCCTTGGTCTATTACACACCTTCTCTCCTTTGCTGAGGTATCACAGAATGGAAGCTTGCACATTATTCATGCGTGACGGATGGGATTGAAGTGCAACTGAAATGACAGGCAGCCCATAATATTCAGCTCATCTGCACGTCCCCTATCTGACTGCAGAATGGGGGGGAAAAAAAAAAAGAAGAATCCCATGCAAATCCTTATTCTCCTTCTTTCCCCTTATAAAGAATCTTCCATCCCATATGGCTACTCTGTCAGCACATTTGGCAGAAGGTTATGGCCTAAAACTCTGGGCAATAATGCATGACAGCCAACGACTCCAGATGACTTGCCAATGCCAGCAGTCCCAGATTGAGTTTGAGAGCAGTTTGGATTGGGCAACATGACTGCCATGAAGTGTATTAAAAGCTCACTACTGGTGCCGACTATAAACTTCTAGCAGCCGAGCTGTTCGAATAATTAAGAGTGCATGAGAGTTCCTAGGTTTTCTCTTGAATGGATGGGAACACTTTGGTTTATACGAGTTCCTGTCAAATCAGTTGGGGCAACCAGACCCTTATACAACTTAGATTCTCCATAAAAGGTAATAAATTGTCTATTTTATGCTTAAAAAAAACTTCTCACTGAAGCGGTACCTTCAAGGGTATATAATTTGTGTTATTTGTTTACATGGGAAAGTCAATGTTCTGTACCTCAGGAAGAAGAAACTCATGTAAAGTACATAATTTGAGCATAAGGAGCACTGTTGTACCTTTTGAAGGGTACATTTGCATGTGTTCCTTGGGGAGCAATAATGTACTGTACAGTATCTGTTTCTCTGACAGTGTACCATGAAAACAAGTGAAACTGGGGCAAGTGGAGGGACCCTCTGTGGCATAGTCCTATTATATTTTTTCACATGTATGATATGGAAGAGCTTTTATATAAGATGAAAATGAGCTTCATGAGATACAAGTGTTAATTATATAAATGGAAGCCCTATGTTTACACCAGTCACTTCTTCAAGGTTCGTGGTCTTTTGCTGTCAGACTGCTCGCAACAGTGGTCCTTACCTCACCTTTACTCATTAAGCAATGGTTTTAATAAAATTCTTACCTTAATAGTTGTAGCTGATTGGAGATTTATCCGAAAAGAGTCAAACCAAACCCTGCTCAGTTTTGTTTGAAGAAAGGCTAGACAGCTGGAGCTGGCTCAGTGACTTGGTCACAGGAAGCAAGGTCAGCTCCTTCCACAGCTGACATAAATACAGTGTTCTGTTTTCAGATGTGTGTTTTTTTTTTTCAGTTGGTTTTCACTGGAAGCTCCAGACCTGCGAAGCCTCTGCTGGAGGAGGAGAGAGACTCGGTGCTGGAATGCATGCTACATGCTGTAATTATAGGCTTTCAGCTTTTGTGCGCATGTGCCTAGAAAACGCCATGTACATCTATCTTTAAATGGCCGTATTCTGCATGTACAGTTCTGTGCAAAAGTCTCGGGCTCAAGAAAAGTAATGCTCTAAATCTAAGACACCTTCAGAAATAATTAAAAGAAACATTTCTATATTAAAAAAAAAAATCCTCTATAAAAGCATAAACAATAAACAAAGTCAATATTTGGTGTAACAGCCCTCGTTATTAGTCATGGCGGGTATGCTTTGTGCAGTTTTATAAGGAAATTAGCTGTCAAGGTTTTCTAAACGTCTTGGAGAATTAGTCACATTCCTTCTGGAGACGGGTGAAGCCCAGGAGTTAGACTGGTGTAGGCTATATGTAGTTCTGTATATAAAAATATGTACTGTAATGCAGAACAATTACAAAATGTCATATAGGAATTCATGAACATATTTTCTGGCCTTACCGTCCCGTATTTCTCAATAGGTATTAAATACATAGCTTGATCACCGGTCTCTCCAACTCTGTGTGAACTGGAGCTTTTGGGGTTAGCCCCTACAGAAAAGCGCACTTTAACTCTGAAGATGAAACTCCTTCACAATACTATGCAGAGATTTAATGTACTGTGTATTCATCATTGATTGAACTATTTGTTTTTTGGTTTATTATTAGCCTACTTCCAAGTTAATAAAAATTAACTAAAATAGGAAAATAGGCCTACTGCACTTTAAATTAATTGTGTAGGAAATGGTTCCTTGACGTGTCTGCCGTAATGCTTCACCTGCTGGTTGTCTGAATCCAGTTCTGCAAATTTGCATACCCCTTAGCTGCTTCGCTCAGCTCTTTCTCTCTTTTGAGTCTCTCTTCAAGTCTCCTCTGTTCGGAAGACATTGCCTACTGTAAGCACCCGAAATTAACATTACATTGAAAACATGTATTACATTTTCTCCAATTTAAGCATTACAGTTTATCATCACATAAAGAAAAATAAGGTGACTGCTTTCAGCTACATCTACTTGTTGGATGAAAATTCATCACAACCTTTTGGGCTTTTTTCAAATCGCATATCACAAACCGCATTTAAGCAAACTTTCTTTCTTTTAGAAAGAAGCTACCGTCCACAGAGGCATGTCTATCAAAAAGTAATAAAAGTTTGGATGATGTGGTGATTTAATTTGGTCTGACTAGAAATTATGGACTACTCCTGTTTATACAGCCACAACAGCAGAAATAAGGCAGCTCAGCCAGAGAGGGCAAATTTTGTTTTTGCAGGTAAAGTCGCACGAACTTCATGATGATTTTTTATTTTTTTATTTTTTGTATTATGTAACATGTTACTTATTCAATACCTTACAAACATTTTCCGGCAACATAAAATTTTTTGTTAGGGGAGAAAAAAGGTTTGGAAATCTAAAATGTTTTTTTTTATTTTTTTTTTATTGTCTCAATAATGCATAAACAAACATTTAAGACCAAATTTATGTTTAAATTAATTAGGGTACCTAAGACTTTTCACAGTACTGTGTGTATTTATCAGAGTATGTGTTCCACCATCGTGATCATGAAGGTCTCTCTGTGAGCCATGGTAGAGCATAAATACCCAGCCTAGTGCTTCATGTATGCAGGCCTGTCCAAACACGGGGGAGAGAGGGCAGAGGCAGAGAGGCAGTTCTCCAGGGAGAGAAGACTGGCCTTAACTCATGGCTGTTTATTCTCTGCACTGCCTGCAGGCAATGGAGAACTGCGATGTCCCTTCATCTCCTGCTTGTGCCTATGATGAATACAGAGAAAACGTGAAAACCGTGGTTTGTGTATGCGAGTGGGAGCCTGCATGTGTGCACTTGGGCTAAATCACTGCCCTGTGGTGCCTTCTCTCTGATTACCCCTCTCTCTCTCTCTCTCTCTCTCTCTCTCTCTCTCTCTCTCTCTCTCGCACTCTCTCTGTCATTCTCTCTCTGTCTGTCGTTCTGACTCTGCCATTTTAAAAATAAGCAGCATGCACATCGCTGCAGTATTGAGAGCAAACATGCCATATATGCCAACAACCTATCACACCTAAGGCTGGTGGTATACAACAATTTAATCATCTCAATCAAGGAGTTGCTGCCATAACATCCAGTGACGTTTCCTCTGATTATATTATATTACCAGAACTGCCAGCATTTAATCATTTTGCATAGGAGATTCACAGTTTATCACCTGTGTACGCTAGTAGGAGTCACACAAAAATACACCAAAAGAGCAGTCTTTTTCTCCAATAAAATGGCTTAGCCAGTGGACATGACATTGGAATACACTGCATAGTTGTTTTGAATTCTCTGATGTTGCCAGACTGTCTGGAAGCCCTGAAATTCCAGTGACGTCGACATCCAATGACCCGCAGCAGCACTGTACGTTATTACGGAGCATTGTGTGTGTGTGTGTGTTAGCTAGCTGACTGCTCCTGACTGCTTAGTGTGTTAGTCAGCACAAGCCGGGTGTGGATTACATCATCGTCTGAGGGAGCATGCTCAGTGGACTGGTTGTGCTCGAACACACAGTGAGCCTCCACAGTGAGCTCTCCTCTCCTCCTCACTGCCACATGTAAGATGTTGCCTGAACAAATATCACCTCTCTCTTTCTCTTTTGCATTTTCCTTTTCTCCAGCGGAAGTCTGTGTGGACCTTGTTCTTGCCATCCTCTGACCACGTCATCTCTAATATGCTCCATTTGTTACGTGATACTATACTATATAATACTATAATATCACAGAGGAGAGGAGAAAAATCTGTAATTCTAACAAGGTGTGTGTGTGTGTGTGTGTGTGTGTGTGTGTGTGTGTGTGTGTTCGCCCTCAGGCAGCACTGTTGGCCACACTGTACTGTAAACAGGCTTTAACCTTGTCACCCTGTTCTATCTAATTGGCTTGGCTTCACACAACTTGCAGTCTGGGGTTTAACGTTTGAGTTGGAGAGCCACCAGAGCACAGTGTGCAGACGTGCAGTAAGCCTGAAATGACTAAAAACACTACAGTTGCTGTTTTTTTCATATTAATATTAATTGGTTGACACTTTTTGGATTAATTATCGTAATGTTTTTAGAGGTGTTTTAAGTTATGCCAGCTCTCATCTTTTTGCTATTTCATGTGCTTAAAAAGTGTTCGTTATGTTTCACCAAAAAAAACCCCTTATGTTGCAAAGCTAGAAACCATTGAGAAACATCCAGCAAGGGATTTAAAGCATAGGCTAGGACAAGCTCTATTCGTAGGAGCTATTTTGTATGTCACACATAATGTCCTTCCAATGAAAACTCTCCCTAACTGTGTGTCTCTCTCTCTCTCTCTCTCTGTCTGTCTCTCCATCTCTGTCTTTCTTACACACACACACACACACACACACACACACACACACACACACACACACACACACACACACACACACACACACAGAGTGAGTACTGGGTCATTTACTCTTCATGTGTTTTAGAAGCCTCTTATTCCTGCCTACAATAAACATTTTTATATTTGAAATTAGTGATTATTGCTGTTGAGGTCTACTAGATTTCAGGAAGGAATGAACAGCTTTAGCAATTAGAATCAAATATGTGGCCTATAATCTGACTAGTATATTTAAAAATGTATTTCAAACAGTCCACATTATGTTATAATTTTTATGGAACAGCAGATTGGGTCTGAGGCAACATTAGTCCAACAGTGTTTGACTTGTACAGTTTTTGGCAGCAGAGACACCAATAATGCACTGATAATGTGTCTTTCACTGACCGTGCGCGTGCGCGTGTGTGTGTGTGTGTGTGTGTGTGTGTGTGTGTGTACATTAATTTCTAAGGTGTAGTAGAACAGATAATGTGCTTCAAATTAGCTCTTGTATGAGAGTTCATTACAGGAGTTGCATTAGAAGATTATTTATAAGTGACTTGTATAATTAAGGAATAAACCATGACTGGGCATTCTGGAAAATAATCACTGATGGGGTGGAGTGTTGTGGCCTGATGCAATCATATGGCCTCGCTCTATTTTATTTTTCTTTTATGAAAGTAATTTGCCAACAATTACACTTTTTTTTTTTTTTTTTTTTTTTAATTATTGAACATGACACTTTTTATCCCTTTATAGTTAGTTAATGTTGTTGAACATTAGTGAAACAAATTACTATTATAGTAATTATATTAGTACTTATAATAGCTAATAAGTCTTTACTTTCACCAGACTCTCTTTTCCAACACTTTCTCTTATAGTCAGTTGGAAGAAATTAGATGAAACCTCACCTGGTCTTTTTTCAGATTGCAGTGTTCAGTTTGGGTGAACCTGTGTTTTTGACATGAAATGCTTTCTGAAATGCTTTTCTGCTCATCGCGGTTGTAAAGAATTTTTTATTTGCGTTACTGTAGCCTTGGTGGTTTATCCAAATTGCGCTGCTTCGCAACTGGCTGACCGTAGTGAAGGCAGGCCACAGTCGGGTGGCATTAGTGCGTTATCTCACTTAGTCCTGAGTTCCACCCGTACAGCAGAGCAGCTCTGCAGAGTTCTCATCATAACAAATGTAAAACTGTTTGTATAAACCATTGACACCCGGCCATGCTAGTTAGGGCCACAGAATGTAATGCACTGCTTCTGCTGACAAAGCAGCTTCGTCCAGTGCCTACAGGCAGCAGTTTGGAAAATGGGGAATTACAAACACACGTGGACTCACTATCTGCCTAATTCAGTACATGTGGAGCAGACCATTATGGCTAACTGGCCTCCTTCAGACCTTTAATGGTCTCTGTGTGTCTGTGTTTTTACCATTCAATAAAAACATAAGAACGTCTTCGCGTTCTTGCTCGAGACGTTGTTTGCTCACGCCTTTAGGGATTTTACTGGTAAGGCATAGATATAAATGATTGCGTGAGAGGACCGCTTCAGTGAGGAGCTCTAAACGGCATGGAGCACACATTGTTTGAGCCTTTATCAAAAATTGAGCGAGTGAGGTGTAACAGCAGTGCTTCCTTCACTGCCTTTCTGCCAAGCTATATGGGAAACATGTCATGTTTGTCGGTTTAAGCTATCTGACACATGTCCCTCGTGTTGCAGTGGGAAGAACACAGCCGGACATGATCGCTAGCAACTCCTCCAAAGCCTGTATGGAAGCTGTACACCTGGGTGATGAGTCAGGTGTTGAGGCGTTAGACACAAAGAAGCCATGAGCCATCAGCAATTGTGTTGTCGTATTGAGTGTGTTGTGAGGCTGTACAGGTGTCCCCTCCTTCCTCCTACTCCACGTCACTGTTACCGTCGCTGTTTCTCTGAAGCATCTCAGCTGCTCGACCGTGCATGGCATTCAGGCAGCCTGTGATGGAGATCCTGTGGAGGTCATCAGGCATTTAAATTTGTTTGTAGATAAGACCAATATCCATTTTGGTCGATCACCACCAGAGTAACATGTGATGCACGTGAAAGTGACATTTTACAGACCTGTGGCTGGAAGGACAAAAATATCTGCACCAACATGCTCAAAATGGAGTCTTAATGGAGCATGAAATCACTGCCACCCACAGGCTCTTCCTTTGCGAATACAAAATGCACAAACACACCATCATAGTATAAGTGTTCATTGATAGCAAGGTGTCTAATAAATGATGATGATATAGTATGGTTGAGATGTCCCGTATTATGCTAAGCGTCAGTGGTGGCGCAGTGCTTAAAGACTTTGCCCTACTAATCAGAAGGCCGAGAGTTTCCCATGTCCTCCTCGTGTCCGTGTGGGTTTCCTCTGCATTCTCTGGTTTACTCCCTCCTCCCTAAACCATTCAGGTAAATAGATTGGTCACACTACGTGGCTGTATTTTTTGTTATAGAGTGAATCTCTGGCCACACGCAGCGAGTTGGTAGTACAGGTGGTGATCAGCACAAACTCAGTGTGTCATTTCCTTCTTAGTGAAAATACAGAGCTGAGTGCAAAGTTCATCAGAGAATATTAACATGCAAAAGCAGTATATGCGAGCGTGCCACGTGACCACTTGGGTTCTGTACTCACGTTGTTGTACCTTGTGTAGCAAGCAGATATTGCGAGCCTAATTTTATCAAACCAATTACAGAACGAGTTAAATTTGCATTTAGATTCTGCATTGTATCCTAACAGGAACGTCACTGTGTAATAAATAAATTGAATCTAAAAGATAATGTTACAGGTATGATATTGCTTTCATTTTGTTTGCCTATAAAGAAACTTGTGGATAAGTTTGTAATGCAGTTGTGCAACATTATGGGCTTATTCATATTCAGTTACCTTTAAATACTAAATGTTTTGATCACTTATCCAATGTTGCGTTTCTGTACATAAATTGGTGCCATGAGTCAAGCAAAAAACATTCACACACTTGTCAGATTGTTTCAGTTTAAATATTAAGTATGCTGTTGGGGGTGGTGTGGTGGTTAGCACTGTCGCCTCACAGCAAGAAGGTCCTGGGTTCGATCCACGGAACACCCAGGGTGCCTTTCTGTGCGGAGTTTGCATGTTCTCCCCGTGCATGCTTGGGTTTCTTCCACGTGCTCCGGTTTCCTCCCACAGTCCAAAGACATGCAGATTAGGTCGACTGGCTACTCTAAATTGCCCATAGGTGTGA
>JAQQZR010000035.1:11756943-11767724 GCA_030068235.1 Notoglanidium macrostoma | reverse complement strand
TGTGTGTGTGTGTGTGTGTGTGTGTGTGTGTGTGTGTGTGTGTGTGTGTGTGTGTGTGTGTGTGTGTGTGTATGAAGGTGCTATTATTTTGAGTGAAGCAGTAAGGTGCCGCTGTGGCTCTGAGACCAGGTTGCATTAGTATGGTGCGAGGCTGCTGTACCTCAGGCCCTGGCAGTAAAGCAGCTTTGGGCCCTGTGCCATCTGCTTCCACACACTGAGTTGAGGGGAAACCCGGGGCCTTCTCACACTGGAATTAGCAGGATCATGTGATAATGAGCCCCTCTTTAATACGCATCCTTCCCCGCGCCGCTCGCAGTGCAGCGTCAGTGTGCAGATCAGAGACTGGAGCATTAGCATCGAGGCAGAAGGGAGTTGTACATGCGGGACCTATAATGGAGAGGTTCAGTCTTTCTGCCCCACCTACTGTTAGTCCTTTTAATCGCTTTCCCCTCTGCAGCTGTTCCTTTTTTTTTTTTTTTTTTTTTTTTTTAACCAGGGTTTTTTAGTGAGTTTTTTTTTTATTTTTCTTTCTTTATTCTGTTGTGTTTGTAGCTCACTTTCGTCCCGCCGCTTTTCCGTCTGCTTTTAAAAAGCACACGGTAATAAAAATGCATGATGTGTACATGATGGACGTGCCGTACGCGAATGAGAACGTGACCACAGTTCTGTATATCCCTCACCCTGCATTCACACTAGCAAAAGCACCGAAGCATCAGGCAGCTGACTGTTCACTTCCCAAGGCATGACCGCGAGCTGCGATTCTCACTCTGGCGCTGACAATCTGAGATTTTTCTAGCTTTATGCAGATAAGTTCAAGTGAAGTGAGAAATCCTAATGTTTTTTTTTTCTTTTTTCAGTTCATCAAAGCAGTCGTCTGCCATTGGGTTGACCTTTTGGTAATCTACAAATGAATTCTTGGCTGTGATTACAATCAAAAAATGGAAGAGAAGCAGCCAAAAGTCTAGCGAGCTTCATCTGTGCTAAATAAAAGCAGACAAAAATGTGCCTTGTATTTATTTATTTTTTTATCCTCACAGTGACTAGTACAGCAGTACCATCAACAACAAGGCCATTACAGTAACAATAAGGCTGATGATTGCAGCCATCAGCAACGGCGAGACAGTGGGGAAAAAAGTAATGATGCATCTTGTTGTAGGTAAAAGGAACGCAAAGTGTAAAGGCAAGAGGGAGACTGTTAATGCGATCTGGTCTGTTGGCCATGCCTCTGCTCCATTACAGAAACGTTGATGTGATATGGCCACACACACACAAATTTCAAAAATTGCTCTTGATTAGTTTCTTATTCATTCTGACTAATGACCATTGACTACCACACGACCGTTCACACACTCACGCGGACACAGGCAAGCCGTGAGAGAATTTTCAGATGACCCGAATGCCTGCTCGTGGTGAGAAGAAACACATTTGTCCTAAATAAATGTTTAATATAATGTACTCGATACGATATCAAGTATGAAACAAACCATGTCGAAATTAACGCAATAAATCAATGGGACGAGTGAGTTGTTGCTGCAAAAGCTATTTTGCCGGATAAGATTGACGTTTTCCTCGGGATTCGAGCTAATGCAGTACAAATGTAATCCAAAATTTAGACGAGCTCTCATTTATAGGAAAATGTAGCTATCGCGCTCTCCTCTGCTAACGTTTAATAAGTACCTAAATTATTCCTTACAAACTGGTGAAAAATCTAGATCTCATTACTGAGCCGAAACATTGCGGTTTTAATTAGACTAGAGCAGCTGAACTATGAAGTCTGGAGGATGATGAGCTGAAAACGTTCATGCCGGTAGATTTGAAATGTAAATATGTAATTAGCCTCGTCTGAGATACGGAGTTGAGGGAGTAAACCGTAGTAGGACGGCATGAGAAAAACACACACATGTACATGTGTGTATATATGTCAAAGTTCCCCAGCATCATTGTACATCTGCATCAAGCCGGTATAAGAAGAGCAATTCATGAAGGGCATACATGCAACACACACACACACACACACACACACACACACACACACACACACACACTCCCTCTGTCTCAGGGGGTTTGGACTCTACTGGAACGTGAGAGGTTACAGTAATCCTCTTCTCACTGAAACTAGGCCTTCATACTGTCTGACAGTGTGACCCACTGAAGAGTCTTCTCCTGCTTCCTCTGTCTAGTGTATGGCCCTGTGTCACGGTGTTGCTGTCTCAATTCCATCCTTCCTCTCAGGCTAAATATACACACTTTCTCAACACCAAATATAGCCTCTTCCGCTATCCGGCTCATGCGTCTTTTCATGGCTAAAAATCCTTCACTTTAGCATAACCTCGAGCTGCTGCAGGGCTGTGTCCACTTATTAATAGTTAAATTAGAGCAGTTATTACATTCCTGAGCCTGTGCATGCGTTCGCATGTGTGCTGTGGACAATAGAGATGCGTGCAGAGCCACAGGCCTGGATTACACACTAATACCAAGGCAACAGCAACAATTGCTCAATTATTTAGACGGCAGTGGAAGCAGAGGAGGCACCGACACCCGATAAATGAAATGTTTTGGACTTGCTGCCCAAGGACCTCCTTGGATTTGTTTTATGAATTTCAATTACACCATTGCCTCTGTGGTAAAAGCATGCCACTAAAGCCAGACCTCTATAGCCGTAAACACGTTCACTGTTTCCTTGCTGAGAGCGAGATCCCAGTCTGCTGCACTGCTGAAAAATGTTGAGCTGTAAAAATGAACACAATAACTGATGTCGGTGGGGAATACAGCTCCTAACCTGAGGTGTGTGTGCGTGTGTGTGTGTGTTCCTGATGCAGGGGGCCATTTAGCGTGGTGAGGAGATGCATCAACAGAGAGACAGGCCAGCAGTTTGCAGTGAAGATTGTAGACGTGGCCAAGTTCACCTCCAGCCCTGGCCTCAGCACAGAAGGTGAGATAAACACATACATCCACACCTTTTCATTAAACTAGTCGTAAACTCAGTCTCCCGAGTGGCACAACAAAAGAGCGTTTACCGTATGGTCAGGAGATGATGAGTTTAAATCCTGACCATGCTCTCTGGGTGAGAGCGATGGTGTACGGTCTCTCTCCCCTGTCAATCACAGTGACTCCAGCCAATCACAGCCATCTGTGAGCTCATGGATGTGTGTATTTCCTCCACGTGTGTATCGCGCCGCCCTGTGAGCCTGCATGAGTAGCGGTTTGTGGGGAGAGTAACTGAAATCAAAAACCTGCTTTTAAAATGATTAACTCCTTCTTGATAGCTGATTGTATGAATTGATGTTTGGGTCAAATTTGTTTTAAAAAAAAAAAAAAAGGCATAAAGCTCACTTTTTTTTTTTTTTTTATGTTTTATGTCTTTTTAATTTTCTCAGCACTTTTATGTAGAAATAAATAAACACGGCGAGATAGCGATTTGTGCTCCAGAAATGAGCCGTAAATACGTTCTTTAGTCTGTGACGTATGCGTCATGGAAATATTATACTCCAAAACAACCTTTAAATATGACACGGTCAAATAGATGAGAGCTATACATTCATTTCAGTGTACGCATCACAAAGATTTTCTGCAAACTTGGTTTTCTGTTAAGATGACACCTTAAAGATTTGTGCTAATTTTTCTGGACGGGCTGCACCAGATTTAGCAAGTGATCCCTATTTTAAAGATATTTGACTGTAGCTTTAGAATTTCCGAAGCATCTTCTCATTTTTTGACCCGCTGGACTCATTTTGTCGGAGACACCCCATGTACTTGTCACATTCGAGCTCTGTTAATGGGTCACAGAACTTGGAAAAAGTAGTGATGAAGAAAATAGCTTTGATTGGGGTGTTTTTACAGGTTTGGATGCTGTGATGTAAATCACTCCGAATATAGCAGCGCAAATTATGACTCTGATGCTGAAATCCCACTTAATGCTAGTTAGCTCGCTATGTAGGTGCCTATGAACATGTATACTTGTACATCATGGTGTTAGTGTTCGTAAGCCATTTGACTCGTTTCCTGTTCTACCTCGATCTTTTTACTGGTTTGAAATATTATGTAATGGCTACATTTTATCCCAATCCTGTGTCTCTTTCAGTAAACCTCCGAGTCGCACGTCTGTCTGTAAATACGAGTGGGCCGACATTCCCAGCAAAACGATTCTCATCAGCACACGAGTCTAGAAGGAATGCAAGTGTTGTTTCGAAAGAAGAATACTTCATGAAAAACTACCAAGTGTTTGGCATTAGTTCATGCAATGCGTTCTGTTCTATACATTCTGTTCAGAGGATTGTGCAGGAGTCTAGCTGAACACTGCGAACTTCGGCGCTCTCCAATCTTCTCACTTCTTCTTCGTGTAGGTAGAAGGAAGGAAGAGGCATTTCCGTTTACAGCGAAAGTGTGAAGGAGAGCTGACTGAGCTGTTGATCCTATGCTAGATCAACACAAATAGAGTCTCCTTCATTCTCATTTCCAGAGTGCCAGCTTCTACAGTTTAACCAAAGCTTGCCTTTTTTTTTTGAGACCAAATATAATCTGAAATTAAGGACCCCTTGCTTATTCTTCATGGACCTCGCTGTGAACCCGTGCACACGTATGTGCGTGTGTGTGCGCGTGCGGAGTCTGGCTCTGTGCTGTAATTACTCTCAGCTCTGACCTTGGCCACACAGAGCAGCTGTGTGCGTGTGTACGTGTGCGCGTGTTCGCCTCTTCACCAGGCCAGCACTGACTTCTCTACTCGTGTGTAGTGTGGCTCAACGGAGCCTTGCTCATTTGAGCGACTTGTTGCCTCGCAGATGTTATTTCATAGTTAGTGCAGGTTAGCAGTAATTCTGATTGACGTGCTGTAGAGATACCTGTATAATAATGTGGTGTAGAAAGGCGACCATTTCATAAGGGTGTTGAGAGAAGAGGATGCGTGTGTGTGTGTGTGTGTGTGTGTGTGTGTGTGTGTGTGTGTGTGTGTGTGTGTGTGTGTGTGTGTGTGTTACAGTGGGGAGGTCGGCTGTTACCAAGGATTCTAGCAATTCCTGTGAAACGTGCAACAAACCTTAATTCCCGTTCTGTTAGACAAGTCGCGTTGTTTCACGTAAACAAAACAAGTAAGGAAATGATAAAACCCCAAAGTTGTGTTATTCAGTTTAGTCAAGTAATATAGAAGATGGAAAAATAACTGGTTGGTCCGCTGGATTAATCAGCTTGGCTTGTGTTTTGGCAGCTGGTAGTCGAGTAGACGGAGCTGGAATTTCACACAGGGCTAAGTTGTATGTGTTTAGCTCATTCTCTTGAGTGTGTATACGCTCCAAAGCAGTTCTGTTAGTAGTAGAGTTGCAGTGCAGCAATAATGTTTAAACCCCTTGCACGGTTCGTCTTTAATGAATTGTAAGATTGAAGTGGTGCTAGTCCTCTACAGCATTTTAACTTTGTAAGCCATTCAGCAGCAGCTAATCCAAGCTGTTCAACAGTCTTGGTGGCGATCTAGTGGTCAATGTTTTTCTCCATCCTTATCTAGTCTAATTCTCCATCCAACCTCCATGGGAAGGTTTTATATGAGGCGATTAACGTTACAAAAAATAAAAGACCATCCCGACTCACATTAAATATGTTTGGATTGAAATTTATGATTCTGTTGCTTATTTGTTGGTTGGTGGTGTATGTTTCTTATTCCCATGAGGTGGTGATCTAGCACACTTCCAGCGGGGTTTAGACGAAATGTTTCCGATGAACTTAAACATAAGTAAACATAAAACATAACTAAAGCACTGCTGCATCACGGAGAGCGAAATCCTACTGGTGTCCCTATCATCAGCTATAAAACAGTATTGTGGGTAATGGAGGAATCTGTTAGCCAAAGTCACAATAGTGAAACAGGTTGATGACTAAAAAGTCAACTCAGAATTTCATTGCAATGTAAATCATGGATGTCACTAGCTGGGTTTCCATTTACAGCTTTGCACAAAATAGAAGCAATATTTTAAAAAAAATTGACAAAACACAATTTGTGAAAATGATGTGTTTCTATTGGGGGGTGATATGCGATTAAAGCTTCAAAGGATTTTCTCCTTTTGTGATTGTTTCTCATCGCGCAACAGCTTCTACAAAGCACTTTTTTTTTTTTTTTTTTTTTTTTTTTTTTTGGGGAAGGTGACGTTTCCAGTTGAGCTTCCTGTGATGTGACTTAAATGCGAAAAATGTGTTTCCATTTCAATTTTGCTAAATATTGCTTTATTTAATGAAAACGTTTTGCAATATTTGTGGGTTGTTTTTTTTTTTTTTTTGTTCTGGTTTTTTTATTCACATTTCCATTGCTTATTTTTTATTTTAGTTCACCATTTCAAATTGCACATTAAGCAGGTTAATGGAAACATGGCTACTGAAGATCATATGTTATCTATAAAGGTTAATATCCCTGTCATTCAGGGTGGATTTTTCCTGCAAGTGTTGCTGTCGACTTTATTTCTTTTTGAATTATGTTCAAATTCTTGTGCACTTGTTAACAGCGTGTCTTACCAGTTGTTCTTGGCTGTTGTTGAGGGAATCTCTTTTTGGTATGCAGCGTCAGTGTTTCAAACATGGTCAAGGAGATAAATTTGTCAGTGTGAAGACTTGCAGAAAAAGTGTTAATGGAGAGCGAAATGTGAGGAGCTTGAGTCAAGAGCTGAACAGAAGGCACGTCGAGCAGCTAATCCAGTCAGGGGCTTGTGGGAGCAGCCGATGTAAAGAGGCCGGGCAGAATGGAGGAGGGAGCAAACTGAAGCCGACAGCGTAGCCATGCACAGTCTGGATAAAATAACAAGCGCAGCCTGGGAGGAATGTAGGAGTGCTGGATGGCTGATTAGGATAGATGTTGCTTGCTGTTTTACTATCACTGAGAATTGCATTATATCATCCTGTAGGTTCTTTCGTATATAACCAAATGACTCTTTCTTTCTTTTTTGCATGGCACACACATCTTGTATCTACTGGTAAAAATATTGAGCAATAAACCTGCATAATATCAAATTGTGTTTTTGTCTGTTTTCCAGGCCTTCGCTTGTTCATATCGTGATGTATTATTCATTGACCACACATTAAAACGTCTCTCGCATAAAGTTACTCAAAGGGTAAAGCTGCTCGATAATCAGCTCGCAATCCAGCATTTTCAGTAGAAAGCTCAGCCAGCTCTTGTTTTTCTGCTTCCTACAGTGAATGGAAAAATCCATTTGTCATAGCGGGGCACACTGGGTGTGTTTTCTTTTCTCTCAGCTCAGTGGCCGAAGCTCTTGGATGCTCTCATTTTCATTCTCTCCATTCTTCAGGCTTGAATAAAACACTCACAAATGGTCTGCCTCCAGTGCCGGGTATATTTCATAGCGCTCTCTTCTCCTCTCTGGGGCACAAAAGATAAACAGTGAAGGCTTTTACTCAGTTGAGTGTGTCCTTTCACTGACCCCGTCACTCAGCGTGTGTTCTTGTTGCTTGTGAGCCGGTGGGGAGTGAAAGCATGGAGCACAGTAATCGAAATCTCAAACAGTGGAATTGACCTGAGAGGAAGTGGCCTCGTATGGGACTAATGTGCTGAAGAGCAGTGGGAGGGAGAGCCTGAGAGACGGGGTTCTGTGAAGCCCAAAATCCATCCCTGATCAACACAACAGCCACGTATTAAGACCTACAATTGCCATCTTCCTCAATGATGTTCCGTCCTGGATTCCGGATTCAGCGAGTGATCTGGAATGCACTTTTTTGCACATCGGACATTTTTGTGCACTTTAGATAGCAGCCACGTTTGAATTAAATCTGTGAGTATGAATGAGTGTTGTCTCCAACTTGTTCATTTATCACAATGTTGCTAAAGTTAAAAAAGGCAAATTAGGCCAGATGTTTTTCCATCTACCTCTACTCGGCGTTGTTTACTTGAAGCACTTAAATGGAGCTCTGAAATGTCTAGATTCTTTGTTTCACCTCTGTTAGACCCCCACGCCACTTCGTACTGTGTATTAGCATTTGATCGCACATTTGATCCTAATGTATGTGCCAATATTATCATATTCATAACGGCACATGGTTTGCACCTTTCATCTCCCTGGTTGCCTCCGTGCCTTTTCATTAGCACTGTTTGAATTTTTAATGCTGTTATTAGTGCCTGCGTCTCGGGTTGTGCCACTGAAGCTGTCTGCTCGGCTTTGGGAGTATGCTGCCTTGAGCGGAGTCGTTAAAAGTTTGACACCGAAGAGGTGGATTCCTTCATATGCACACTGAGACATCTCCAGGGAGTCCAATTCAAATGGACATGCTCTGAAAGGACAGATCCCATCCCACTATTTAATTTACTCAACACTCAGCCTCAGTTACACAGCTTCACAACGATCTGCTGCAGTCAGCCTATCTGTCAGTGAAGAGCAAGAGAGAGTAGGAAGACAGTTTGATGATTGCTCTCTATCTGCCCCAATAAAGGATACTTCCTTTATATCACAATGAACCATTTAGGTTTTTATATGAGTCGAGTATGCAGGGCTTTACAACATTTAGCCCTTATTAAGAAGTGCTTAAAAAAATAAGTTCTTACGTGGTGGCCTCTATGAATGGACAGGTCAGAGATGAAGAATGTTCTTAAGCTAAATCTCTATTATGCTGGCATGTTCTCCCAATATTTACAACAAGAGTTTCCAGGTTCTCTGGTTTTCTCCCAAAAACATGCCAAGAGGTGGATCTTGGGTATAAATGAGAGTGTGACTGTGCCGCTGTGATGGACTGTTGTCGCTTCCCCTCCTTTTTACCCAGTGTTTACAGGATCGGCTCAAGATTCAGTGCAACCCTGGCCAGGATCAAGAGCTTACTGAAGATGATTGAATAAATAATTAATGAATGAACACACCTCTGGTAAAGAGGAGTTGGTACAGGTACCAACAAAAAAGGTTGTTTTTTTTGTTTGTTTTTTTAATTAAAGAAGGTTATAGAAATTGTAGGGTTTGACAGGAGGTATCAGCCAATCTCCAATAAGCTCGTCTGCAATAAGCCACAATATCATGTTTGGAAACATGAAGAAGCAGCTCACTAGTCCTCATTGACATCTCTGCATGGGTGCAGTTCCAGTTCTGGTAGAGTGCTATGGCATCCTCTCAGAGTTAAAAATGTTATTCTGAATTATAGGTTATAGTCATGACTGTCTGAGTGGAACTTGCTACAAAGATTGTTTTTAGTTTTCATGCTTCACACTGATTTAAACATAGAGGAGAGAAATGAGACAAACTATAAAATGAGAAGAGCAGTGAAGAAAAATGATCCACGGTTAGATAAACAGAGAGAGCTAGACAACAGCTTCTACAAAAACGACATTGATGGTTTGTATAATTTCCTCTTATTCATCTCTGTAAAGAGTAGAGAGTAGTCCTGTGCTGTGTATTATTAGCAGGTTGCCATGGGGTTAAATATACAGAAAGCAACCTAATGCAGGGGTTGAAAGGCATTCAACAGAAAATGTGAAGGTAGATGAGTAATATGGGTAATACTAAAATGCTAAAGGGTATGGGTGTTTTAGCAAATCAGTACATGTGGCAGGAAAATTAAAGCATTGTACACAAGTTCATCTAGATAACCTTTGGAACATGATGCAGGCATCAAATTTAGAATGGTTATATATTTACAAAAAAAACAAAACAAAGTTCATCAGTTTAAGCAGTCAGTATATTGTCTTTGTATTGTATTCAATAGAATATAGGTCAAAAAGGATTTGCAAATCTGTTTTTATTTATGTTTGAATTGGGTTGAATCTTTAATTGATCTTAATGGCTTTCTGTACAGTATACAAAGCCAGGATGAATTGATACGTATTTTTTTAGGGCAGGTCACACATCTTATGCTCATTGCATAAATACTTTCAGTATGAATTTGCCTTTAGTAGTTACATCTGACTTGTTTTTCTTAGTTATGTAAAATATATTAAAATTGACTTATTCCCAAGCAAAATAGTGACATTCTGAGATTAACCAGTAAATTACATTTGCATTGTCATGAAAATTCGAGCCCCGGATCTCCTCCTTGCTGCTACTCCTATTCCTAGCTGCTTATTATAGTTGTTCCTCACACATGGCACACGCCTCAAAGCTGACTGATATTCACACTTCTTCTTAACGAAGTCTCTGTGGCTCACAGCAAACCGTCTATTTAAATGATACTCTTCAAAGTGAAATACTGATGAAATGAGGGGTTCCTCTTTCCATTTTCTAAATAAATGAGAATGAAACAAATACACTATTATTGAATAGGGTGCCTCCATGTATCCAACTAGTCATAAATCAAGACACATTGCCAGGACATGTTGCTACTGAAATTCAGTGTTTTTGTCAGGCTATATCAGAAAAGAGGGTAGGATTATCTTTTTTTTTTTTGCCTGCTGGCACATGACAGGTACAGATAATTGACACTTCTCATGATGGGATTTTTGTCTTGGGGCTTCAGCCAGTGTGCATCATTAGAGTTTATACTCTATCCTTAACATTGTCTAAGACCTCTCATTATGGATGGCAGTTCATCAGCTGAAACTCAACCCCAGCTAAACTAAACTACTCATCTCATCTGATTCAGCCCCACATCATGATCTTGTGATCTCCCTGAACAAATCTCTGATCTCTCCTTTGGTCACTACATGCAACCTTTGGGTAACCACGGACAAACACCTGTCCTTTTCATCTCATATGGCTAATGTTTCATGCTCATGTTGATTTCTACATTTCCATTTACAGAATTTGGCAGATGCCCTTATCCAGAGCGACTTACATAAGTGCTTTGAAGTCTCTATCATTAAATATATTCTGATACTG
>JAQQZR010000035.1:11741905-11752301 GCA_030068235.1 Notoglanidium macrostoma | reverse complement strand
CACACACACACACACACACACACACACACACACACACACACACACACACACACACACACACACACACACACCTAATACTCTCTGCTCGATGCTCCCACACACAAGGCTTTCATTTCATTAGCCAAGTCTAAAATTTCATACTGATTGACTGAGAGACTAGCTTGTGCATGCTGACTAAACTTTCCCACTGATTTTGATTCAGGAGGTAGACACACGAGACACTGCACATTCCCAGCAAAAAGGTTCACATGTCAGCGATGACTGCTGATTACAAAAGCATTTAATGTAGCCAAATTACACTGCAGTGAGAAAAAGATATGCACTTGCATATAAACCACACTCAAACTTTTTCCATCCAGTGGTCTAAAGCCACTCAACCCTAAGAGAGCCAATGAGGCGTGCGTGTGTGCGTGTGTCAGTCCACCATTCTGTTTCCTAATTGCTCAGGTGCAGTGGTGTTTTGATGGGATCAGGTTGCATCTTAATGAAAAGCATGCACTGATTTGTCGGAGTGAAAACAGGGTAATTAAGAGTCATGACAGCTTGAATAGTCAGCCGAGTGGTTTCAAATAGATTATTTGAATAGGTTGAAGAAAAAAGTGATTATTTCAAGACTTCGCAGCCATTTCAGACACATTTCTAGCTTTTCCTCTCATGTTCAGTGGCCATTTATCTCAGCTGAGGCGTATCTGTGCTACTTCTCACCTGAGAAACAAATTCAGATTCTGAAGGGAAATTGCAGCCTTTTCCATTTCTGTGTGTACTGGTGGGGGGGTTGTGTGATTGTGGGTGTTCCTCTACCCTTCTTTGTTAGTCTCGTCAGGGTGAGTGATGGTCTCCATGTTCTCATGCCTATTTTCTGCATCTCTTGGTTACAGTATTGCAGAGGGCATTATTAAAAGGGAATTTAGTTATGAAGTGCATTGTGCAACTCTGTTAAGGCACACATTTAACCACAGAAACTCACAGCAACAGATAAAACAGTAAGTGCACCTCCAGCTGCAATACACAGGAACCTCAAGTAATGTTAGTTTGCAGCGGAGATGTGATCAGGGCTGCAACAAATAATCATAAGAGATAATTAACAGTTGAGTATTGAATATTCTCAGCATATAATCATTATGAACATACAACAGCAGTTTAGACTAAAAACATATTTGATGGAAAATGGCAGATGTAACATCAGAGAAAACTATTGGGTCATTGTTCACATATGATGTAGCTGGGGAAAAAAAAAAAGGTTGGGTTGGGTGTCAGATTTTCTGATGCATGTCAGCAATATCGTGCTGTAGTTAATTGTATTTAATTAAGGGCATACTTTCACTATGGGATCTGAACTGCTCCTGGGTTCAGTTGACCAGTGTGATGGCTGAGTACCGTGGAGCAGTTGAGATCGTGCACGGTGTAATTGCTAAGCGCACCCAGGCACCTAACTCGGATTATGTGCACTTTTCAGTTTATTGGAGAATATTAGGGCTAATAGGTCTGGCTCTCACTTTATTGATGAACAACGATTGTAGTCAGCGAGTAAAGCTGCAAAGTCCTTCTGCAGAGTCCGCTGCTTCCAGAAAAACTTTCTTATGCGTGCAGCATGATTTACTGAAAAAGCACCACATTGCATAATTAATCAATCTGTATGGCATGTGAGAGGGTTGTGTGTCATCACGCCCATAATGATCTACAATGTAAAAACGGTCTTCATCAGACTAAGCGAGAGAGCTTTTCTTCAACGCAAAATGTTACTCGTCATGATGACGTATATAGCCAGTACAGTTTAAAGGACTTGATTGATGTGAAGTCAAAAATTTAACCTCGGTTCATTTTACAGTATCCATCCATAAGTTAAAAATTTATATCCATGGATTTTGGGTGCCAAGTGTGGGGTGTGATATTTTTATTTTTTTTAATATATTTTTTTATTTTTTTGTCCCATGAAAATATTGAATTTAAGCCATGTGTGATTGCGGTTAATAAATACAGTCATCTCTCTGCTTAAGTTCATTATAACGTGTATTGGTCACATTACCAGGTTGGTTAGTGTGTAGGTTTATTAATGTTAAAGCTACTATAAACTGCAGGTCAAGCACATCCTCCTCTTGCTTTGCTTAAACAGTTGCTCACATATGCCAGGTGTAGCTCTGGCAGATAAAGTAGGACAGTGCTCCTGGGGACAGGAGAAGGACAGCAAGGGTGTATGTGCGAGTGTGAGCTGTCGGAGGATGAGGGCTATTGTTCGGTTCTTGGACGCTCGCCTTCAGTTCAGCTCCTGTTCTCCTCTGTTATAGCCATCCCCGTTTACCACTCGGAAAAATGACTGCAGCTCATTCACCTCTGACTAAAGCTTCTCACTAAGGGCTGTGTGAGTGTGGCGTGGTTGGCAATGTCCAGCTTGATGCTCCTGAAAAGGCTTCTGTGGAGAAACTGACCAAAGAGTGTTTAGATTTGGCTTAGCGTCTGTGTCAACGTAGCATGGCTCCAATTGAGAGGATTTCACCCTATGAAGCCTGACTCCGTGCTTGTGTCCTCGCGGAGTCCTGTCCAAAATGAACGCTATCTTCACTGTGATACTACTCTAGCCCTCTACCAGACACACACTCTCCCTATCGCCAGCAGGATATCTACACTGAGTCCACAAGCACGATTAGCACCCGGGCTGACAGACAGAGATAATCTCACCAGGAGACATCAGAGCGCATGTTGTACACACACACAAAGGCCGTGTCATTTTCCTTCACACACAATATGCTCATATTAGATAAGAACTATTGTAATTTCAAACTATTCTTCCCGTTTGGCTACAGCAGTGTGCTGGCAGCAGCGGATTTACACTACTGCAAGGTGGTGTTTGACTGTCACAGTCACACACGGCTTCCAATCGAGGCTGTACATTGCTTGCATGTAACGCACATGATACACGTTGTAGCACTGCACGGAGCTACACGTGTTAAAAACAGCTCATAAAAGGTTTATTGTGTCCATAGGAATTCGATTATAAAGCTCTCTATAGGCTAATCTGGTCCATTACATCAAGCCTGAAGTGAATGACTGATGAACCTTAAACAGTGGAGAGAGGGGATGAAGAGACATTTATCACTCGAGCCAGTTTCTCGTTTTATGGCTTATCAATATCCAATAAGTCAGCAGGCCAGACCAGTGATGCTTGCTCTGTAATCTTTTATAACTCCTCTTTTTTCCACAACAGCTGAGGCAGAGGCCATGGAGCTCAGGAGACAGAAGACACTCTGCTTGAAATCTTTTTTTCTTTCTTTCTTTTTTTAATATAATGTGATGCTGTCATTTAGTATGTTTTTTATAAAACTGTTTCATACTCTTCATAAGCAATTTATCAACTGTCTTCTGATGGCATGAATATGGTTATAAAATGATCATATCTTATTTTTCATATTTTGCAAAGCAAGTTCTTTTAATTGTATAGACATTTTTGCCATTAATCACTGATGGTAATAAAATTCGTAGTTGATCTGTAGAGACTGTTCTCCATACAGGACAGGTCTTCTTTATGACCAGATGTCTGCAAAAAGCTGCGACTGACTGCCAGTTGGGACACTGTGGGGGCATTTGGATGTTACCCTTGAGGAAAAAAGGTTTTATTAAAAAAAGAAAAAGAAAACTTAAAAAAAAAAAAAAAAAGAGCCAAAAGGTATTCTTTTATTGCTATTCAGGTTAAGGTTTGTTTCAGGTGTAGGCATTACACGTGTGTGTGTGTGTATATGTACATGTGTGCCTGTAGACCTACATGTGGGATTTAGCGCTTCCCTCATTGTTTTGTTGCTCTGTTCAGCTGTCAGTACGATGAGTCAGAGTTGAGTCAGTCTGTATTATTTAACTCTGCTTCTTAAGAGGTCATTAACACAATATTGTGTTCTTATTGTACAGAGCTGCTACCGAGAGCTACTATAAACGTGTGGAGTGGCGTGAAGTACAAAAACAAAGCAGCTAGCAAATGGGAGACAATTTAAAACTAATGCCTCAAATGACACCACTCCTTAATTTTTTATTTATTTATTTATTTTGTATTCATTTTGATCAAATTATACCTAATGGGTTACTGCTCCAGCATGTGTACATGGGCTGTAGCATCAACGTTTTATAACCCGGCATCTGCTTAACACTTGTAAAGTGTTTCAAAACTTTCACAACTTGATCTTTGTCTAGAAAGTGTGATGGTTTTCATCAAACAAACCCATTAACTACCTGCTTTCACAGTAAGAGGCAATGTGTGCGGCATTACAAAAGAGGAACCACAGACATATCAGCAAACCTGCACGTCCCATACGCCTTGGAATGGAAATGGGTTCCATTCTGATTTGTGCACCAAATTTTGAATCTTTCAGAGCATTTCGACCAAAAGTAAGTATATTCAGAACCTGAAAAGTCGGTTCCTGGCTAGAACCAAAAGATAGCCGGTTTTTACATCGCACACCATGAAGACATCAGTGGGCGTGTCATTGGTTTGGCGAGGAAGCAGAGTCCAGAACGGAGAATGCGAAAGGATAAATCAGACGAATATCTGCAATAACAGAACAAAACAATTGCAGGTAATCAATGCAATCCACCATCTTGCAACTACTGTTTACTTCTGTTGTGCAATGTGCAACGCCCCCCACCCCCCTCGTTGGTGTGTCTTTGATTACAGTGTTTCCACTCAAAACTGGTGGGAACGCAGGCAGGTTTACTAGGTTCAAAGAATCCTGAACGAAACCGGTTCAAGAGCCCTTCATTCCCTGTTGGTGGAAAAGGGGCATCATTTATCCGCCACTCTTGAATACAGTTTTGGGACTGAATTCTGTGATCATTTTCATGTTTTTCTTGCTTTCAAATGCTCATTTGCTTTCCCATTAAAAGAATGGCATATACACAAAAGTATTTATACACAGAAGTGCAACCCATTGCTCTTCTTTTAAATTCCAGCCTTTTGTTTGTTTTGCCCTGGCCGCTACCATATTTGTAGCTGCCCCATGTGTTTTGCGTAATCACATGCCATTCTCCTAGATCGTCACACTTGGAGATTTGACGGAACATTTTCTGACACGGCCAAAACTTCATCGTCGGCTGACTGTGGTCGCAGCTGCTCTAAATCAGCCACCAGGGTGCAGGTCACATTACGTGTTCAAAAACCACCAATCTCAACTCCCAAGCAAAGATTATCCTTCACCATGTGCCAGTTTCAGCAACATCAGGCCGAATGTGTTGCGGCGCAAAACCGGCTTAAGCCTCATAAGGCTTTAAAATTTCCATCTCAGGTGTCTGTGGTTCTGAAGCTCTCCTTCATAGTACTAGCATTTTACCCTGCTGTGTCACCCCTCAGTCATCTGCTGTGGGGTGGCATGAGAGAAAGCGTGGAATGCAGAGCCACTGCACAGATCCACACAGTGAGGAGGATGGAGAGGGACAATGAGGGCTGAGTATTATGAGGATGAGCCGGGAAGTGATTCCAAAGGATGTGGCTCAAATTGAAATTTCTGTTCGCATAGTGCCAACTGAAATGTTCTGCCAGGTCCAATTCATATTCTTTACTCCACAGCACCACCAAGTGTTTAATAATCTTAATGAAGTTGCACCGGTGTACAGTTTGGTACACAAATAATGGATACGTCATGCTGAGGAATCAGAGAATTGGAGAATTAGGACTGGGATCTTTTTTTAATCTCATGCAGGCAGGAGCAAGCATTCAGACACTAAACTCACAGGACTAAAACAACGTGTAAACACCACTTCCTCTATGTGGGACGGCGCTATGTTTTGCGTAATGTGTAAAAGGTGAACAATGTTTGAACAATGAAATCATAGTCTTGCACGAGCATATTTTAATCTGGGTCAAATAACTATATAACTATTTCTCAATTACCTTTGTTGTAACCCTTTGTAAATGATTTACTGCATGGTTAAAGAATTCTACATTCATTAATTCATTTAAATAGTTTTTACATTTGAGAGTAGTTTATTTTCAAGTAACACATTTGTATAGTTCAGTAATAGGTGGTATATATTTTTATTTGGGGGTCTCCCCTTTGCAGTTCTTAGTTGTTGTTTTTTTTTGTTTGTTTGTTTACAGCTTGAGAGAAAAACGAATTAAATTAATAAACATGAAAAAAATTATCAGCAAAATTTAAGAGCCCTACTGCCAGATCAAAATTCTGTTGTTTGGGGGGGAAATGGCAGCAAGCCTAGCTTCCAGCGAGTGCGCTTTTATATCTCTGATGTGTGTTTTCATTTATCTGTTTATCTTAGCAATGTGCAGAATCTTGTCTTGTACATTAGCAGCACTTTAACAGCTCATCTGGTGCCGTTCCACACCTCTGACGCTTCCCTAGCGTTGTGCCGGGTTTTTTTTAGATCAACGTTCCCACATTGGGATAATTGGAAATTTCTTTTCTTCGTGCATTTACCCAACACGGAACCAGGATGACATGAGCAAATATTGACTTTTTATTACCTTTGCCAGTATGTGGGTTTTTACTTATTAATTCACCTCATCTGTGTTTGAGAGGGTCCTTTTTTTTACCATCACTCCAGCTTTAAGCTTGTGCTCAAGATTTGGTAATGAAATGTTCAGTAAAAAAAAAAAACCACTCACTGGTAAATAAAACTGTATGAAACATACAAGCAACCATGCGTTTAATGTGACCACTGTACGCATGAACATGACCGTATTAAGCTTTTTGTCTTTTGCTCACTCTTTCTTGTGCTCACTTCCCAGACCTGAAGAGGGAGGCCAGCATCTGTCACATGCTTAAACATCCCCATATCGTGGAGTTGCTGGAAACCTACAGCTCAGATGGAATGCTCTACATGGTCTTTGAGTTGTAAGTAACTTGCTTTTAAAATATTGGATTTTTTTTTTCCTGCCTTTTAAATATGTGCTGTGTTCAACTAATCTAAACCAGCGCTTTACCAATGGTGCCCTTCAGGCGAGAGTGTGCTGATGTGCGTTCACGCTTCATTTGCTCCCCAATTTCAGCCATAAAATCTCTTCTCATTACTACAGACATAGGATGGGGTTTTTTTTTTTTTTTTTAGTTTCTTATGTCTACGGGTGGGGAGCAGGAAATGACATCGACGTGTCTGATGGATAGACCAATTACTCCATGTTCCAAACACAACCACAGGTCCTTGTATATGGTCTTTACACAGTTTGCTAGTTGGTTGACAGTTATAAGTGCTATTTCCTCTGATTGCATGCAAGAGCTCTAACATTTAGCTGTCTTAGGCACTGATGTTTTTCAAGCATCTTAGTATATTGAATAATCATAATAAAACCCTGCTTCTTGTGTGTAATGTTCAGATTTGGGGTTTTTTTGCTAGCCGTTTTAAATTTTGCACTGAGAATCCTTACATCCAGTACATAACTGTGATTTTCACAACACATTTTGTCATGTGTCTGTGCTTTAATTTTTATGCATGTGAATGAACACTCTGAATGAACATCAGAGAACTGATGACAAAGCTTCAACTCGATCTCTTTGCAAATGACATTGATGCATGTGGGTAGTGAAGGCTATCCTGTCTGGTACACTCTCATAAAAGAGCTACTGTTGATGGAAAAGTCAATGCTGGCTATGGTAGAAAGGTGTTAGAACGCACAATGCATCGCAGCTTGCTGTGTATGTGGCTGCGTAGCTGCTAACTAGTCAGGATGCGCATGCTGACCCGTGTCCACCACCGAAAACACCTTCAATGGGCATGAGAGCATCAGAACTGGACCATGGAGCAATGGAAGAAGGCAGCGTGGTTTGATGAATCATGTTTTCTGTTACATCGTGTGGATGGCTGGGTACAAGTATGTTGCTTACCTGGGGAGGAGAAGACACCCGGATGTGGGAAAAAGGCAAGCCAGCGGATGCATTGTGATGCTCTGGGTAATGTTCTGCTGGGGAAACTTGTGTCTTGGAATTCTTGTGGAAGTTAATTTGACACGTTCCACCTACATAAAGATTGTTGCAGACTAAAGACACCCCTTCATGGCAACAATATTCCCTAATGGCAGAGTCCTCTTTCGGCAGGATAATGCACCCTGCCACACTGCAAAAAAAAGATCAGGAACGGTTTGAGAAACATGAGGGAGCGTTTCAAGTGTTGACTCCAAATTCCCCAGATCTCAATCCGATCGTACGTCTGTGGGATGTGCAGGACAAACTAGTCTGATCCATGGAGGCCCCACCTCACATTTTACACAACATAAAGGGTCTTCTGCTAACGTCTTGGTGCCAGATACCACAGAACCACTTCAGTAGTCATGTGGAGTCCATGCATAGATGGGTCAGAGATGTTTTGGTGGCACAAGGACGACCTACACAATATTAGGCAGGTGGTTTTAATGTTATTGCTTTAACACGTGGACATACATATTCAAAATAGATTCACCATATTTCTCTTGTTATGGCACTAAAGAAGCATAACCAGTGTTGTTGAATAAGAACCCACAAATATCAAAGTTATTATATATATCATTGAGATCTTACTGTTCGCCTCACTGGTCACCTGAACGTAATGAGTTTAATCCAAACCTCCATAACTCAAACAAGCCATTCTATAAATAATGGAAAGTTCAGGAATAAAATGTGGCTCTGGGAAATAGCCAGAATATTGTTGTGCACATTTGAATAATGAGCCTAATATTTGAACAGCTCATAAAATGATTATGTTCATAAACTAAATCTGTACTGAGGGTGTCAGTGGAATTTATTTTTACATTTAAACTGGTTCCTGCTTGTAAGAGAAGATTAAGATTTCAGCTGTTGTGGGACCGTCTGGATCAAAAGACTAGTGTGAGACAGACAACACTTTACCGCAGTCTAGGAAATAAATGTCTGTGTTTTCGTCAACCACTGCGCTGCTGCTGGCAGGACTTTGTAAAAAGTTTCTCAGGTCAAGAATTAAGTGGGAGATTGTTATTGATGTGTTGGATACAACGGACTAAAAGCCTGCGAGTTTGGTGCCTGCGGGATTGTTATGACCTCTACTCTTATATATTCCACAATATCTCATTAATATCAACATCAAATGATACGAAGGTGAGCATCTCTACATGTAATGTAATTTTGATCATATTCAAAAACATATACTCTACCGGTGGAATTTCTGTTTGATTAATTCTCATATGCAGAATATTTCTGTGTGCCACAGTGCGTCGGCAAGATGCGCCTTCTTTTCAGCGGAGCTTATATTATGCAGACCAAGTTCTTATCTGGGGAAATGCAGCTGCTGCTGCTTGGATTTTCACATCTCTGGAAAGCAGAGCTGACAGATTAGTTGTTAGACATACCGAGTTCACAAAACTGATTTCTAGATGAGAACTGCAAAACCCACAGTAAAAAAAAAAATAGGTTTTTTACAACTGTTATAATAACAGGGACTAACTTGTGTTGCGGCTGTTTAACACTAAATGTAACTATACGCAGAAAATAAAAGTATGATGTGTCAGCATTTTGTTAACTAAAAATGTACTGGTTTGCACTTTGCTGTGGTGTAAGAGGAATACATCACTTTGGGATGTTCTGTTAGTCAATAGTGTTTCATTACTTAGTTGTCAGAAGATTCCTCATAAACTAGCTCACGTTTCTTACACTAAGATTTTGGTACCCGACTCTCGGTTTACTTTTTCGTAGTAAGACATGATTGTATAAGCATGGGCCAACCTGTCAAACTTACCATAACATTCATTCAGTTACGGCTGAGAGATTTGACCAAAATCTCATTTCTCAATACAGGTCTTTTCATATCGAGATAACGATACATGTCACGATATAGTGCATTTTCTGTAAATTCAAAGAATGAATAAATAAACCTAGTTTTATCTTGAAAGGGGGGATTTAGCATTTTCAGATGATCAAAATGATCAGAAAAGTGTTAAATAATAAGTATGCACATGGTAAAAGTGCATATTTTGATAAGGTTGTTGATGATAACTGTGGTAAAATCATTAGCATTTAAGATGTCCAGCTTAACGAGCTTGTCCTTATTTCGCACTCACATCCTGGTCTTAATGATCAGGCCTGGGCCACACCAGTTGTGGCGCGTGTTCGTGACAGTCACAGAACCTGTGGGTTTTTATGTCAGCACCCATGTTAACTGGTTAGAGCAGCCACACAGTCTGCGTCAGGCGCGTAGCTCAACTGTGGCTCGAGCCTCACTGTAGTAGCACATCATCTACGTATATACATTTACAGTGAAAAGATCTATTAATAGTGATATTGACAACATTAAATAACCTTCCAACTGACACCTTTATAGTTTCAATGTAGGCTATATAAAATATATATATATGTGTGTGTATGTGTGTATATATATATATATATATATATATATATATATATATGTCTCAGATGTGAAAAAAATTATTATAGTTTATAGTTAACAGAACATTAGGTGAAGG
>JAQQZR010000035.1:11723796-11738053 GCA_030068235.1 Notoglanidium macrostoma | reverse complement strand
ACGTATATACACGTAATCTGCTTATTTGCTAAGAATTATATATCTTTTTGGATTTTGGTATACTGTATTAATCCCCAAGGGAAAATTCTTTCCCCATCCAAGCAGTGAACACGCACATATGCACGCGCACACACACACACACACACACACACAAGTGAGAAGTGAGAACACATACCCGGAGTAGTGGGCAGCCACATGCTGCAGCAGTTGGGAGTTAGATGCCTTGCTCAATGGCATTTCCGTGGATGCGGAGGGAAGGGAAAGCGCTGTTCATTCACTCCTCTCTCCCTCAAACTCCTCCTGTCTGTCCAGGGAATCAACCTGGTGACCAATCAGTCCCAAACCCTGTTCTCAAATCTTTAGGCCATGGCTAACCTGTGTAAACATGCTCAGACTAATTTTAAGAAGTGAAAAAGACCGTGGAGATGTCCGTATGTTAACACTGAAGCAGTCCAGCAAGGGAGTGTGTGTGTGAGAGATATTGTGTGTGTGTGTGTGTGTGTGTGTGTGTGTGTGTGTGTGTGTGTGTGTGTGAGAGAGAGATTGTGTGTGCACGTGTGTGTTTTTTAAATAAAAAAAAAGAAGGTGCTAGCAGAAATGATGTGATAAGTGTGTAGGCCTTGAACAATAAGTTATTGTACTGGAGTATCATATTAACAGCAAGTGGTGGTTCCTCTTCTCTTTGTGGTTGCTTTTTTCCATGGTAAAACAATGACATTATTCCCTAGAGAAAACAATTTGGAGAAGCAGTTTATAAGCTGAAGCGTGAGAGTTGCAGACATGGCAGCATAGATAAAGAGCATAGTTCTAATCAGCTTTGTAATATAATATGCCAGAATACTTTCCTCATATAAAATATGACACAAGCGGAGAAACCGTCATATATTTTATTGTAAGTACTATCATAGTGCTTCAAAAACATTATTATGGTACACGCTGGAAATGATCTTTTGTAAATGCGATGAAATAAGGAACAGAAACATGTCGCTCTGTCACACATGCTCTTAAACACTGCTAGTTGTGCATGAAGAGAAAAGTCTGGGATGAATTTTATGACTTAATCCTCATATATTCCAAAAGCATTGGGCATCACTTGCCTCTGGGCTGATTTGTATGATGGCTGGAAAACTTGAATAAGGGAAATGTCATAATTCTTATTATCATATGACATTTACTGTAACATTATAAGACTGTCTATTTCTAGAATAGTTATTAATTTGAAGCTTAAAATTGTCGAATTCTATTAATCTTTTAATTATTAAATGCTTGAAATAAGACGTACAACCAGTCTTAGTAAGCTTATATTTGTTGAAAAATAATCTAATTTCGGATATTAGCCCACATCCAAGATATTTGGCAGTGCTGTTACTAGGAGACAAAGTAGAACAGACAGTCAGAAATTAGAGAAACTTTCTGTAGCTGCTGTTTACAGCTTTGTGCATGCTGACCGATTCACATCAAAAATCTTCCTCAGTTTTTATTGGCTATTGATGTATGTTTACATTTGAGTTGTTGACCAGTAAACACTCATTGACTACATCCAGAGTGTTGTCAAATATTTGCTGTACTTCTGCTCACACTCCTGAGCCTGAACCTCAGTCAGGAGGTCCACACACACGTCTGCATTTGCCCTGCCAAATACCTGCAGATCAGGACTGATGGATTATAATCAAGGGAAAAGTCATGCAGTGTAGCCGCGTCTACTTCTAACAAGCTTCTTGTTCGTCCTCTTATCCTTAATCAGATGGAGGAGATGGGAAAATGATCAGTATAACATTGCCAATTATACTTTTAATGCCTAACGGGAAGGGAGTTAAAGAAATGAACAAGGTTGCTATTGCAACCCAACTGTTGTTGGAAAAGAGTATTCCGAAGATCTCATTTTTCTTGCTTTTTTTTTTTCTACAGTGTTGAATGCATCGGTTTGTACTCATGCTAAAAAAGGAACATGCAGGAAGTATTATATGCAGTGTGAAAGGATTTCCTTTTAGCTTACTCCTACAAGAGTTGTATTTGCATCTCATTGCACCCAATTTGAAAAGAGCAGTCATTCTTAGAAAAACACATTTTCATTGTACCTTTTTTGTTTGTTTGTACCCTTTGCTTATTCTCAAGATTGAATATATTAGTGTCACATGATTTAGAATAGTCAAAACGGTTGCTCAAGTACTTTTATTTAAAAACCTCTAGTGAAAACTCTATAGTGGCACGCTCATTACACAAGAACAGATCCGAGTGATGCTTGATAAAGCAGTGCTTTATCGCTGAGATGAAAACCATTAAAAATATTTAAAAAATGGTTTGGCTTTATAGTTTAACTCGTATTAACATGCAGAACACGGACGTTAAATATTTTGTCACATCTAGTGAAAGATTTCTCATTCTTAGCATCTAGCTGTCCATTTCCTTTCAGTATTTCCAAATTTGTGTTCTTATGAATTCTAGTCTGCGTTTTAAGACTGCCGCGAACCATATCTCATGGAAACCAGAAGGTGAAAATGTGGTTGATGGCAGTAAGCAAAGAAAATCATGAGAAGGCAATTTTGTAAACTTATCAGAAACTGTCATGTTGAAGGAATGTTTTTATTTATTCACAGTAATCTGTCATCTTTGGCTAGTTTTCATGCATGCTATTTTAAGCACCTCCAACACACAGTTAAATAGCAGTCTATTCACTTTCTATAATAATAAGCCACACTGTATATACAGATTATATAAAAATCTACATACATGGTCTCAGAAAAATCATGAATCATCCATCCATTATCTATACCAGTATCCATTAACGGTCAAAGCAGAAGCTGGAGCCAGTCCCAGCTTACTTCAGGCAAGAGGTGGGGTGCATCCTGGGCAGGTCACCAATCTGTTGCAGGGCTAAGTTAGCTTTTCCTTTGCAGTGCAATGTGTTGCAACTCCAACACGATAGTTTTACAAGCATTTTACTGTACTTCATGATTGAAGTCAAGGTTAGACGTTTGGTCAGTCTTCAAATCTTTGGAATCTGCAGGTACCTGGTGTGTCGGAGCACCTTTTACATTACCGCTGTCGTACTGACTAAGCTGTCCACATTCGTTCATAGTCCTGGATGATTGGCTCTCTTTTGTGTTAAAGCTTTCTCGAAACATACCACGTGCATACCTTTTAAAAGTCTTATCCAGCAGGAAGTAAATGATGGGGTCTGTGCCACAGCGTAGAACTGCCAGACAGAGGAGAGCATTTTTAATCTCTACGTGCATGGAAAAAGGATGGCATTCTTCTAGAAGATCTCCAGACTGAGCGGTATACTGTGCCATGGCAATGAAAATAGCTTTATAGATGTGGTGTGGGAGGAGACAAATGACCAGCACGGTCTGGATGACCAAAATGTTGCGGCACACTCTTGAACAGACCCTCTGTCTGTCAGCGATGGCCTTATTTATTTTTGTCCTGTTGATGTGCCTGATCACAGCTATGTAGGCACTCGACACCAAAAACAGGCAGAGGAAGAAAAAGGTGATTCCTACAATGGCAAATGCTTGAGAGCCGGCGCCACCAACCTCCACTGGAACACTGTAGCACATCTGCTCGCTGTTCTTGTCCACGCTGTCGGTCTCCATTGTAGCGTAAATCACCACTGTGGGGACCACCCCCAACACCACAAGGACCCAAGTTCCTGCACACATGGCCACCGCAAATGGAGTTTTCTTCATTCTGCTTAAGACGATTCTAGGCAGGACTTTGGTGCACCTGCTTGGGCGATGGCCGTAGTTATGCTGGATAAGTGTGGCAAAACGACTTATTGCGAGCCAAGTGAGAATGAACATGCCTCCTATAATGTTGGTGTGCAGAACTGGGGTCAGGACATTTATGGCTAACTGACACTTCAGACTGGATGCAGGCCAGCTCTTGCTAAGAGCGTAGTAGACTGCATTGAAAGGCATGGTGAGGCACAGAATCAGATTTGAGATCCCCAGGTTGATGAGGTAGATGTGGGTGGTGGTTTTAGTGGAAATCTTTACCATGAATACCCAAAGAGACAGGACATTTCCAGACAGGCCCATGATGAACATGGCACTGTAAAGAACGGGCAGGACCAGATATGTGGCGAACGTTTGACACAAGCATGAGGATGCATTAAACTGAGTGACCTGGTAACAGACTGCCATTTGGACCACCAGTGGGAGGGGGCTCCAGTGTTCTAGATAAAAATCAAGAAAAAGTTTCTCAAGCTGCAGTGTAAAATTTTAATAGGCTGTTTTTGTTGTTTGTTTGTTTTTTTTGTTGTTGATGTTCAGAGAAGAAATTATCTGACAGTTTGAGCATAACATTTTATATTCACTACATCAGATGTAAGCAAGGTTAATGAATGTTACCGTAAGAGCGTACATAGTGTGGTTTTGAACACTAATGGCAAAGTAGAACTGAAACTTCATGGCAAACATGTTAAGAGACAGTGACAGACCTGAAAGCAAAAGTCCTTAGCACTTAAATATTCAAAAGACATGCGACTACCTATACATTTTTTGAACTAGCACGAACTGATGTGATTGCGTATTCTTTAACCGGTGGTTTGTTGTTGTTGTTTTGTTTTGTTTTTCTCACTTCACAACACATTTTCAAAGTGCTTACTAATTTGAGAGCAGACCTGTTTAAAAATATGTGCAAAATCTGTCCCAGAAATTATTCAGATGTGTCTTGGTAAATCAATATTTACTTATTTTTTGTCAAGGATGCCAATAGTTACAGATGTGGTTGTATGTGATGGAGTAAAAAATATAAAGCTGCAAAGAGAAAGCAGATGCTTTAAAGATGAACATGTACATATTGCTTCACAACATGATGTGAGGTTATACCAAAGAGATGTTCAGAGATCATCAGAAGCTGTTTTCGTCTTGTGCCAACACTTGTTCTTTATCTTATCCATTTTCTTAAAAAAAGTATCTACTTACCTTGTCAGGAGCATCTGCCAATGAGCAGTATGTGTGTACACTCTGGTGCACGGTCTCTTCAGGAAGTTATTTTGTGCACGCACAGTGTCGCATACATACTTCTCTTTTACTATAAGGAACGTTTGCTATCATTACAATAACTGCAACTTGAATAACAAATGCCGCATTACTGTAAGTCTAAACGCAGTATAAATGTTACAGTAAGGGAGCACCCACCCAATGCTGTGGCTAAATTCTGGAAAACAGCAAAACATTACAGAATATTTTTGGAGTAAAAATGAGGCTCTCTGCAAATAATATACCTTGACACCTGTAGTTAAAGAAAACATATACTCACCAAACACTTTATTTGGGAATATCTGTACACCTACTCATACATGCAAATATTTAATCAGCTACTCCTGTGCCAGCAGTGCAATGCATCAAGTCATGCAGATATTTACATCAACTATCAGAATGGGGAAAAATATCATCTTGGTGATTTTTGACCAAGGCATGCCATGATTGTTGGAGAATTGCCAGACCGGCTCAAGCTGACAAACAGGCTCGGTCTGTACAATTTTGGTGAGTAGAAAGGCTGATGGGTTACAACAGCAGAAGAACAGACAACTAAGGCTGCTGGGAGCACAGGCTCACCAAAACTAGCTGAAGGCTGGAAAAATGTAGCCTGGGCTTCTCCTGAGGCACATAGATTATGGGGTCAGAATTTGGCACCTACAGCATGAATCCATGGACCCACTGCCTTGTATCAACAGTTCAGGTTGGTGGAGGTGGTGTGGGGAAGGTTTTCTTGGCACACTTTGGCCCTTTAATACAAATCAATCATCACTTGAATGCCAAAATCTATTTTAATGTTGTTGCATACCATTTGCATTCTTTCATGGCCACAATTCACCCATCTTCTAGGTTCTAGTGGCCCCAAAGCAAAAGCCGTCTCAATCTGGTTTCATGAAAATGACAATACGTTTAGTGTTCTTCAGTGGCCTTCCCAGTCATGAGATCTGAATTCGAATTAAGCACCTTTGTGATGTGGTTCAGTTGAGCGTTCACAGCATGAGAGCGCACCTGAAATATCTGCAGGAATTACATGATGCAGTCACGTTAACACGGACCACAATCTCAAAGGAATGTTTCCATGCCACAAAGAATTGAGGCTGTTTTGAGCCCAAAGTGAGGCCGTACTCGGTATTACTATAGTGTTGCTGATAAAATATTCCATGAGTGTATATTTTGTTATAATTTTATTTTGTGTAATTTCTAACCTTGCCTCGTTAGCCTGCAAAAATCATGTTGGGTAAAAAGTGGTAGATGTCTAAAACCTTACTAGCTTAGAGTGCTAGATCAAGATTTGATCACGTTTTGGATAGTTACATGCCATAATGTAATGGACACATAAGCCTAATAAATTCCGTTTGTAATCAGATACTCATGTCAGATATGTCAATGTCCACAGTACTCCTGTGCCATCATAAGTTTATTTACCCTTGCACTCTGGGATCTGTTAGACCCCAGAGCCTTTTATAAAGTGGGAAAGTGGGTGACTTTGTAGACTAGGTGAAGATTTAATTATCCAAAAATAAAAAAAATAAAAATTTTCTACTGCTGCTATATATTATGAAGCTTTCCCTCTGTTTGGGGTAAAAATCACCCCAAGGTTTATAATTAATTTTCACGTTAACCATTTTACCCTAGACCTTTTTAACCACCAAGGGTGACGCTTCACCTACCCTGCATAACTTCTATTGATCATGTGACTGCAGCAGATGTCCAGTTTTTGGGCTGCAAATCTCAGGATGGCCTTTGGTGGTGAGGTCTGGGATGAACTGGTTAATGTGAAAATTAATTATAAAACTTTAAAACTGTGACCCCAATCAGAAGAATATGCAAGAGCATACCAACAGATTACAAGGGTTAAAACAGAGAAGAGCACTTGCACACACTGCACAGATCACAGCAGACATCTGCAGATACGTTTTAAAATGTTTAAATGGACTAATAAAAAACATGCCGATAACAAGAAATTTAGCCAACAGAGCTTACGGAATTAATCAGCAATTATTTCCACAATGATGTTAGCATGACAATGAGGCTCATTTTTTATTTCTGCACCTGACATTTACAGCAGATGATGAAACCAAGACTGACGTGCATGATGCTTCTAATTAAAGTAATCATTTATTTTCCGTTGTAAACTTTGTTAAATTGTTTTTGTGAACGATGTTTTCCCATTAGTAGATTAGAAGTTATAAATGAAGAGGAAGGTGCGAAGCCTCTTTCAGCGTTATCGGAATAGAGTTTTTAAATCCAATTGTCTGTCTTAACTTTTGGATGTAAGAAGACTTTTAAAATGCTGCAAGTTTACTTCCGGTTGAGATGTGGCAAGTAAGACGCTCATTTCAGGTCTGAAGCGCATGCAGTTTTCAGAACTGTGCCGTGTCTAGAGTAGAAAATGTCATGGTCAAATTTGACCATGGGAATGCTTTTCCCAGACTACCACATGTTAGTGCCAACCATTTATACAGGTCCGCTATAAAAAGGAAAAAAATGTTCTATATTTGTGCAGTAATGTAGATACATTTCATTTATTCCCATCACACCAATGAGGTTCTAAAGCTCTTCCAAGTCTATCACTTTCCATTCAGTCTCCTTTAACAAATGAAGAATAGGTGAGGTATAAGCAGTTGACTGAAATCTGTTCTGTACATATTGTCATTAAATTAAAAACACAGCCAGTTGCTAATTAATTGTACACTCGTTTGGTGCCATATTATATACTTTGATAAAGGTATGAGCCATGCTAAAGATCCACACACACTGAAAGAAGTGTACAAAACTGTACCATTCCTTGCTGGCAAGAAGGCACACCAAGCATAGCTCTTTTGCATATTCCATCATTAATATATAAAGAAATATATAGTATACCATTAACATTATATGCAAACGGTAATTACAGTTCAGTTATGTTCTTTCAATTCCGTTCAATCATATAATTCCGTTCAGTTGTGTAACCTTAAATCCAGGGTACAATATATCCACATTTCTAGCTGAAAAAAATACATCTTATAAAAGATGAGAGAATCACCCTAGGGCACTCAAACTCTGGCTTGTCTGTCAGTTGTTCAATAGCCATCACACAGCTGCTTCTGGCCAAAGCAGCACACTACAAGCAACACCACCTTGTATTTTTAGTCATACTGCATTAAACAGGCATTAAGCAAGATGCTAATGCACTTGTACCCTGCTCTTTTGTTTGTATTCTTTACAAAATATAAAAACGATTCCCACTTTATTAGGCACACCTGTACCCCTGCTTATTCATACAGTTCTCCAAACAGCAGCATGGTGCGTAATGTCATGCAGATTCAGGTCAAGAGCTTCAGCTAATATTCACGTTAATAATAGAATGTAGACTGGGGGACATGTGATCTACGTGATTTTGATGATGGTTTAATTGTTGATGCCAGATGGGCTGGTTTGAGTATTTTAGAAATTGGTGAATTTCTTGGAATTTCACACACAACAGACAATTAACCAGAAAACCAAAATAACATACAGTATATACAGTAAGCAGCAGTTCTGTGGGTGGAAACACCTTGTTGATTATGGAGATCAGAGGAAAACGACCAGACCTTTGAGCTGACAGGAAATCTGTAGTAAGTTAAATAATCACTCTGTACAACCATGCTGAGCATCTCAAAATGCGCAACGCATCAAACTTTGAGGTGGATAGGCTACAACAGCAGAAGACCATGTCTGGTTCTACTCCTGTTAGTCAAGAACAGGAATCTGAAGCTACAGTTGAAACAGACTGACTGGAATTGGACAATTGAGAATTGAAAAAAGACCAGGCAATGTTTTTCCAATCCTCAACTACCCAGTTTCAGTCACTGAGAGTGCATTTTCCCCATTCTGATGTTTGAGGTGAATATGAACTGGTGCTCTTGACCTGTGTCTGCATAAGCATCTGTAAGCAGCTTACAATAGTTAGTGGTGTGCATGAGTGTGTGTGTATGTATGTATGTAAATTCCATGACTCCAATTAAGATTTTGTGCAGTGTTCTTGGTCTATATCTGTAGGAGGGACTTGGCTCTTGGAGATATCTGGTTTAGGATGGTTTCTGATGTTGCGTTTGGCTCGGCAGCAGGGCAATTGCAGCACCAGATATAGCACTGGATGCAGACAGCAGCTGAGTGCTGCTACAAGTATCAACAGAGTCTTTAAACAGAATTCTTCCTGCTTCTTTGTGCAGTCTTTATTTTTTGATGCTATCAGCCTAATCCTCTGCACATGGTAGGGCAGGAAGCAAACCACAAACGAAAGCACAGAGGCCAAGATTTTCCTCCGCACTCTCAGGCCACTGCCAAGTCCAGCACCCACCAAACTCTTTTGGTTCACCTTGTGCAAATAGAAGACCAGCAGCCCATAACTGACCAGCATCAAGCCCAGCATGAAAAAGAAGATTCCCACACCAAGGCTGTGCAGTCCATTCATTTGAGCAGATCTTGTATTCATCACCTGATCAAAGCAGGAATTCAGTTTTTGTCCTGTGGATTTCAAGCTTATTTTATATGCCATAGAGCCAGCTACAAAAGTGATTCCCAGTATCCAGGTGCCAAGGCAGAGGAACCAACAAAGACGTGGACGCTTGAAAACTAGGAACAGCCTGCAGCGCAGCTGTGTTACTGTAACACAGCGGTTCACACTGGTCCATAGCAAGAAACCCATGTTGCAATAGATGTTGATGTAAAAACATGAGACCATAAGAAACTCTGTTGCTGAGCAGACTACAGTGCCAGCCTTCCACCGGGAACTATGTATATAATAAGCCATTCTAAAGGGAAAGCTGCAGCACAGCATCAGGTCCGAGACCATTATGTTTAAAGTGAAGATGACTGTGGGTGTCTTCTCGGTCCGCCAGAGGTCCAGTGTGGCCAATCCATTGGTCAGGAAGCCCAGGATGGCCAGGAAGAGGTAAAGCCAAGGTAGAACTTTGAGGTGGTAGTCTTCAGGCACCAGGAAGCAGCTTTTGGAGAACAGAGAGGGTGGGGGGACATAAATGACATTGTGGTGAATTTCATGTGGCTCCTGTGAACTCTATGGCTCATTCCATTGGCTGTGATAAAAGCAATAATAAAAGAGCAAATGACTCCAGTACATTTTTATGCATCATTTCAGGATTGAAGTGTAATATCAGTGATCTCCTCCATGATTAGGTTCCTGTGGTACTAATGGTCTAATTCTTTAGTTTTCTCCATCTCACTCTTATTCTCATTCTTAAATCATTTCAATTTTATGTACTTTGTGGCCGCAAACTAAATTTTGAGAAACTCCACTAATGGCTTTAATATATGATTTTTATTTATTTATTTTTTGGCTTCAAGAAATCCCAGTTCACCTGGTTAAAAAAAAAACCAAAAAAAACACTGACATTTCAATGGCTCGGTAACTGACTCTATTGGCTTTAGATTTATTTGTAAATTATGAAACTCCATGCATTAGACATCTGTAATTCCTGTGTTCTAACGTGCACTGCTTGTAAAGCCCTGACAATTATCTCATGACTTGATCTGGGTGTATTAGTATAGAGGAAGTCTCAACAAACGTAGATGCTTGGGGGTTTAGAATTGCAGTGATACAGCAATGTAGCGGTGTTATTATAATAAGACACAGATCAAATGAAACACAGATTTAGATAGATAGTTTAGTAAATAAATTTGTGCTAGTCAGAACCTATAATACTGCCTGAATAGAAGTGTGTTCTAGAAGTGTATTTAATTACATAAATATAAATATAATTTCACATTATATACAGTAATCAGTAGTGATGAACAGAATACCTTTTTCTGCAGGCTGTCCCGTTAATTTTAGTGCAGTTTGTTTCATAACTGAGTGCTGACATACTGGCTTTGTTTTCTTGCTGGTTTCTTCTTGACTTCTTATGCAGCGTTTGCGTTCAGAGTTTATCATGGGCGGATTTATCATTTAAAGAGGAGAACTAAGCAGATGCATTCTGACCACATCCTCTGATTACGTCGCTTGTTAACCTTGTAATTCTGCATAGATCCTGACCTGGATTTTGCTTTTATAACACACACACACACACACTTTTTAAACAGAGTTTAATGTCCTACACAATTGCAGTATTCTGTCAATAGATGGTGCCCTATTTGCAGACAATATCTATTGTCTTTTTTCAGCCATGTTATAGTGAATTATACGGGGAAACAAAGCATGTAGAGAGTGTTTATATAGCCCGTCTTAATTATTAATGTAGGCATTCAAACTTACTTGACATTTAATGCATCCTGTTAAATGCTTCTGATTAAAAATAAAATAAAATAAAAAAAGCAAAAGCTTTCCTTAAAGATTATGTTCAGATGCAAATAGTAAAGTTAGTTGATTGGTTGGTTGATTTTTATTCTAACTTGAGTTCGAGAGAAAGACAGGTTTGTGAAATGGGGGAAGGTCTACAAAACCAATGGAAAAAATATTGGAAATACTGTTTCTTTATATGGACAGTTGTGCATATCATATTGCAATTTTTCATGTACTGTGAAAGATAATATTAATTTCTGATGATAACAGGTTTCAAAGCTGCCAGTTAGTAAAAGAAGCATAGTGGTATAGCCATTGCCTGCATCAGTCATGTATTTGGATGATCGATATGAATGGTAGTCTTTCTGTACACAGTGCTGGTGTCACTTTGTGTACCCTGCTCCCTTTGGTTTCTTCCCATATCGGAATTGGCGCTGCTATAGCCACCAAAAGTCTTCAGGCAGAAGTGTTTGTGGATTGCCTGCAGTACCGTCCTGCGCACCGAGCTGCACAGCAAAAAGTACATGACTGGATCCAGGCAGCTGTTAAACGCAGAAAGCAGCAGCGATAACTCGTTGCTCTTGTCCACTAACTGAATCCACCAACACGAAATATCTGAGATCTGTGAGTAGATGTAGAAGATCCTCACCAAGTGATATGGTACAAAGCATAAGGTGAAGAGAAAGAGGACAAAGAAGGACTTCCGAGCTGTTCTACTGTACTTGGCCGCATTTGGAAATTCTGGCTTCTTCTCAGAGACCCGAAGCAGTCCTATTGCTATCTTCCCATAAGTGGTTATCAGAATACCATAGACCACCCAGAAAACAACCACAACAGCAAGGTTCATGTAGGCTTTCCATTTGGCATTGTTCAAGTTTTTGTACTGGAAACACATATTGGACTTTGTGTGATTACCCAAGGCAATCAGTGGTATTATGCTGACTGTAGCTATTACCCAGAGGAGGCAACATGTAAGAATGCTCTGCTTATTGCTGAGGAACCTCTGCCTGCTCGAGACCCTCTGCAGCTTCATATAGCGATCTATACTAATTAGCCCCAGCAGAACAATGCTTACATACATGTTCATGTAGAAAACATTGCCCACTATCCTGCAGAACACAGGATGCAAACACCAGTAGTCATGGTTGGCATGGTAGACCACACGGAACGGCAAGCAGATCATGAGGACCAAATCCGCCAAAGCCAGGTTAATGAGGAAAATGCGCACTGAATTCTTCTTGGAGTGTAGTCGCAGGAACACCCAGAGGGCTAGCAGATTGCCAGCTAAGCCAAGCAGAAAGAAGAGCGAGTAGAAGACCGCTAGCGGGACCCGTAAACTCCCATCATTCAAACTGAAATTGCCACATTTTGTGGTTAGAATGTCTTGTTTTTGTTCTTCTGCTATAGAGTTGATTATTTGGGAGGTGTTGTGGAAATTGTGCTCTGCCATTACATTTGTAGTCATTTTAGGCCTTTAAAAGAAAAACAGAGCGTTAGTGCTTATGTGATGTTGCTCCCAGCATAACAGAAGTTCTTTTCATTCCATTCTTAACCAGCAGTTTCACTCAGCATTAACTCCAGATTAAATCAGACATGCTTGAGATCAACACCAGCAAGTACCTCTTTATAAAACAAAACTTGGAAATGCTTTTTTTTTTTTTTTTTTTTTCATAAATATTTAGATGTTCTAAATCCAATAAAGACACCAGTTAGAGTAGACATGTTAAGAACATATTACGGTCTTCAGTCCAAATTATTTTAGTTCATGCCAAGTTACTTACTGTGTGATTGAATTTCTTTCAGGAATTACTGCTCCACAGACTTGGAATTGCGGTTCTATGCTATTGGGTTAATTGTAAAATGTTTTCTCTTCTTCCCTTTAACATTTGCGCTAAATTTTAAACATTTTCCTCCAGAGTCACCGGTTAAGACGTGCAGATCAAACACTTTTGTGTGATAAAGTGCAGAGACAACTTTTTTTAAAGACTAGAAAGGGGAAGCCGCAACCACCACAGTTTAAAAAAAAAAACCACAGCAGCAGACACAGTGACACCGTGCAATCATTTTGGTTATTTGAATCTTCCATACCCCAGTATTACAAATGTAACATCCATACAACCATTAGGCAGATTATTCACTCATGTTAAGTTGAATCTTGGCTTGGGTATGACTGCTAATAAACTTAAAATAAACGCTATATAAGATAATTGTGCTTTTGGAATAAGCTTTTTTTTTCCTAAGAAGCCAAAAAAATTGTAACTGCTCACGAAATTGGATTTTGGATCCAATTTGGAACTGTGCAAAACTAGACCTGACATAGGTGTTATTAGGGTTTCTTTAGTCTGTATGGAAAAATAATGTGGTTTGTGTGGGTTTTTTTTTCCCTCCTGCAGCCTCACTGCGTGTTGCTGGCATCAAAGGAGAACTCTGCTCCCGTGAAGCTGGGTGGCTTTGGAGTTGCTATACAGCTCGGAGAGTCAGGATTAGTGGCTGGAGGTAAGCGGTGTCTGAAAGTGTACTGCTCTGAACATGCACTAGGAATCAGGAGACGAAGTTGTGTGTTGCAAGCTATTCTTGCAAAAGTCTTCCTGTTCTGTAACGTAGGAAACCAGTCTTCCTGTTGCGCTGTATAGGAGTGTGTGTAACCTAGTGTGAGTCGTTTTCTGTAGCTTACCCACTACATCAGCTCTAGGAATGCAGCAGATTATCTATTATCATACAGATAACCTCACTGTCTACTCCTTGTCTATTACCAAGACATCTACTTTCATTTTTCTCAAAAACAAGAAGTGAAACTCATGCAGATGTGTTGCCAGTAGTGTGAAGGTACATGAGGTTGCTTTGAATGCTGTTCATCCATGAAATGTATAAAGCAGGTAAAACCTTATAACATTCCTACACTTAGATCTTCCTGTTACCTACAACTACATATTTCATCATGCAGTATAACATTTAGAAAAATTTGCTTGGTGTTAGTTTTAACCAAGTCATGACTGACCAAATTCATCTGAAC
>JAQQZR010000035.1:11671409-11719351 GCA_030068235.1 Notoglanidium macrostoma | reverse complement strand
TCCTATTATATATGCATAAGGAGAACATCTGTCTCTCGTTCGTTATTCATCTGCTGTCTCTGTGTCTATAAAAACGCACAACCACTCACACACACGCACGTACATGTGATTCGCTTGTGTCTTCGTACGCATTCTGTAGTGTTGCAGGGTGTGTTTGTCTGTATATGAATAGCTCCAGCTGCACATTCAGAGCTGTGTTATTCTTGAGCACTGTCATCAGCTCAAAAATCTTACACATCAGCTCAAACGTCTCAGTGTACAGGACTCAAAGAAGTACACAGGGCAGAGTCGAAGGCTTGTGCCAGAAAAGACAGTAGGCGTGTCACTTGGGTTCTGTGAGTGCACATGTACTATTGAAACCCTGACTCCAGTTCCAGGAACAATGGCACCTATTGTCACAGCTCCTTTCAGTACCATGGCTGCAGCAGGGTCTGTCCGATGGCCTGCGCCACACTTTAAGACATTGCCACCTCTGTCAAGGCTAAGCACATAGAGCTCAGTTCTGCTGGAACTCCAATGATCCACAGGAAGGAAGCAGAGTCACCCAGGCTGCTCCAGTAGTGACTGTAGTGTGGGCCTTGTGAGTTTGGATGATATCTGATGAGCCTCTGTGCCGTCTTTAATGTTTGGTGAGTAAATGTGCCCACTTTCAGTTCTGGGGTAGTTTTGTTGTTCTAGCTGCAAAAGCTTACTCGGACACTGTTGGTTTGGAAGTTTAGAAAGCTGTACTTGCTTGTCTGCAAATGTTGCCTCAATGGATAAACTATGCTCCTGCTCTACTTTTATTTCTGAATTTTTTTTTACAGGGGTTAGTTTTGAAAGCTGCAAATGAAATTCTTGCTGCTTTCCATAATATGAAGTAGAGGAACCTATTAGGCTCAATTTAAATATCATCGTGCTTAGAGATTGTTACATAACAGGTACATAATATAATAGGTTAATACATAGGCTCTTTCAGCCTTTTTATCATTTGTTTTTCTCTCATTACACCGATTTAGGTTGTTTGTAACAGAATACAGCTGACTTCCTTTATTCATATTTTTAGGGCTACTTCAGGGATTAGTCAGAGGTGGGTTTTGTAGGTCACATCCCCTCTAAGTGTTTTTCCTGTACGATCTCTTACATACACAAGAACCGCTGAAGCAAAGCAGACAATTAAAAAATATATATACTGGCAATGTCTTGCCATTTAGAAAACAAGGTTGTTGAGCTGTAATTTGCATGGCAGCATGTATGTGCTATTTTTTCTCAGTAGGTTAATCTGGCCACAGCTCATGGAAACTTTCAAAGACTGAGAGGTGATTTCTGCAGAAATATTCATAATATACACTTATTCTCTGCCATTTGTTTTTAAATTGTGTATCAGGTGTCTTCTTAAAGCATGCTCATCAGAAGTAAACTGTAAATTAATGACACCCTTTGGTTAACGCAAATGATAGCTGATGACCTGGAGACAGCAGAAACTACAGACGAGCTGCGCGAGCTGTTATTTCCTATGACCACAAAGTAAAGTTGCAAAAGACACGTCAGGTGTTTTTTTTTTATTAAAAAACCCACACACATTGGGTGTGTTAAATCTGCATGTTGTCTTGCTTTGAAGAAGTTAGTTTTAAACAGTTCACATATGCTACATATGCTCTGTGTAATTTGAATGGACACATGATGATCTAGGTCACGTGACTCTAAAAACAAATTAATTGCATGAAGGACAGAATTCCGATAATGAGCGAGCAGAGCAGACTCATGTTGGTCTTCAACATTGTCAATTTTATTTACATGGAGCACATTTTAGTGCTCCAACAACAATTTAGGATTCCAACAACTGAGCAACATGAGGGCAAAATCTTAACTTCTCTTAAAATCTTTTTTTTTATCTTTTTTTTTTTTAAATAGTTAGTTAGATAATTTGTCTGATCATTTGAATTTGAAATATTTGAATATTTTTCTTCTTAAAAATGAAGTGTTATGTTGCTTGACTAACTGCAGACTGTTTATAGTTGTTCTTCGTTTTGATGTCTGATTAATATCATTATGAGTCTTTCCTCAATATTTGTATAAGTGATGCGTGTCGTCAGTGCATACTGCTCACACAGAATTGTAATACGCACAATACATTATGCAGAATAAAAACCAAGAAACAGAACAGAAATGACTTTATTTCTGTTTTTATTTTCTGATTTATTTCACATAACAAATGAATGAGGCACGGCCCAGACCTGTTCCAAGTTCATGAAGACCACTGGATATACTTTGTGGGGGAAAAAATATCCAAAAATGTTGTATTATCTACAGTTTTGTCAAAAAAAATACATCTACAGTTGTGGTCTGTTGTTTACATACATGAACGTGAGTGTCATGACAATACTGGCCTTTCAGTGACTTCTTTGAACTACTCTTTCTCTGTGCCAGAATGATTGCGCAACACGCATCTTTTATGGAAAAAAAACAAGAATGTGGTGAAAATATTTTAATTCATTTGGGGTTTTCTGAAACCAACAATAGTCAAATGGTAAATACAGAGTCAAAACTATACATACACCCACTTAGGTCATTAATTCAGTGGTACTAAAAGTTGTCTATTATGACTGTATGTAAACTTCTGACCTCTGTATTTTAGCAGTATATTAATTACTAAAAAGAAACATCTGTTTCGGAGCCACAGTTACAGTTCCTGTTTAATTACTATTAATGCAGACTGTTTAACCATATTATCATATAAGCAGTGTACCCGTGTAAAATATCCTTAAAAGAAAGGTTCCTTTGGAGTTACTCTATATTGTGTTTTATTCACATAAAGCAGCATTGTGTTGACATTATAAAACCACTTCTACTGTTATTTTTCCAGCTGTATGACAAGATAAACACCAAGTCCTCCCCACAGATCAGGAATGCTCCAAGTGATGCCGTTCAGAGAGCTAAAGAGGTTAGTGCCTCATCCTGTGGCGTTACAACTCAAACCTACGATCACTTCAGACAGAAGCATCGCTAAATGGGCAAGCTCATCCGAGTGTCCTAATTAAACCAGAACTAGCACATGATGCACACAAATCACAAAAAAAAAACCTTGGCTGACCCTGAAAACATCTGTAAAAACAAATGGCGTTTATCTGTTTACATATCTCTTCCCCACTTTGTTTGGTCAGTACTCTATATATTCATTCTTAAGGAATTTCTTAGTGAACCAAAGAGGAAGTGCTGACGATAATGAAATAAATTATGAGAAATGACTTCTTTGAAAGAAAGTAATTGAAGCAGAAGCATGTTTAGGGGAAGTTTGTGGTAGGAGTTATGCTGGTTGAACCTGCTTCATGACCATGAGCAGTCATACTAGTCTGCTTTCTCAGCATAGTTGAATCACACCATAGTGAGAAGGTAATAACCTGTTTTTATCATCTTCACTCACTTTTTTACATTTTTATTTTTGCATTTTCAGTGGCAGGGTCTAAGTAAGCTAAGACTAACTAATCGCCTGTGACTAATGCTGAAAGTTCACCAAAGGCTCCACTGCCCACTGACTGAGGCATAACCCTTTACACAGACCACTTACGTAAATGGTATAACTTTTCTGTGGTAATGTGGCAAATGAATATGTGAGTGATGAGAAACCCAGGTTGTGTTAGACGAAACACTGTATTACTTAACCGAAACGAACTAACAGAACCAAACAGAAGATTAGCTTATGCTAACAGAAACTACCAACATGAGAATATGAGGGGGAAAAAACTTCTATACATTTCCGTTATACATGTGTGTGGTCGCATCGTCAGGTGGAATGCTCATGTACATAACATCATTCATACTCGTAGCATTCAGCATTTCAGCAGTTGACATTTTCACATAGCTGTGGGTTCTCTTTATGGTGCCTTTTGTGTTTTAAAGTAATTTACCAGTCAATTGTGCCTTCTGTTTTCGTAGAAATTTACCAACAAATCTGAGAGAAATGATATTCTTAACAGTTTTGACACATTTACAAATGGTATAAGCATTAGCTAGCATCTTCTAGGAAGCCAGGTGTGAATTTTAAAAGCACAAATTCACAAGTTCTGTTTTACTCAACAGACACATTCAGCAGACAGGTCTGTCATGTCTGTGATTGTAAAGGTGTTTGGTATTACAGTCTAGCCCACAGTTTCACATTGTGCTTCTTCAGGTACTAGAAGAGATTTCCTGCTACCCAGATAACACCGATGTTAAAGAGCTGAGGCGAATCCTAACCCAGCCCCATTTTATGGTAAGTTAAGCTGCTAATAAGTTAAGCCAGCTAAACTGCCCTATTAACCTGCTCTATTGCATGAATGCGCACGGTATTCCCACCAAGAGAAGCTAAAGAAGTCATCATAGGCAAGTTAATTAAATTAACTAAATTGTCACAGCTACTCCAGTATTAGCTCAGTTAGCAGAGCACATGCAACAGGTATGTACGCCATAGTGCTGTTAAAGGCTTGATTCTAATCAGAAGGTGATTCATTTTCAGTAAAAGCAGCTCTGACAGTGGTTTCAGCTGCAAGGTGTATATTAATGCACTCGTTCTAATATGCTTTTGTTTCTGTAGTAGCAACTTTCCCAGGGATTTGTGTAGTGGGCGCACAAATAAATACATAAATAGTACATAAATAGATTACAAAGTGTATGTAATTGTTGAATGGGGGTTTATTGATTGTTTTTGAAACGAGTCTTCAATGTTAGCACATTGTAACCGTCAGATGGAAAAGCTGAACTCTAGGTTTTCTGAAATGGGATAGTGTTCAGGACGGAGGACTTGGCACTTTCTCTGTAACCTGATGAGCTGCATTTTTTTTGCCTTATTAAGTTCAAGGGAAAATAAAATAGAGGCGACGATTTTTATAGCTGATATAACACAAGCGATAACGGGGATTAACTTGTTTCTTGGACATTGCACAACATTTAATGTACCTGTAAATGGATAAAATGTACAATATGTCATTCTTTAAAAAAAATTAATAAAAATCATTAGTAAATTTCTGTGGTATGAGAGGAGTAAAACACTTCAGGACATGCTCTTATAGGAAAATAATCAACTTCCACTTAGCATCGAGCCACATCACACCGCCCTGTCACTGCTTAGTTTTTCAACAACAGTGCCACCAGTGTTGCGCTTTATTCCATATGTACACTGCTGGTGCAGAACACACCTTCTCACAAACCTTAAGGATAATGTATACTTCTTGTGAAATCTTAAATATGTTGTTATTTGCTTTTCCAAATTGCAGTGCTTAATATTCCTTGAACTAAACAAAAATCCGAGCCACCAACACATGACCGGTTATGTAGACAGATCAGCATTTGCTCGTTCCTGTTTTGTCCGAGCCTGTAGCTGGGTTACGTCAACAACTCACACTGATCTCAAAGCTGAACTACAGAGCCTTGCAGGAAACGCAAGAATGAGTCTAACATTGCATGATCCACATATGCATATATAACAACAATATAACATGCATATACCAATGCAGCTTTGACGTTTGGATTTCAAGTAAAGACATTTATTTATAAAGTGCAGAGAGAGCTTAAAGTCTATAGATTAAAAGTATAAAGATTCAAACACTTTTTCCCATGTTGACATGCAAAACTGTTTGAAATCAGTTTATTCGGTGTGTGAGAATAGTTTTGTTTATTTAAAAAAAAAAAAAAAAAAAAAAACTGTCTGGACTTTGCGTTCAGTGACTCTCTTTGAGTAATTACATCATCTCAGTGTTCTTCTTTAGTAATCAGTAAGTGAGAGAGAGGGCTTGTGCTCTTATCAGTGGGACAAATGTCGTATCAGAGTTCCAGCAGTGGCCAGATAAAGAGGAGAATGTGTGTCCTGTACGCTGCTGTCCCTCCTGGTCAATAAAGCTCAGATAATGAGGTGACTGAAGACTGGAGCAGTGTGTTAGAGGAGAAACTCACAGCTTAAAAGGAACACCCACTTGTCAGCTTTCTGTAGATATCAGGTGAAGAATGAAGGTGTCTGAGGGAAGAGGCAAGATGTATAGAGCATAAAAGTGTGGAAGAGATTGAAAGCCTAATAAAGGAAAAGCTTATTATTCAGCTTTGAGAGAGAATGTGAGATAAGCGAGCGGGGGTATGTGGATTGGAACTGAGAGAGAGCAAGAGACAGAGATTAGGAGCCAAGAGGGAATTACTTGAGCTACCCGAGAGTTGCTGTGGAGCAGATTTCAATTGTCGAAGAAAAGGAAACGTTTTGGTTTGAGTTGTCTGGAGAACGCAGGAGTCTGGAACAGAGAGAGGGGAGAAGCAGAGGCTGTGAAGGTGGGGTTTCTTAGGGAAAGAAACAGCAGCAGTGTGATGTCACCCTTTCCAACTTTGAGTGCCAGGTGAGAGGGGCCCAGGCCTGGTGCTGAAGGGGTGAGCGAGCGAGAGAGAGAGAGAGAAAGGGGGGAGGAGAGAGGCACTGTCAGGTACAGACGGCTGAATTCCGGCCTGCTGTTGACCTTGTCTCTGCGCTCCCCATTCCAAGGACAGCTAAAAGCACTCCAAAGTGCTATTCCAGACTCCCACAGGACAGCAGTGTGTCAGTGAAGAGGGTGAGGATTAATATGGTTCTCATCTTGTGAGTTGTATGAGCTTTCTTGCCTTTTTTTTTTTCTGCATTTCAGAGCTGAAAGCTCTTCTCTATTTCACTATTCTGTGGCGTTATTTTTGTTTTTTACCTCACAAGACAGAGTTTATTCTAAGGAACGTTTTAGGAGACTAAAGTCCGAGGAGTGTAAAAAGAAAGCTGAACGGTGTGGTGTAAACTTAATAAGACTTGTATTGAGAGCTTCATTGTGGATACAATTATTAGTGGACAGATGTTTATGTTGGGCTTTTGGCTCTAAGAAATCCATTAAAGTTTACTGCTGACACAAAAACAAGATTGTAAATGACTGACATTGTGGAATCACTTTGCGTGATCTGTTACAGTCTGAAGGTAGTACAAGGATTGAAGGATTACAATCCTTCCTTTAGGATTGAAGCGGAGTGTACACTTTAACTTGAAGCGTTAACAGAGACATTTTAAGTCTTCCTGATCTGAGTATTAAAGTGTGTATGAATCTCACTGCTTGAGGAACTCAGAAAGTAGTTGTGCACTATGCACGTGCTGTCTTGTTTTTTATTCGTCAATATGGTTGTGGAAGGATATAACATGATTCAGGATACAACTTTGATTTAGTAACATTTTAATTTACACTGATAAATTGCAATACTAAACATTTGCTGGAATTTTTTGTTACCACGAGTCACAGAGGATTTTCTCATTTTCAGGATGGCATTTCATTTTGCCAGTGCATTAAATCTTAAAAAAAAAAACAAAAAAAACAACAATAATAAAAAAAATAAAAAAAAAACTCAAGGTCATTGGTATTTACAAACTAATGTCAGGAGATGAGAGATTCCTCTAACTGAGGAATCAAGCAGTTTTACTGCAAGTTACAAGCCCCTGGGGAGCTACCCTGAGAACTACACACCTTCAAGGGCCTTTTTTCTGTTTGCATTTGCACCACCTGTAGGAATGCTGAAGTGATGTAAGCCGCATCAAGTCTGGACTTCACTGACAGTCTTTTTACCAGTGGTTTTTTTTCTCCATTTTTAACGCTAGTGTTAAGAGCTGCTGTTTACACAGCTATCTGTTGTTCCGTGAAACGTTTTACATGGATTTAAAGGTGTACCCAAATTTTTCCAGTCGAACTGGATTCGCTGTTCGATACGAAGATACAAAGATTTTATATGGCAATTAGAAAATCCACTAGTGATGATTGTTTCCGTTGTCCTAGTGGTGATATTGACCACATCTTGTATTCACCCCTCATGCTGTGCACGTCCTCTTTGTTTTCGTCTCTACCATATGGTATAATGAGACATACGTATTTCTTAAACCCTTACAGCCTTATTTTTTAGTTTGACTTTAGTTTGCCAGCTATTTCACCTCAGTTTCCAGCTTCTCTTATCTGTTAACCAGCATGTCAGGTGGAGTTTTTATTTTTATTTTTATAATTTTTTAAACAAGCTTAAGTTTCTATCTGTTTTATGCTGTTATTGTAATGCACACTGACTAATAAAAAGAAAAAAACCAAACAAAAGCGTGACTCATAGAATCCCCCTACACTTACGTCTGGACCGTTCACCATGCGCATACATCTCTTATGGTTCCCATTGTGCTGGGAGAGTACCTACCCTGAAGTAGGAGCTAAAAAGTCCCTAAAAATGGCATTTTAAGAACTATAATCGTTCTCAGTTACTGCAGTGCGAACTCATAAAAAAGGGGTACTTCCTGCAACAGTTCTAAGAACTATGTAAAGTTCCTCCGAAAGCACCTAATGTTGAGCATGAGTGTGTGAAATGATGCTGTGTGTGTGTGTGCGTGCCACTTTCCACCCGATAGGCCTTACTGCAGACTCATGATGTGGTAGCTCATGAGGTGTACAGTGATGAGGCACTGAGGGTCACACCCCCACCTACCTCACCATATTTGAACGGAGACTCACCTGAGAGCACCAACGGGGACATGGACCTGGAGAACGTCACTCGAGTACGCCTGGTGCAGTTCCAGAAGAACACCGATGAGCCCATGGTATGTGTCTGACTTGTACACGTTCACATGTCCTCTATTTATTTGTGCGCAAGAGCTTCTTTCTTTCTTTTTTTTAAATCGGTGTTCAGAGAGCGTGATCTGTTGCGCGCACACTTTGAGCTCAATTCTCTTCTGTGTTTCAGGGTATCACGCTGAAGATGAATGACCTAAACCACTGCATCGTGGCCAGAATAATGCATGGTGGCATGATTCATAGACAAGGTATCCTGTCCGGGATCATAGATGTTTTATTATATTTTATTAACACACATATGTTTTAGTATCCTGACAGTAAACAGGAGTAAAGCTGTACCCTTTACAGTATACATTGCAATGCTTTCACCTGTACAGGAAAACACCTACAGCTGAGGATTTGAGTGTTAACTAATGGGTAAAGATTCGAGACTTGATTCGGACTGACCATGTCTGTGTTTAACCCATAACAGAGTATTTCTACATTTGTGCATCACACCACAGAACTGTTATAGATCGTGTAGACCCTCTGAACATGACTAGGACACACAGTTACTCATCAGTTGTGTTTTAATCCACACTCACCTAAGAACAGGCTTCATATAGATGAGGGTTTCTTATGAGGACAGTAATATTACAAATATTATAGATACACTACATGGCCAAAAATTTGTGGACACACTTCAAACTGTTCTTGAACATCCAATTGCAAAACCATGGGCATTAACATGGACTTGGTCCATATTTCAGTTCATCCCATAGGTTGGTTAGTGGGGTTGAGGTCAGGGCTTTGTGCAAGCCACTCGTGGTGTTCGGTACTGACCTTTGGTAAACCATATCTTTATGGCGCTTGTTTTGTGCACAGGGGCATTGTCATGCTGGAACAAGATTGGGCCCCTTACAATGAAAAGTAATCTTAATGCGACAGCATATAAAGACATTCTAGAAAATTGTGTGCTTTTGTCTCTGGCAGTTTGTGTAACAGTTTGGAGAAGGCCTACATAAGTTTTTTTAATGGTCAGGTGTCCACATACTTTTGGCCATATAGTGTATATATTGGGTGACCTGAGTTGGTTTGCGTGACTCGTTTTGCACATGCACTTGCACTTTGCACAGTTTTACATACCGTGCTGTCTCTGGCCACAAAGCCCACCCTGTACTTTCTAAATAGTGCATATCTCCACTTTCCATCAATCAGGTACTTTGCATATTGGAGATGAGATCCGGGAGATCAACGGCATTGGTGTAGCTAATCAGACAGTGGAGCAGCTCCAGAAAATGCTTGTGAGTATGGATCTCACAATAGTTCTCATGAAAGCATATATTTCTTATCCAGTACTGTGTATATTTGTCAGAAAATGTTTTGAAAGTAATATTGGAAAAAAAAAAAAAGAATCAAATGATTGAGACCGATGTCCAAGTAAAGATGTGACCTGTAAATATTTATGCATTTCTCTGCCCAGAGGGAGATGAGAGGCAGCATCACCTTTAAGATTGTACCAAGCTACCGGATGCAGCAATCATCTTGTGAGGTAAAGAACTCCGTGGCCCTCTTTCTCCTCTCTCACTCTGTTACTCTCTGGAGTGCTCTGGGATAGGCTGGGACTGCTGTGGACTTTCTGTGTGTGACTAACTGCCTGCCTTGTGGCTGTGTGTTAATGCATTCTCCCTGAGACGCTGCATCATACAGAGCACACAGAGCCCAGGTCCTGGCTCACACTCTAGTGCACACCAATTTCACAACCAAGATAGCGGAATAATGACACCTGCACCTTCATAGCACATGGTTTAGCCAGGAAATAGCATATACATTGTATTCTAGAGCACCCACATGTTGCTCCACTTATCTGGATGTGCTTTCTGTCATTTTAGCTAAATACACATATTTTAAGAGTGGAAAACCTTGTAGTATGGTATTGCCCAACATGATGCCCCCAACCCTGAACCCCCTTTCTTGCTGTAGCAGAGGCCAAACTGTCCAGGTTTCCCTTCTGTCTCTCTGCTGTATCACTGACCTGTGTATCTTATTTCAGAAAGAATCCCCTACCACCTCCAGACAGTCCCCTGCTAATGGCCATTCCAGCATTAACAGTTCTATCTTGGTAAGGACCTCACAGTCATCTCAAATGACCGACCTTGCACTACCCCCAAACCCTACCTTCCAGGAGATCTCCCACAATGTTGTCCTTGATTTATCTTTCCTTATTTTGTCTTAAATTTTTTTTAACCCTCAGGAATATGTTTCATCATGACAGTACTTAATTTTGCATTGCACTTAATGTTTTTTTTTTTTTACATTTAATAATAGCTTTAAGAAATTGTTTTAATGCCACTTTAAAAATCTTCCCCTGTCAGAAATATAATTACACACGATGATTAAAGGATATCGAATGATCTCCGTATTTAGTTTCCGTTATCTCTGTTCACAAATTGGTGTGCTCTGTCCTGCTGTAACCTATACACCTGACCGTCTGTATAAACCGTGTGCGTGGCGCTTTAATCTCTTACCAACAAACTTATAATGCTTTTCCACCACACAGTGCAGTAACAGCTCCACATCCAAATCCCACATTGTGTCATTATATCTACTATCCAAGTGACCCATACTATAACTAGGTAACCCTAATTGGTTGGATTCTACATGTACCTGAAAGGGATATATGGGTGGAGCTATAACTCATCCAGACCACTGATTGGTCAAATACAATTGGCAATGAATGGTCACGAATCAGACAAAGCTAGGACTGTATCATAAATCCCATCTAATAAATATTATGTCTAAATAGTACGCTACTGTTTATTACGTAATATAATGGCATGTTTTCAGTTAAATCCAAATGTAAATGGCATTTTTAATGGTAGACATTGTAGCAAAGCAGTAGAAATTCAGATGTAGATTTAGATCATTAACGAGCAAGCCAGATACAAAAGTGACACGAGATGAGCATTTTTCCTTCACATCTGTATAGCCTATGGTCAGAAAGTACTAAATGTGCTGCAAGGATGTTCAGTATGAGCATCATAGTCTTTATGATTCCAGCAGCAGTTCTTAGGTACAAGGCTACAGTATCCAGGCGAGATTATAGACTAAAGAAAGGGTGAGTGTTTGGTATAAACTGTTTTGAGTAGTGCACTTTTTAGAGTATCCTTGTGGGACCATCCAGCTAGTGTCCACCTGACAACATTCATTACGCTCCTACTACTTTTGCAGGTACTGTTATGTGATAGAGAATAGTCAGTCACAGATACCCAACCAGGGTCCAGGTAGCTCTGGATTTGGATTGCTAAGTGTACCACACTGTCCAGTGGAAAAGCGACTTTACAGACTTGGGAATACAAGATGTTTTCCACAACCGCAAGGCATCATCAAAGATCCCATGATATGTCAGTGAGAGCACTAATGTGGTGTAATGCAGTAATTTAGCATGTCTGTCAAAGAGCCCCTAATAAACACTGAGCATGTTTGCCCTTGGATAAATCCTGTGGGAAGTGGGCCAGTTCGGGAACTTCTCACTCCTGTAGAGAGCGTAACACTGGTGGCTTGGAGAATGGAAGACATCTCTGGTAAACAGATGCTTGAACAGAGTGTCAGGCTAACGGGTGCTTGCTTGCTCTCTGCTTTCTTTTGCTTTGCTGTTCTGAGACTTACCCTCAACACCACACCATGTTCTTTAAATACATGAAGAAAAACGTGTTCGAGATAAACAGTCTTTATCAGTTCGGGACAATGATGAATCATAGATTATACTTGCTGTGTTTTGCTATGTTTTTATTGTACAGTCACTGTATTATTGTTTGTTGTTGTTTTTGCCTCTATTTCATTGCTGGATTTTATTTTACAGGACCTGCCATCAACCCTCCAGCCAAAAGCACGCCAGGTGAATAGCGAATCATGTGTGTCTGTGTGTGTCCGTGACTGTTTGGGAAAGGCAGAAAATAACATGATGGCAGTGTTGATGGCATTGTATTAAGACCTTTTATGCTGATTTTTCTTTTATTTCATGAGCAGTCATCAGTTATTTACATTTTCACAGTTAGCTGTATATGATGGAGCCTGTAGTGTTTTCCAACCACATGAGTTGGTGTTCTATCCATGTTTTCTCTAATTGAGGAAGCAGGATAACTTCACCATATGGCCAAGTTTGTGGACACCTGACCATCACATTGATGTGTGGTTCTTGCCCAAACTATTGCCACAACGTTGGAAGCACACTGTATAGGACGCCTTTGTATGTCGCTGTGTTTCTCTGTCCTCCTCTGAGAAAATTCCAAGCTGAGTTACCTAGTGATTATTGCCAAATTCAGCAGTCGTTTGATCATTTTAGTTCAGTCAGGATACACATGTCCGTGATTTTCTTTTCAGATATCACTTCGCATTGGGGGACAAATATGTTTGACTGCTGCTGCTTGCCATATTTAGTTTCAAAGTGCTCATATCAGCCAGTGACCCTCCCAAAATATTAAACAATTTCTGTATCGTGAAACGAAAACCTGACGCTTTAGGGTCTGTGCCACCAAATGTGTTTATTGTGCTTCCAGCCTCTATTTTTTATGCAAATCCTCTAAAGTTTGGCATTTACAGCAGATAGTGTTCTCTGTGCAAAAAATCCCTCAGCGCTTAACGTATTTCCCGCTGAGTTCAGGGAGCTTTCAGCTGAAAACGGCTCAACTTCTAGGACCTGCCGGGCTCGTCAATGTCACTGCACTGCTCTCTCACCGACCAAACATAATCAAGAAGGGGTGGGACTTAATGGCGAAAGAGGAACTGATCCTGGATGTCACTGACAACCCAGTTATTTATGATCCGACACTGAAGGGTTGCCATGATCAGTAGTTGCTTAGTCACTACCTGTGAAACGGCACGCATGCGCACATTGTTTTTGCACAAGTCATCTGCGTCACCAACAACAAAAAACATTTGCGGGACGACTCGTGGAATTAAAACCGACAAAATTGGCGCACTAGTAGCTAAAGTACTCCTCGCATTTCGCTCTGGAGGACGGCAAACACTTCATCAGCAGTAGCTCTCCTCCAGTGTTGTTTTGCTGAGCTGAAGGGGTTCTAACGATTCGTGTTAGCTTGAAGAAAATTGCTAAGCATTTAACTGACCATGCAATGCAAACATCTGGGTTTGAAGGAAATAAAACCCACTAAAAAGCCTCTCCCCCATATTAATTTTATTGCTCTCAGGACGCAAGCGGTTTATCACTGAGCAGTCATGTAAAACAATTTGTATCCCTCGATAGCTATCCCTCAATAAACTAATCCAATCCAAATAGGGCTAAAGAAAATGTAGACTTTGGGCTTTGCTTTTTTTTAAACTCAAATGGCAAAACTATTTATTGTCATTACTGGTGTTTAGGCTGGGGTTTTTTTTTTTGGCATTCCAGGACATTCAAAGATCCTGAAAACAGGATAATGATATTAATAATCAACAAACTAAATACCATAGCAAACGAGCCTAGAGGGGAAATCAAATCCCAAAACAAACAACTATGACCCATCACTAAGGAAGTAGAACATTACAAACGCAAAGAGTTGCGAGAACTCGCAGCTACAGAGGATGGAATAAACGATCAATTTTCACTATTAAGGTTATATTTTGGATTTAATTCTTATTACATATAGGCAGTTAAATATGTGACATGTAATCCTATGTCACAGAAATGTATGTGTGTAAGAGAGAGAGAGAAATAATGATTAAACAGGTGTATTACTAACACACTAGCCGCCTATTCACTGTGTTGCCATTCCCTACTAGTATTTAGTCCACACACAGCAGCTAACAGCATTTATGAATAGAATGGTGTTTACGACTGACAGCTCAGTTGGTAATATATTCTGTAGGTTTATAAACTAGTTTGTTGAAGGGAAAAGACTGAGGTTAAAATAGTTAATTAGCATGTAATTGGGGTCATTCAATGAGTTCAAATCCCGGCACTGCCAAGCTGGAACCTTGAGCAAGGCCTTAACCTTCACTGCTCACTTGTATAAAATAAAATGTATGTAAGTGGCTGTGGATAAGGACGTCTGCCAAATGACATAAATATAAATGTAATTGTAGATTATTCTGGATGTAGCCCTGCCCCCTGCTGGCTGAGAGATGTGTGGCCTTTACTACCAGGGCTCAGTTTCATTTCACAGCACATGCAAACACATTTTGACAAAGAGTATTGCACATATCACAAAGAAAAACTGAAATTTTAGAAACTTAAATCTAAACCTAAATCTAAGTTGGTTCATGTCCTTAACCACGTATAAATGTAATTGGTTTTAATTAAAAGTGAACTTTTTGTTCTCTGAATTAGTCCTCTGATGTCCAGTAGATGGCAGTACAGCCTCATCTGTCACGATGTAACTGCGTCACACTAATCCTTAATATGGATGAAAACACTGACGCTTCTTTCTGCCATCATGTTTTATTCTTCCTGTTAAGTCATCATTTCTCCAGAGATTAGCTGTAACTCCTAACACTTATTTCATCATCCCCCTTCCAACATATAATAATCTTCAGCCTAGTATCTTTATGCAGCATGATGAGTTTAATGCTCTCACGTCCTAGATCTCCAGACCTACAATCAAGGGTAAAATGTTAGTCAAGGTAAGACAACCCCAATCTGCTGGAAAAAAATCACATGGTAGATATGAAAATAAAAATATACTATGTAGGGTTATAGAACAGTAACACATCTCACAGAATCAGACCAATCTTAAAAATATGAGGGTAAGGTTTATATATTATTAAGCATGGAAGCCCTGATACTACAAGTAGTCTAGTGGTCAGAAGGGTCCTGCTCATTAACAAGTAAAGCTAATCGGAAATGATGATGAATGACAGTTAAGGGGCCCAAACATGCCAAAACCAATATACCCATTTGCAAAAAAACAAGGTCCGTAAAGACATGGTTTGCCAGGGTTGGTGTGGAAGAGCTCTAACTGGAACATTAAATGTGCCCCAGGCCTCCTATTGTGGCTGAATGAGCACAAATCCCCACAGCCTTCCTCCAAAATCTAGTGGAAATCCTTCCCAGTGGAGTGGATGTCGTTCTAACAGAAAAAAGGGGACTAAATCTGAAATAGGATGCTCAGCGAGCACATACGAGTATGATGGTTAGGTGTCCACAAAGCTTTGGCCATATATAGTATATTGGGATTTCCTTCAGTGTGGCCTTATATATGAACATGAGGGCAACAGCTAATAGGCACTTTCCTATAAAGGCCTCAAACACTCATAAAAAATTTTAAAAAAACAAGATGACTGGATGTTCCTATACAGAAAATATTATTTTTCTCACTTTCCCACCATAGTTTTGTATGGGACCTGAGGATGTGATTTGTGATGGAGGCAGGCTGAGATTTTGGTTGGTTGATCATGCCACACACTACCCTAGCTCAAATCCCAAAGTGTTCAACATGGCAACATGGGCCAGGTTTATTTTGTACTGGAGCTCCCTAGTGACTTAGTGCTGCCTGAAAGCCTCTCCTTCCATTAGCTCATTGCACACATATACACAAGCTTACTTATGCACATTCATGAACCACATACACTATCACCTAGTCTCTAGCTAAAATGTACTCTCATCTCTCACACCACTTCCACAGAGCATGAATTTTAGCGAGATCCCCTTCTCTTTTTGCATTTATTTCCTTATTTCAGATACTGTATCTGTGTGTTCTTTGATCCATTAGGTTTTCAGCATTATAAGTGCAATTTTGTAGCCCTGATCATCTCTTTCTCTCTTCAGATCTATGTGCGGGCACAGTTTGAGTATGACCCAGCCAAAGATGAGCTCATTCCTTGCAAAGAAGCAGGCATTCGGTTCAGAGTGGGAGACATCATCCAGATCATCAACAAGGATGACCATAACTGGTGGCAGGGCAGGCTGGAGAACACAAAGAACGGCACAGCTGGGCTTATTCCATCCCCAGAGCTGCAAGAGTGGTGAGTTCATCTCTGTTAAAATGAGCCTGCAATATATTCCACTCTGAACTGAGAAACTGTAACAAGCTGCACTCAAATCAGTCCAAGGGTAGGGGAGCCGAAATAAATAACAGACACGAGATGTAAAATTCCCATTTAAGCCTCTTTTTCTCTTCCCCTTCAAGGCGGGTGGCCTGCATAGCCATGGAGAAAACTAAGCAGGAGCAGCAAGCCAGCTGTACTTGGTTTGGCAAGAAAAAGAAGCAGTACAAAGACAAGTATCTAGCGAAACACAGTGCAGGTAAAATCGGGGCTCTATAGCAGGCCTCTCTACTTTACACTTCACTGAATGTTTAATATTACTATGCATATGATGCTTAGTAATCAAATCAAAGCATGTTGGTCAAACACACAACTATGCGTGCTACGACATGCAGTGAAATACTTTTTATGACTGTCCAATGACATAAAAGAATTTACATAAAAACGATTTACGTACACAGAAAAAAGAAAAATATAAAAAATGTAAATATGAAAGTTAGATTGCAAAGTCTCATTTTTCAATTTGGATCTCAGGGACATTTAAGATGCTTTGCTTTCAGAACATACCAGGAACTCCGTAGAACATAAAATGCCCATTCTGCAGTAATGCAGCATGTTAGTGTGGTGGGAGATGAGACGATATTCAAGCAGGTGCTCACATATGTCTTTAACCTTGGAGTTAATACTGCTACTGACTTCCTGTGGTGATGTGAGTGTGTATAGAGGGCAGTGTAGATGTGCTTCCTCACATGACCCTGAACCCTGACCACAGCACATCCACAAATAGCAAAGACATCCACACACGCATATGGTCACACGGTGTCTCTAGCTCCACTTTGGTATCATAGGCACACTTTACATTAGAACACACACACTTTCAGCTTGGGTCAGTGCTCCAGAGGGCCTCATTTCTGTCTTCCACCTTTGTAGCTAACGTGCACACTCCTGCATGCACATACATCATGTGTGTGCTTAGTGTACTGTATAAGGGCAGAAGAGATTGCAGTGTTTTCCAAAAGAGTTTGTGGATGTAAGTGTCAAGAGAAGTGAAGGAGTGAAGTGTGTGGTTTTTTTGTTTTTTACATTTATATTTGTAAAATACATTATACATGTAATATAAAATACAAATATGTTTTTATTTGTTCTAAATGTAATGGTTTTTTTTTATTCTTCCAGAATGGGATAAATTACAACCCACACATATTTTAACATATTTTAATGATTGAATTGCCAACAAGACCGTGCAGATGCATGTGACCTGAGTCCCCTGAGAGTAAATGTGTTTGTACCAGGTACAAGCATATCTAATAATAAATAAGGTATTTTAGTTTAAAAACAATAATTTAGGCTAAAAGGAGTTTTGTTCATAGGTGCAATCATGTCTCCTTATCCTCCAGTGGAGAGATTTGCAGTGGTAAATAAACATTATGGACAAAGGTTTGTGGTCACCAGACCATCACACCTGGTGCTTTTTTTTTAAAACTCATTCCAGTTTTAGTTCCCCCTTTGCTGTTTATTATATCCTGCACACCTCTAGGAAGGTTAGATGTTGGAGTGTAACAGCAGGGATTGGCCCATTAGTGAGGTCAGGCTCTGATGTTGGATGATGAGGCCTGGGGTGCAGTCAGTGTACTAATTCATCCCAAAGGTGGTCAGTGGGGTTGGGGTCAGGGCTCTGTACAAGCCGCTCGAGTTCCTCCTCTCCAACATTGTTTTCATGGAGCTCGCTTTGTGTACAGGATGGTTGTCGTGGTTAGGGCCCTGAAGTTCAAGTGAAGGGAAATTGTAATGCTACAGCACACCAATCCGTTCGCTACAATTGTGTGCTTCCAACTTTGTGGCAGCAGTTTGAGGAAGACCCACATACAGCATGTGTGTGATTACTGTAGGTTCAAGGTAATGGAGATTTAAAAATATATATATAGAATGTGTCTTAATCCATAGATCACAAAGTACACATTTGTTCTTTTGCTTAGAGGTGGAAGATAAGGAACGTCATCATGCCAGCCAATGAAATGGTTTAAAATATACTTATTGTGATGTTATCTATGACCTCCAGTAGGAACTGAAAATCCTCATTTCCCAAATCCTCTTTTGCAGAGTGACTCTTGCAGTGTAAACTTGTTAAACAAGGCAGTAAGTGTTGCAAAATTGTGTCTGATGGCAGCAGTGCAGCAGAGTGGGGCTTAGCCATAATCCTCTCTGAGCGCCTTGTCCCACTTTACTGAATCAACTAACTCGCAGCAGGCCAGTGAGGGAGGGAGCTGTCTTTTTACTCCCATTGTTTAGTCTATTAATGAGTCTTTTGTTGCTTAATTGCGTAAAAAGGCTCATGTAGGCTACTTTTTCAGGCTGAGTTGAACATTATCTCCACAGTACCTACAATTATTGTGTCTGCTCCACTAGACTTTTATTCTCTAGCATTAACGGAGATGTCAGTACCTTCTAACATGCACTGCATGCTTAATCCAGGTCATTTATACCCCTAACAGTCAGTTTGACGCATCTTGCGGTACTAAGAATGAAAAATGTGCTTACTTTAACTAATTTATAATGGAATGCCTAAGGATTACCAAAGCTGTGTCAGTGTGAATGTATCCAACTTTCTAACACAGAAATAAATGAAGAAACCAAGAAAAAATAAAGCCCTCTTAAAAGAATAGCCTTACTTCCAACTGTTACAAAGTACTGACCCTGGAGACTCCTTCCAAAAAGGCATTACCATGTAAACATTTACCCACGTTTATATGCTGCATCTGCCATACAAGTCTGTGTGAATAAGTAACAACATGTTAGAACAAGCTATACATGGTGTACCTTGCAGCCAGCTGCTGTTACAGAAAATTAATCGACGCTGTCGGATCAATCAAGAATTCAAAAGAATTACGGTATAAACAGATTGAGTTTAATGGTAGTACATTAATAAAGTTTCCTGAATGCATGCACCAAAATACAGGTTTCACTTGACTGCTTATTGACGCCCCAGCAGCTGCCCTTAGGTTTTCCTCATCAGTGAGTTTTGAGTCAATTCAAAAGGCATTTCTGGCTTTTCTCAGTAATGTGAATTCTCATTAATCTCACCTTAAAACTTTTGTCATGGGTTTTGAATAAGTGTTCACAAAGAACTGACATTTCCACAGTTGCTCTGTCGATACTAACGCATGCTGGAACAAAGCTTGATGCTGCATTATTGACCATGCGTTACTGTAAATGTCAGACGCATGTTGCATCATTGATGAGATTCACTGTAAGCCTCTACAGTGTGTTTTTTGACACAGCTTATTGACGGCGCTTTCCCCGCTGTGTGCTGCGTGGATGGCCATGATGTAAAGTCTTTCATGTTTTCTGTGTAAATCCAGCACTGTGTCAGAGCTTTGACTAAGTGTCATTGTTCTCTCTGTTCACTGATGTTCTGTATCTGAGCTGTAACTCATTCCCCCTTCCCTGTCCATTTTTCATGCTGTCTCTTTACCAATGGCGTCTGTGCATGTAAGTAATATGGAGTGACTGTTGTTGTGCTTTACTTCCTCTTAGCTTTCCTGTGGGCTTGTAGTGAGCTTGGTTTAATTCTGTTGTAGAATGAACAGAGAAATCTCTGAAACCAGGCTCTGTGTGTGTGTGTGTGTGTGTGTGTGTGTGTGTGTGTGGGTGCGCGCGCGTGCATGTGCTTGCCTTTTTTTTTTTTTACAGTTTTATTTTGACATATGCCCTGTTGCTATTGTGCATTAACCCTAAAAAGGTCATTTTGCTTCTCTCAGCATGGTATAGTACCCCTCAGACTCTCCCAAACATGCAGAGCAACCACATACACATGCACATGCACATGCACGGAGTTTCCAGCTCATGTAAAAAATGAACATGAATCATTTAAGCTATTTGGAGAGTAAGCAAAGATGTATCCGAGGATCTCATTTTACATGGCAGCTACACAGATGGCTAGCTCCGTTTACACACAGTCCAACACCTCCCTCTCCCTGCGCTCTAACTCATTATAGAACAGCCCTGCAGGCACCTCACTTGGCATTCCCTTTTCATGTTCCTCAGATTTGACCCCCACTGAAGTTCAGCGTTGATGCTGTTTTTGCTAATTTGCTAATATTAGCACAGAGCAGGTCGCGTTACTTTTCCTACATTTACAATATTTACCTTCAACATAACCCCTCTGTCTATGCCCTGTAGCTGGCTCTTATACTCAGTCCTGCAGTGCTTCTCACTGCGACGTTCAGCTCGAGGAGGAAATCACAAGGCTGCTCTCCACGTCCATCAGCCACCATTCCGTTAAACAAGCATGAGCATGTTCGTCTTACTAGGCCAGTAACTGTGCATGAGATTATGACGTCTCAAAGTCGCAAGGCTTCGACTGTAATCTTTTTCCTGCTCTTTTTATTTCAGTGTTCGATCAACTAGACCTTGTCACATATGAAGAAGTTGTGAAGTTACCAGCGTTCAAAAGGAAAACCCTGGTGTTATTAGGTATGGAAGTACAGTATGTATGGAGTGTAGGTTGTATGTAAGACACAATGCGGTCCTGGTCTCGATAGTTTGCTCTTCATCTTGTGTAGGAGCTCACGGTGTTGGCAGAAGACACATCAAGAACACGCTCATCACTAAACACCCCGACAGATTTGCTTACCCCATTCCACGTGAGACACCCAATCCTTTACCAGCTTATTGTTACTATATTCAGTATTGTTACTACATTGGGTATTTTTACCTCATTGCATTTTGTTTTGACATTTGGTATTGTTCCTGCCTTCACTATTATTGCTACATTTGGTATTATTACATTCAGTGTAGTTACTATATTCTGTGTCGTTATTCTATTTGATGTCTAAAACTGTCACTTCCTGCAGACACAACCAGGCCTCCTAAAAAGGATGAGGAGAATGGCAAGAACTATTACTTTGTATCACATGACCAAATGATGCAGGACATCGCCAACAACGATTACCTGGAGTACGGCAGCCACGAGGACGCCATGTACGGCACACGACTGGAGACGATACGCAAAATCCATGAGCAGGGCCTCATATCTATACTTGATGTAGAGCCACAGGTAACATCTCTGCGTTAGTTCCTTTATGCAGTGTGGTGTTTTCTCGTATTAAAGCTGACCACTAGCCACAGGATGTTAGAAGGAATTTGTGCTTGTTTATTTGCAGGCGCTGAAGGTCTTGCGGACTGCAGAGTTCGCTCCTTATGTGGTTTTCATTGCTGCACCAACCATCACTCCAGGCATGAATGAGGTGAAATACAGTATTTCTCTCTTTATCTCTGTTCTTCATCGGACTTACAGACGGAGGCAGTTGCCCGTGTGGTTATCATAACTCCTTAGTAAACGTTTCAGCCTTTGTTTGTTGTTGTTGTTCAGCTCTTTCTGCTTCTCTTGCATCTGTCTTTCCTTTTGCATGTGGCTTGCATTTTGATCTCTTTTGCATTCCTTCACTCTGCACTCAGCTTCCCAAGTGGTGCAGGAAGTTGCCTGTGAGTATGACGGAGTATGACTAGCCTGCTCCTAGTGTAGTTCTCCTTAAAATCTCAGCGGTATTTACGTTCTATCAAATATCTCATAGATTCCCATTCTCTAAATCCTGAGTCAAACACAGTTGAGTGCAAAAGTTTTTGCATCCCTGCGGTTTCTCTGCCGGACGTCCAAAAAAAATAGAATTCCATGTTAACGTAATGGCCTTTCACTATAAAATCTGTCACAAAATGTACAGCAGTTAGCCTCATTAGTTCAAAAGTTTGCATCTTGACATGATCCTGTTCATTTCTTGGAATGTCTAGTAAATTATGCAAATGTGTTAAACTGTTTAGGGATAGTTACCGAACATGAAAAGCATAATTCTGAAATGGAAGAAACAAACAATAGGAAAGACGGGAAGAATAATTAAAGAAAATTAAACTAAAATGACAATCAGCTTGTGACCTGAAAAGGCAAGTGGGCAGAAGTCTATATTTATATCATATTCAGAAACATTATAAAAGGCTCTTTTTGACTCTTTGGTCAGGATAATGGAACGTCTGTGATTCCTCACATTAAATAGAAATAAATATTGCGCTCAACTTTTCAGCAGAATTGGGTATGCAAACTTCTGCACTTAACTGTAATATCCGGTATTTTGTGATGCGATGATGCAGTGAACTCTGTTATATGTTTTATGTACTTGTATATGGTATCTCAGCATTGTTTCATAATATTCTTCAGATCTTGGTCAAAATTCACATCACCAACAAGACTATGGCAGCTTCATTTCTGATTGATGGCACAGAAAAATGTTTGTGTATAATTTTGCTCCCCTCTGGGGTTTTTCTTTCCTGTTCCCTGGCTCACTCCGTGTTTCTCACACCACAGGATGAATCACTACTGCGACTGCAGAAGGAGTCCGAGATCCTCCAGAAGACCTACGCACACTACTTTGACCAGACCATCATAAACAACGAGATCGATGAGACGATCCGGCACCTGGAGGAGGCTATAGACCTGGTGTGCACTACAGCACAGTGGGTTCCTGTGTCCTGGGTCTACTAGAACACCATTAACTCTTCTTAAACTCCAGCGTAAAGCCCCAGACTCTCTGTGATGCATCTTTGCAAAAAATAAAAGGGTAAAAATAAATATATATACGTAAATAAATAATTAAGAAGGAAAGAAAAAACACCCCCATTCCCTGGAGAAAGGATCCACCTCCAGTTTATCTGATGCACACAAATCCAGTCTCAGCCCTTCAGACTACATAGGTGTGGTGTTGTATAAAAGAAAATAATACAGTTGTGAATATTGACACGTCCTTATTGATGAGATGCAGCATTTTGTAGAGTTTTGCTTTAAAGAGACAGTATCTCCAACGTCCGAAGTTTATTTTCTGCTCAGACGAAGGAACAGCAGCGCGTCCACACGTCCATCCATAGCCTGTATATCCGTCAGACGTTATAAAACCTCCCTCGCTGGAACCCGTTAGTTTCCCGTGTGTATCACGATCTGCCGTTTTAACCACTTCCAGATACTGTCTCTCTAAACAAGTCCATACCTCTGAGATCTGATTTCTCGTGCATGTGAACATTCAGAGACTTGCATACTGTCAGTGTTAGCAGTGTAACGCTACTGTTATCCACAGCACAGAACATTCCATATGTCTGGACAAAGTCAGACCAAGTGAAGACCAGTGGAGAAGGAAGATGAAAAAAGACCTATGCACATCTTTGGGCACATTGGGACATTTCGGACAACTTTCTAACAAATTCTTTTTACCAGCTGTGTAGTGAGAGGTGTTGATGTCTCAATTTAATTTGTTGTAAAAAAAAATCCTAGAGATAAAAAAAAGACAAAAAACACAAATCTATACTGGTTTCACCATTACAGAAATGTGTCATCAGAGAGTATTAATGTTTTCATGAGGCTGAATCAAAAGGGGAAACAGATTTTTATTCAGTGTAACTGTTTCAGAGGCGCACACATAGACACACTTTGAAAAATGAACTATGTTGCAAACAATATATATATCTGAATGATTATGTATATGACAAACTGTTTACTTCAGACTGCCCTGTGTAAATTCCTCTGCTGATGACTGAGCAGCTCTTCAGTATGAACCATTTTTTAAATATATTTCCTTTTCTGTGGTGAAGAAGTCCAGTGTCGTCTGCTCTGTGTTACGCTCTTGGCTCTGATCTCGCGTCTGGCTGCTCTGTGCGAGTTGGCAGAGATGCGGTGGATGGAAACATTTCTCCTCTCTTCAGTGCCTCTTCTTCTGTATTTTTCCTACAGCTGTAGGAGGTCACATCCTGTCTGCCCATCTGAGCATGAAGGCAAGTGTGATAAATGCCCAGGTGTGTGTGGGGGCTAGGGGGTTATATTACATTGTGGAGGGTTATAACGAAGAGACAGAATCTTATGTTATAAAGCCTGTTATTTTTACCTTGTGGGGACCTCCAAAGGCGAATTCAATTTTACAAAAATTTGTGAATACAATAAAAAAAAAAACTAAAATAGCCAAAGGTGTTGTATTTAGTTTGGTTACTGATGGTTAATGTTAGGGTTCTGCTCATAGATATTAATGGGAGGTTTCCACAAAGACATAAATACAAACGAGTGAGTCTGAAATCTGCCAAGAGAAATGTGTCTGAGAGAGTGTGTGTGTGTGTGTGTGTGTGTGTGTGTGTGTGTGTAGTTAGAAAATGTGATGGCAGGAGGCAAATGTGTATGTTATCACGTCATTGTGTATGTACACTTTATATACACCTGGTGTGAATGAAGGTAGAAGTGTATGGACAGCTAGCTGCTTGATCCATGGAGCTGTCGGTCATTTGATATGAGCACATGTATGCTCGTCACAAGAATACAACTATTAGGTATTAATTTCCAGATGTAAAAATATCTTGTTAATTAGTCCAAAGCTTCTCTGAACTACATCAGTTCTGTACATTAGAGAAGGCAAGTCATCCTGTTATGTGTCATTCTCCTCCTGCCTGCCACCCCCCCACAGGAAGAAGCACTTCAGCACACACCGAGTACCTCCAGTAGATAAACTCTCAACCAAGGATACCGAGTTCCCTTTTCTGGAGGTGTGCACGGGACTGTTTATCTCACTCCCGTCTTTTCATGAAGGAATTCTGAGCATTCCCATGCACTCGATTTTCCCCATTCTCCTCAATTTGGTCACCAGCCAATTCCCACCCACAATCCAATTCTCGCATATGAAAGTTACTAACCCCCGAGATCGAAGGCTAACGTGCATCCTCCAAGACACGTGAAACCAGCCAACTGCATCTTTTCAAACTGCTGCTCATTCTGCTATCTATATTATTCCGAATACATGAGCTCACAGATTGGCTAGACTCCCACGCCTTTTTTTTTTTTTTTTTTTTGACCCGCACAATACCGGTCCTGACACACACCTCGGCTGCGAGCTTCCTTAGTGTAACCCAGCTGTGACTATTACTGAAACATAATACAGTAGTTTTACCACTGATATTACACTACTTACACTCAGCTGGAAGAAAAGGAGTGCCAATGTCCAGATACAAACCATAATGAAATGTGACACAGTTGAGCCAGTTCAGCTGTTTTATATGAACCTGCACTACTACTTCTGGTTTAGTGGTTGAGTGCTTTGCCCTTTAAATGTTTTTAAAATCGGTGCAAGGTTCATGGTATAAAAGCACTGCATTGTGACCGGTGTAATAATCCAGATCTGCATTCCACAGCTAATGCCACTGAGCTGCAGATTAACTCAAATTCTCATTGCAGAAACTCTTTACTGAAGAGAACAGTCAAAATGGCCCAGTAGTAGAAAGCACATGTATTGCATTTTAAATATGTATCTCTTTTTTTTTTTTTTTTTTTTTTGCTTATTTACTTGATTAATTACAATGATCAGAGCATCACAAGACAATAATGAAGTTATTCATTTGGTTTGAAATACAGAGCAGCTTACAGAATGGAGAGTAGAGCGCAGCCAAGACGGGCATTAAAAGAAGACTAACGCACAACTTGTTCAAACTAGAAACATCTACATTCACCCAGTTGAAAGAATCAGGAGTCAACATGTAATGCTGCCTGCTGAACTTACTGACAGGAAGTGAGCTTAATGAAATACAACCTGGTCACATATATAACTTGATACAACACAGCAAAAAGTGAATCATGTTCAAGTAGCGTTAAACTGGATGTCATCAATAATACTGTAGCTCAGGTGAATATAATTTGAGGTGAATAGCACTGCTTGGTACACCTACCATTCGTTATAGGTTTCCTATAAGAGCGTGAATAAATGGCTCCAGATTTAAAATGGATCGGATTCTGTATACGGAGTTCAATTCTAAATTGAATTTAAATCAACATGTTTGTCTTTATGAAAATGCACAGCAGCCGGTCCTCTTGTCCTCATCTATGCGCACGGTTTTTAAAAATAGTATTCTGTAATCGCGTAGCCGACCAATTTTCCTTCCTTTTCACACAATCCCCCTCTGAAGGGAAGATTAATCTCTCATCTGCACAGCGGTCAGTCCAAACACATACTTGGCAAACATCTCCCTCCAGACCTGAGCCAGGGCTTCATTAAGCATTAGTGAAGTCTAATAGGCAGCCTGCCTGAGCTTGGATGAGGAATAGCAATGGCAGCACTAAACCAACAGTAGAAGGCCTGTGAGCAGCTGAGGCCTGACCTTCTGCAGGTTCCAGCACTGTCTCATTCCTCTGGCCCTCAGTAAAGTTCCTCACCTCCTCTCCAAGTTCCTGGTTCATCAGTTTGGAGATCAGGCTGTGGAACTTGCTCGGCCTGGTACTGTAATCAGGAGCAGCTGTGGTCAGGTTAAACTCTGCTGGGTCAACGCAAGTACCGTTCAGACGTGCGTACACCACCTTGCTCAGATCCAAACCAGCTACTGAAGGAGGGGATGCACATGGGATATCTCTCACCAGCTTATAGTTCTCCATCCACTTCTTCAGCCACTCCAGCTCACAGCTGCACTCCCAGGGATTGCGGAACAAATAAAGATGCCCGATAAAGTAGATGGGCTGGAAAACAGGGAAAGGCAGAGTAGTCAGTTTGTTGCTGTTGAGATGCAGTGTCATGAGGCTGGTCAGATTCTCAAAGGCACCCTTGTCGATAAATGACAGGCAGTTCCGGTCCAAGTAGAGTACCTCCAGTTCCAGCAAGTCCCCAAACCAGGTGTTGGAAATATTGGTTAACAGGTTACCACCCAGATTTAGCATCTTTAGATGGCAGAGGCCTTTGAAAGAGTCCCTTGGCAAGTCAACCAACAGATTGTCGTTAAGGTAAAAGTTCTGTAGTTGTCTAAGGTCCTTAAAGGCCTCTTCATGGATGACAGTGATACGATTCTCCTGTAGGTTCAGATACTGGAGATTGCACAATCCCAGCACAGAGTTGTAGGCTACCGCTTCAATCTTATTGCGCTCCAAGTAAACATGCGTCAGGTTCTCCATTCCGCGTATAGCACTTGGGATGCGTCTGAAATTGTTCTGAAAGCAGAATAGTTCTCTGAGGGAGGTCTGTTCCAGGAAGATGCGGTCAGGCATGCTGAAGAGGTTGCAGCCAGAAAGGTCCAAGCGCACAAGGCGTTTGAGGGAAGTAAAGGTCCGCGTATGAAGATAGCGGATGTACTCGTTGTGGGCCATTGTGAGCTCCAGCAGGTTGGGAAGCCCTTTGAAAGCTCCTGGTGTGATGAAGGAGATGTTGTTGTGGTCCAGGAAGAGGGACTTAAGAGAGGGAAGTGTTCCAAAAGCTCGTTCTGACAAAAATCTGAGGCTGTTCTTCTCTAGGTTGATGGAGGAGGCCTCACAGGGGAACTCTCTGGGAAGCTCAGCCATGTTGGCACGGTCACAGAGCACAGTGCAACTCTTCTCCTGCGTGCACATGCAGCTGGGGGGACAGGAACCAGAGCAGGCCAACAGCATCATGCCATGAGACAGGACCATGACCCACACTGGGGAGGGGAGGAAAAATTCTTTTAACAAAAAAAATGCTCTGGAAGAATGAAAATATTCTTTGAGAAAGTATATCAAGTCATGAAAACAAATTCAACTGTTCTATCATATAATGACAGGTGATGACGTCTAGAAAGACAACAAAAAATTGCTTTAATAAGGTGCTGGACCATCAAAAGCCACCAAAACATAGGAGCACCTAGGAGATTTGGAACACTATTCTGATATTCTTTCAATTGGAATTTGATGCTAGTGGTGACGTGCACTGTCCAACATGTGGATTTGTAACATGTTTATACTCATCAAACCAGTGCGTGAGGTCTCAGGCCCTGTAGATGGGGGTGGGGGCATCCTAGATGAGACCACTCCAACCAGGGTAGAAATGTTCATCATTTGATAAAAGTGATCAGTCAGAATAACTTTGTATTGATTTGCAGTGATGTTTCCCTCTAAGGGGACAAGTGGACAGAAACCATGCCAGCAGAATAAACCCACAGGACAACACCGGATAGCAGCGCTACCAGTCTCTATTAATTTGTCGCCTGTCTGTATTAGACATCGTGTCTGATGGTCAAGAAGTTGATTTCAGGTTTGATACATCTGTTGCTTCAGTTTGATCACTAAGTTGCATCTAATTTTTGCTTTTATATATTTTATCACAGATCTCATACATGCGAACATTGTTTTCTGCATTGCTCTTGTCTTAAATCAGTCTTATTGGTTCGATTACTGCATCATGTAGAGGAAAGTATTGAGAAGCCAATACGATATTTATGAGCAGAAATGAAGGCCCTGGTCAGGTAGAACAATCACTTTGTAAACGAATTCTGCTGTTCCCCTCGACAGGCCTAGGAGGATTAAACAAGCAGAAGCAAGAGGAATAATGAAATCAGTGTCCTGCCCATGTGACTCCATTACATCTATTTTTTATTTTTTTTTTTAGATTTGTATCCTGCAGCTGTTCTGAACAGTGATGGTCATTATAGTACTAAGAAAGGACAGATGTTAGATTACAGATGCACAATTGACTTTTCTGCACTTTCTTTGTAAACAGAAAGTGCCATTCAGCTATGTGATTTTAGACAGAAGCTTTGAAACAGAAGAGCCAAACTTATATAATGGAACATTCATTACTGTTGAATTATTTTACACAGTGGAATACACCAAGTTGTTGGTGAGGTATTGAGTAAATAAATCTAGTAAAACACCTGGCACATAACTGAATAAAGGATTAACTGTTCTTACCTATAAAGAAAAACATTGCTGAACCATTTCACCTGGGGCATATCAGAGTAAAATGTCTGAAATGCAAAATGGAGACAAAATGCTTAGTAATATTTTAGGAAATTGAGAGATTTCTTCTTCAAATGACATAAATCTTATCACATTACTCCATCACAGATTTCTAATCATTTTAACAAATAAATAAATAAAATTAAAAAAAAATCCAAAAATATACATGGACAATAAGTTATTAGCTGACCCCCAAACAGCTTACCTGGTTAATGAACTCAACACACATCCAACCAAATGAAAATAAATTTTTATAAATTCCCCATAGAGCTCTGGCATGTCAAACTGTCAGCACCATGTCTCTGAGTGGAATGTCTGATCTGATGGTATCGCTCATGTGTGTGGTCACAAACAGCAGTATTTCACATCCAAAACCCATCACTTAATGGCAGAATAATCCTCTGGATGCCTGTGGGATTAGAGCAGTGTAAAGCAATGATCTGAGATCAGCAGTGTGTTTCACTGCAGGTATGCATGAGGTCTGAAATCTTCTCACAGCCAGCTAGCAAATGTCTCAGGAAACCTTTAGCTCTGCCATTAAAGAGGTTAACCATGGCCCTGGTCACTGGCCTTAACATGTTTAGCTCAGAGGTTTAGTATTGTGATATTTTCTGTTGCCTGTTACTGACTTCCTGCCAATAGCCACATTTCAACAGCTTACTAATGTTATAAAGAGCAGAATGTACTGCATGGTTCTGATTATAATCCTACGGTGAGTGGGGAAACAGCTTTATGCTTTTCTCATGCAAAATGACAACCAGTGTAGTTGCATGCCACCTACCAATCAACTTCAGCATAACCTCCACTGTAGGCGTGACCAATGTTTAATCCCAAACCATGTTCATGAGTGAGCAGGATATCATGTTTGTATCCACCCAAGTTATTCTCTAATCAACTTAGAAAGCTGTAGCCCAGTGAGCAGTGTTTATGAGAATTAACTCGATCGCAGAACTTGTAGAACTCACTGATTTTAGAACACAAGGTTAAAACAGCACTTTTTAAACAGGCACTTCAGCTTAATCATCAAGTGATGTATAATTTTTCCCACTGTGGTGTTCTCGTAGGAAGTGACAAGTCTAGTTTAAGGTACATTTTGTCCTTGAAATAAAATGAAGACAAAGGAAGAATTCAGGAAAGAAATGATTTTATCTGTTGTAAACAAACTTAAGCCATTTAAATTCCAAACAAGTCCAATAAGGTTTTAGCCACACCATTAAACAGCTGCTACATGTTCTTCCCCATTTACTGCTACAACGAACGAACATTTTAGAAAACATGCTTGGATTTGTATTTGAATTAGCATTTCAAACTTTTATTTTGGTAAAATCATACGATAAATGCACAGATGAGTCCTCTCATGCAGTGCATAGCTTCTACACTACTACATAAAGCAAATACTAAATCTAAAGTGCTCTGGGCTGCTCTGAGAAAAGTTAGCAAGTGAAAGGCTTTTGCATCTCTTCCTTCAGGGTATCAATTCCACATTACAAAGTGCACAGCAGGTGTCTGTTAGCACCATCACTTGCGAACTGCTCCTCAGAGGCCAAAACCCAAAGGCACTGTATATGTAAATGCAACACTAGAGAAGAACCACATGTTTAAGATTGCCTTGTGCCAGACATTTACTGAAACAAAACCCCTAACAGAACAAAAAAAAAAAATCCATTTTAAAAAGAAGAAATGCACACATTTGGAGAAACTGGACACTTTATGCACTGATACATCTAAGAAATTATTAGGTCATTTGAACACTATTCCAAACCTTGGCATGTTTGTTATTCTCCTATTTCCAATTTTGAGAGCCAATCAGTAATTATGCAGAAATATGGCCTGGAGGCCTTCAACAGCTGTGGATACTGACTCAATCCAATATAGTCTGAAACATTAAAAAGCTCACACTACCCCAAGTATAGAAATTCCACGCATACAGGTGACATTCAACATTCAAGTGCCAGTGTTTTTGTACTGTCTTTTGGTCAAGTTTCTTTAAACGTTCAAAGAATCGCTTTGAGGCTTACAAAAATAAATATTTCTCAAAAATGCTTAATAAATTACACAAAACTAGCAGCAAAAGTAGAATCTAGAAATCTGTGTGCAAAGAGCTAAATTCCCCACTGCTGAGCCCCCTGGTCCCAAATAAATCCTGGTAAATATTGAGATCCCTTCCCCTTTTGTAAACAAGCTGCGTTTCTATCTCCCCATTCACAACATTTGGAAGCTTGAGAACACACACTCAAGACATTTATATATAAAACTCTAGATGTGCAATAAAAGAACTTTGTAAAACTTGATGAGCACAACATACATGGGCCTAGACCTAACTTAAGTAGCACCATTCAACTTTAAGTTCTCAATACTGTCAGTGCATCTGCTTGAATTCATCAATTTAAAAAAAATGTCAAGGCACAACACACTTGAGAAGAAAAATCTATTGCACTTAAGATAAATGCTTTTTTCCTCCTCCTCTCTGAGGTTTCCTTCCTCTGTAAAGGAAGCAGAAAGCTGGCTCGGAGCCAGTGGTTAGTTCACATCAGAGCAGATGAACTCTTGGAGACGACAGCATTAAAATGTACCACAAAGGAGGGCAAACCTGGTGTTTGGCCACCACACAGTGATCATGACCACCATAGTGCAGCGGACCCCGAGAGCATGCCAGGCCCAACTCAGAAATCCCTGTGCATATCTGCCAATGCCTCAGAATGAACTCGGCCATTTCCTAACGCCTCTGCTTAGGAACATGAGCCATGCCTTCCAACGCAGCTTGAAAAGAGAAAACGTTTGTAATAAAGGAAAGCCTGCGACAGAATTTGTCCTCTGTCCTTGACCAAAAAACAAAACACTAGCATGTGTATACGACCAAAGAGGCCATGACGAGAGGCAGGGTCGCTTTGGTACTATGGTCCGTTTTACGCTATTTGAATTTCGCCTTTAAGTTGGCACGCATATTTTTTGTTTTTGTTTTTTGTGATGAAACATTATCAAAATCCCCCCCCCCCCCCCCCGATAATTTCATATCTCTTTTCCATCAAAATGTTTCAAGAAAAAAAACAAATAAATGCTGCCTGCTTACAGTGGCTAGCATGTGGTACTTACTAGCTGCCATAACACTGTCAAGTCAATTAAAAGCAGTGGAGTAACAAGTTCCAGCACTGTGTATCGTTAACCAGTGTAGTGAACACTGAGTGTTTACCATTTTGTCATGACTATTCCCATCACAACTGGAATGGCCTTTCTGAAGACTACCATATACCTAAATAGGTGCCTACCCAGGATAGAGTGAGCAGAAAGTCAGAACTCTTTATCCTTTACAGCAAAATTGCCACATATGAATAAACACTTGTCCAGCGCTTCTGTGCTGCTTCCATAAGCTGTTAGTTCTCTGGCCTGTAATGTAGGCTACATGATATCCCTAAGTCAATTTGAAGTTCAAATGGAATTGTGACTTGGTCAAGCCACATTATCCTCTTTGCCAAGGTTTGATTAAGTACAAGCTTTATATGCCTTATAAACAAAAACAAATTGAGCTTTTGGCCAAGTTCATTCAGTGAAATGATAAAACAATGTCCTGTTTAAATTTAAAGGCACAGTACATTAACATAAATGATCCTCAGTTTTTGCTTCAAAACAAAGAAAAGTGCAGTTGAAAACTAAGCCCAATGTTCTAGATCAAACATAACTGGGTGTCCATTGTTGTTTCCTGACTACAAAGTGACGCTCTGTTCTGCCACGGCCATTCTGAACGCAGGCAGAGAATCACAGCATGTAATGTACTGCGAGTTCTTAAAGCTACACAGGGCGCAGAGTCTGGCTTAAGTTAACATGTGGTTTCCATTCAGCTAGTCTGGCATGGTGAGCCACTGCAGAGATGTTTAGTTGCCCCACCAGTCCACTTGGGTGTAGCTTCCTCCATAATTCCCATAACTTCCCCCGTAGCCATCACTGACAAAATTTCCAAAGCCACCTGTGACAAAGAAAAACAAACAAACAAAAAAAATCAACAAAAACCCATTTTATCCAATGAAACAAAACTGGTCATGTTTCTGACTGGGAAGGCTGGCATTACTCGCTCTCCTGTCAATCACACTAACGACATGTAATCATGCACATCTGCTAGCTCATGTATGCACTGCCCTCAGTGCTCAGCTGCCATGGAAGGTACCACAAACAGAAGCTCAAAAAAAGATGCTAGCTGACTTCTGGTGAATCAGAGGAAGCATGTTAACCTTCTCCCTCACAGGTCAGTAGCTGTTGTGTGTTGGGGAGAGCTGGCCAGTTGGTGGGAATTTACAAACTGACCAAATTATGAAAGTCTTTTTAAACCCAATTATTTCATACTAAAAGACCATTTGTTATTTAAAAAAAAATTATAATAACAACAATAATAATCACTCTGTCTAAGAAGGAGGAGGTTTAGAGTTGCACTTACCCTTATTACCACCAAAACCTCGGTTGCCTCCATGGCCTCCTGTATTACGAGCGCCACGGTTTCCAAAGCTGCTGCCACCTCCAGTCACCTGACGGTAATCTCTGGCTCCAAAGCCACCAGAGAACCTGCACAGACATGGTGCATTAGAATTCAATAATTCAGTATGGTAAAGGCTAAAGCATAAATTAAAGAATTAAAAAAAAAAAAAAAAAAAAAAAAAACAACACACACAACAGAAGGTCTAAATGGATGAGAAGACTTCACCTCTTGGAGCGACCTCGGGTGCTGTTCTTGTGCTGGTGCTCGAAGGCCAAGCTCTCCAGCCAGGAAGGGACCTCCTGTTTTGCCTCCACCAAGAGGTCCAGCAGGTCCTTAGTGATATTACTATTCTTGTCATTGTAGAAAGAGGTGGCCAAACCTGAATTAACACACAAGTACAACCTTTAAAGAAGGTAGACTCGAGCAGTAGATTTTTCCCCTGCTGTCAGGGGGAGAGGGGGGGGGGGGGGTGTTCCACCCACTGAATGATGCACCATGTTATTTATTTGTTGGTAGACTCTATACAGAGATGAGCATCAGAACTGATTAGGAGTTCATCAAGCCTGTTGTGTTTATACCTTCAACAAAACCTAATGCCACAAAGTCTTCAGCTGTTCTATGAAATTCTTTTTCATTCTGCATTTTGTTAACTTGAGAGGCAATGACAGGCTTTACTCATGGAATTAAAAGTACTGTGAAGCATTATAAACAACACTGCTTTAATACACCCTCATTCTAACTTGACAATCTCTCAGCCCTCTAATGTTCTTCGATGAACTCACCAAGGTTTCCCACACGTCCAGTGCGCCCAATGCGATGGACGTACTCCTCAATATCACTGGGCAGGTCAAAGTTGATGACATGCTTCACATTGCAGATATCCAGACCACGGGCAGCCACCTGTGACGTTGGGAGTGATATTAGCATTACTGCTACACAACACAAGAGGCACAGGCTTTCACAGAACACTCAGGATATACTCACGGCTGTGGCGACCATAATAGGGCAACGACCCGAGCGGAACTGGTGAAGTGCCTCTTCCCGATCCCTCTGAGAGCGGTCACCATGGATGCTGGTACAAGCATAGCCCTCGCGATACAGGAAGTCCTCCAGGGCATCTGCGCCCTTCTTAGTCTCCACAAACACCAGTGTGAGGGAATCTTTTCCTGCATCCAGAAACACAGTCTGAGGTCTACATGTCACACAAGTGCAAGCCAGACAAAGATCCAAAAATAAAAGTACAATGACAACTAAAACATGACGAACACGACAGATTTGCATCATTTGACAACCATTAAGCGAAATAACTTCGTGTCAAAATACAAGCAGATAAACAGACCCTTGCTTTAAAAGAAAGGAACATGGAATTAAACTGGGTTCAATGTTTGTCACAGCTTTCTTTAATGGCTATCAAAGCAAAGCTCAAGAGGATGTGAGGTGAGTGAGTCAGGAGTGAACAAGGCCTTTCTCTGAAAAGACTCCATTCATTCCCCAGCTTCTCGCCAGCAGCCCTCTGCAGTACAGCAGCAGCCTTTGCTTAGATAACGTCGAGATGGCAACAGTGACCGATGACACTTCAACATGCTTTTGTCTCTCTGTGCTAAGTTGCTATGGGAAAATACAGATGAGAGCTCATCCAAGCAGCCACTCGCATTCATTTTCTATCTGCTTAATGTTGTGCTGGTAACCATGGAAACAACAGATCAAGGCCATTTTTAATTCCCTCTTCCTTTTTAAGGACGTGCTTTAACTAAATGGACATGTCCTTTGAGTTAAAGCAACAGGCTTACTTAAATACAAGAAATTTAAAATGAGTTCAGCTGCACAACTGGAAAATCTGTTACCACGGTTAGCCATGATTTCCAGAGGCAACGTCCAAATGGATGGAAAATGGGTCACATCACAGGCAAATTACACATACCAAAACTAAAATGATACCTCTGGCAGAGACAGAGCTAAAAGAATGAATGAGTATTAGGCAAGCATCCTACATAAAAAGCTCAATATATTAAAGCATATGGAGGAGAGAAAGGCAGAATGTAAAGAAAGCCAATGGAATGTGAACGTGTTTTATCATGTTGAACTGCAAAGCCCACACCTACCTGGCCTCTCAGGAGTTTCAGCTGCATTTTCCTGAACCTCACTTGGAATGACTTTAAATAGAACCAAACCTGCCAGTAAACTTTATGCATTTTTTACCACTGAAACAGGTTTCTTAAAAAAATAAAAATAAAAACTTACAAAGACGTAGTACAGTACATATTAATTAATCCAACTTTTCTTCAAAGACCCACAAGCAGATATTAGGGACTACATTAAACAGAAGGCTACAGATCACCAAATTCTGCAACAAACATTGAACCTTTTAATACTTCATTACTACCCCAGATTGTTTCATGACTTTTTCAGCAGTATTCACCTGTAAACGTTCTACAGGTATGAATGTTTTCTATAAAATCTGCAGCCTAGCACAGGGACAGGCAGCTCTACCTGTGGCATTGAGCAGATCCAGCAGGAATGAGCGTTTGTCACTCTCTTCCACCCAGACTACCTTCTGGGTAATGTTCTCTGAAGTGGAGCCTACACGGCCCACAGCCAAGAAGATGTACTCCTCTAGGAAGTCACGGGCCAAGATCTGCAAAGAACATTTTTAATCTTAATGGCTTCTAATAAAGCAACAATGTACACAAGCTAAAAGGTGTGTGTAAATGTACCTGAATCTCCTTGGGAAAGGTGGCACTGAACATCATGGTTTGCCGTGCGCCTTTTGGTGGCATGGTGTCCTGCTCCACGATACGTCTGATCTGTGGCTCAAAACCCATGTCCAGCATTCGGTCAGCTTCATCCAGAACCAGGTAACTGGTGGAGAAGAAACCATGAGGGGGGGAAATTTAGCTTCACTTTCTAAGAGGAAACTAAAAAGGGTCTCCATTGGATTAAGTGCATCAAATCATTGCTGTGAGCTATACAAACTGCAGCCTGGGTTCCAGCACTCACTTGCAATAGTCCAGGCCAATCTTGCCACGCTCCATCATGTCTACCAGACGTCCTGGTGTGGCCACCAACAGGTGACAGCCCCTCTCCAGATCTCGGATCTGCTGGCCAATGTCTGCCCCTCCATACACTACACAGGGGCGCACTCTGGAGCGGTACGCAAACTACAACACAGACAACAGGCAATGATCACACTTGAAAAGACATTATTGTTCAGGTCTGCCAGAAGTGAGGAAACTGTTGGACATACCTTCCTGGCTTCATCATAGATCTGTAGAGCAAGTTCTCTGGTTGGAGCCAGGACCAAGGAGATGGGATACTGCTTACGGCGGCCATATTTTCCATTATCCTAATAAAAGCAGTGCAGATAGAATTTGTGCTGTAACTGGGTCATATCAATCATTTGAAAGCCATAAAGGGCTTTCCAAAAATAGCATGAACAAATCACTTCTTGGTGGTTAGAAAGACCAGAAGTGCATTAGTACCTGGCCACTGGCTTTAGAAGCTTGCAAGGCCTCTCCTGGTCCATCAGTATAGATCTGACTCAACACTGGGAGCAGAAACGCTGCAGTCTTCCCAGAGCCTAAGAAAATGCAACACGTAAGTAATAAAGCATGCTGCCAAACAACCAGAAATAAGGACAAGAATTGAGTTTAGTCTTGTGCTAGATGTGGAAAATGACCTACCTGTCTGAGCACAGGCCATTAGGTCCCTCTTGGCCTTGATGATGGGAATGGCGTACTTCTGCACAGGGGTGGGCCGGGTGTAGCGGCTCAGAGTTATGTTACCCATTATGATTTCCCCCATGTCAACATCATGGAACTAAGAAGAAATGGTATAAAGCCATATTCAGTTTGGTGTGAGATTTACAACTGTTCTTTGAAATCATCACTGTGAGACCTACATTCTCAATAGGGCCAGGGCAATTGCTGCCAGTGGCCTCCACAGGAATGTCATCATACTTCTCAAAGTTAATCCCTGTGTTACTTCCAGAGAACAGCTCACTGAGAGCAAGCGATGAGGAGAGACAGAGAGAAACAGAAAGAGAAGAAAGGCTTCGTTAAAGCAGCAGATGGGATCTTTGGGGAAGCGTAATTAGCAGTTGCTTCTGGTACGTACTGTTCCAGACGCTCATTGGGTGGAGTAGGCTTTGACCAATCTTCTTCATCCCTGGACTCTTCTACCCACCGACTGTTTCCCATTCCACCTCCAGCACTAAAGCCCCCACGCTCATACCTGAACAATGACATTGTTTTTAATCCATAGTATCCCATCATCTTTGAGTCTGCTAAGCAAGAATATTAACGAATTACGTTACATTAGAAACAAACTAAGCAGCGTTTCCTTTACCTCCCTCTTGAGCCTGTCCCCCTGTCAGTAAAGAAAGCCGACTTCCCCCTGTCGGAACGTCCACCAAAGCTGGAGTAAGCATCCCTGTTCAAACCTGTGTTCCAGCCTCCATCTTTGTTTTCGAAGCCACTGAAAGCTACAAAAATAATATTTAGATGTGCAAGACAAATTGAGACCAACCTTTAACATTTGGGATCTATGCATATTTATACACTCACACACACAAGTTTAAGCATGTTTTACATAAAGAATAAAAGTTTATAGAACATTTTCCTATCAGAGGAATACAAGCCCTTACATGCGTTATGCACGGGTTGGTTGAAGGTACCACCGCCCCTATTTCCACGGAAGCTGCCACGGCCACCTCTGTCGTTGCGAGGAGGACCACGATTAAAGCTTCCAGCCCCATTCATACGATTGTCATGGTATCCATTAACAAAGCAGTTGTTACGTCCACCATCCCATCCAGGAGAATCTTCCACAAAAAAAATAAAAATAAAAATTAAAAAAATAGTACATCTGAGCAAGCAATTAGAAAGAAGCAGGCCTCAATGTAGATATTTGAGAAAGGGGAGCCAAAAGCCAAGCCCACAAAATCAATAGGGCTTGGGAACACGATGTCAAGCTGCAATGCTTTGTGGGAAACCACTACGTTGTTTCAATATACGCAAGTTACTTGCTGCCAACAATCAAGCTAGTTACTTTTCAAATTTGGGGTCGTTGTATACTTATGAAAAAATTATATATATTTATATTATTTTACAGGGTCAACTAAAGTAATATGATCTCTCAGATGACAAACACTAAGGTCTCAATAAGAAAAATATTACTTTTTGTAGTAGGTATCCATACTAACAATCCAAAGATTCATCATTTCCCATAATTATGCTATTCACGTGCTAGTTGTGCGACTGCACTCACACTACTTACAAATTAGAAAAAAGCAAAAGGACAATTCTCTTCTGAGTCTGCAGTCACTTTATTGTTCCAATTATTGTTTGGTAGTTTGTAGAGTGTGTGAATAACACCGGCTTTTCAGTAAAAAATATTGTAATATTTTGTAGGAAAATTCAAACTGCCAGGAGATCACTAGTTCAAATCCCAACAACGCCACAGTTATCCATCGTCAGGAAACAAGGGAGCAAAATCTGCCACAGTCTCTGGGTGGGAGCGGTGGCATTACTCTCTACCCACTTCGATCCGAGAGACCCTAGCCAATCACATAGTTGTGTGTGTGTGTGTGTGTGTGTGTGTGTACACAGAGTTAGGTCCATAAATAGTTGGAAAGTGACATTTTTCATACTTGTCTCTGTACACCATCACAATGGATTTGAAATGAAGCCATCAAGATGTGAATGAAGTGCAGAATTTCAGCTTCCATCCAAGGCAGTTAACAAAAAGACTGTTTCAAGCATTTAGGAGTAACAGCCATTTCTTACAGTGTCTCTCAGCTTTCACAAGCTCAAAACATCATTATTTTTAATACTTGGAGGCAAGTCCTTTGCAATCAACGACCACCTGAAGACTGAAGGGGAACCCATGGACGTCATCAAATGCCGCGTTTCCTCTTGAGATGCTTTACCATGACTTTACAACAGCCACCTTTAGATGCTGCTTCAGTTTTGTATTCAGTAAGGGAAAAGCATGCTCAATTGGGTTGATTGATTTGCCCATTTAACATCATTCCATTTCTTTGCCTTAAGCAGCTCTTGTGGTATGTTTTGACTCAATATCAATCTGGACTGAGACATGCTGTATCAGTTTTGCAGCATTTGAGTGAATCGGAGCAGAAAGTATAGCTCTTCATACTTCCGAATTTATCCTGTTACTTCTCTCAGCAGTCACATCAATAAACACCAGTGACCCAGTTCTACTGGCAGCCCCACATTCCCATGACCACCGTGATTGTCAGATGATGTGGTATGCTTTGGATCATCTTCCTTTCCTTCCCCATACTTTTCTCTTCCCATAATTCAGCTACAACTTAATCTTGGTTACATCTGTCCAAAGACTCTGGTTCCGTAACTGGGCAGACTTTCTAGCAAAGGCTAATCTTGCCTTTCAGTTCTTGAGTGATACCAGTGGTTTGCATCTTCAGAGGTAAACCCTCTGTATTTACCTTCACGAAGGAGTCTCTTCATTGTAGGCTTTCACAACCATGGGCCTACTTCCTCAAAAGTATTCTTGACTTGGTTAGATGTTGAAGGGGTTGTTCTCCACCAAGGAAAAAAAATTCTATGATCATCCACTTTAGTTGTATTCCATGGCCTTCCAGGCCTTTTGCCACTGATAAAGTTTCTGCTATATCTCTGATCAGTCTGTTTTGTTTTTTCAGCCTAATGATGGCCTCCGTCACTTGCACCAACACCTCTTTGAACTGCATATTGAGAGTTCCCATGAACAGCTGCCAAATGCAGAGTCAACACTTGGAATCAACACCAGACCTTTACATTTGTCATGAAATAACAAGCAAACAGGCAATACTTGCCTAATGGTCCAATTACTATATGGACCTGTGAAAATGGAGGGACTACATAAAAATGGCTGTAATTCCAAAATGATTAATACAATATTTTTGTTAAATGCCTTGAATTAAAACTAACACTTCAATGACATATTGATGGCTTTCAAATTCATTGTGGTGGTATACAGAGACAAAATTATTAAAATTGCATCGCTGTCCAAATACCTATGGACCTGACTGTATGTGGAAGAGAGTAGTTAGCGGATTCTTCCAAGTGTTATACTGCCCTGTGATGACGCAAGAGCAGAAGTCAGAGGAACCACATGTTTGCCTTCACCATCCCCAGTTGCACATGTGATCAGAGACAGCTGGCTGATGGGTGTGAACTGACAAACCCAAATTGTGAAAAATAAATAAATGGCTGTTTGATGTACTTTCTCTTTTGAGTTCTTCCTAAGAATGTGCCACGTCATGGTTAAGATGTTGTCCTAGTGATCAGATGGTTGCGAGTTCAAATCCCAGTGCTGCCTTTGCCTAGGCTTTGAGCAGGGCTCTTAACCCTCAACGTTTCAGTTGCATAAATGAGATGTATACAAGTGGCTCTGGATACAGGCGTCTGCCAAATGACGTAAACGAAAATGATGTATCTAACTGCTTTTGTAGACCACGTAGCACTTCAATCCCACAATGCAGCATGGCATGATGTGGATTCCCAAGCCCTGTTCCAATTGGTTCTGGTTGAGCAAGCAGAAGTTGTCAAAAAGCAAGTGAAAGCAAACTAGTACTGCATTAGCATACAGTGATTCAGATGAGAAAGGTGGACCAAACACCCAGGTACCAAAAGGTATGCCAAGTTTATTAAAATGCTTGTCTATAGTCTATAACTACACCACACAGATCCGCTGGTATGCTTTCCAAATTCATCCGACTTCACTGCAAGGCCTAGACAACAGTAGGCCAACCTCAACATTATCAGCCGCAACTTGGCAGCCAATCAGCCAACCTAAAACAGTGAGGAGATGGCAGGTCATGCTAAGCCATACCAGCTGCTCTACAATTACCACGGTGGTCAGTCAATCTGAGCAAACTGTCTGTGACCTCATTCCCACCAGTGGCCACACTGCTGACATTGCATGCAGGAGACACACACAGCTAATATGTGGAGCCGCCAAAGCACTCCCTCACAACTCTCCATAAATATGCCAAGTGAGCAGGCCATCCTATTCTTACTACAGATGAACGATAAAACAACTTCTTCCTGAATCCCTCAAGAAATGGCAAGACGTCACAGTGCACAGCACTCTGTTCAGATTCAACCAAAATTCAATCTCTGGATAAAACAGTGTTTCTCCATTATCAGGCACCAATATGAACAAAAAATGAATAAAATCAAGGAAGCATGCACTTGCAGTCATCTTCCCAGGTTCATGGCTGTTGGGGAACAGAGGAAAATTTTTGTTAAGGAAGAGGGAATTAATAATAACTAAACTTGGAGAAAACGAAGGTGGAGTTTTGAGCAGATCTCTTTACACTGTGAAAGACACAAAACTGGGATTTGCGCAAGTAAAAATCGGTGAGTCTCAATAAGAGAACAAGGGGCGTTAGAGAATCAGAACGGAACTGTGCGCTGTGGCATTGGGGCAGTAGGCCCCCAGTAGCTGTCTTTAGAGCATAGCATAGTCTTTTTATATATAAAAATATATATATTTAATCACTAATAACTACAACACATAGAACTAAGGCTGGGCGACATATCAATAAATTATCGTATCGTAATATGACCATTCATATCGTCAGCCAACTGACTACCGTGAGCATCGTGTTTCAGAAATCTCACATCTCCTCCAGAAATTAACAGGTAGTTGGTGTTTTTACCCCCATGAATGCATCAATGAAGAGTCTGTATAATGTAGTACAATATGTAAAAACTATCAAGAACTAGCTCGAGTCACGGGTGGAAAAAAACAGGGATTTATTAACTCAAAACTGGAGTAGGCAGCAGAAAAAATATATATATATGGAAAAGAAAAGCAAAACACTGGGAACAAAAGCAGAGCAAATAGTTCTAGAGCAACGTGCAAAAACACAGCACACAAGCGCAGCACTGGAGCTCGTAAACGAGCGTCCTGTGTTGGGAGCAGCGCGTGTTTACGATCGAGCCCGAACTGACTGCAGCTGTGCTCAAGAGCGCGTCTGCATGTTTGCATGCGTGGGCATGTCCTTTTGTCTGAACATTATTTCCATAGCATTAATAATATCACAATATATTTGATTGTCATGAAAATGTCAGGAAAACATCGTGATATTATTTTTAAGGTCATATCGCCCAGCCATAATTTAAACCAAAACTAACCTTGTATCTTAACATCTGACCTAAGAGTATAAAAAGAACCTTTAAGCTCGACAGAAACGGTGATTATATATTGATAGACTGATATGGAAAAAAAATCTTATCACTATTTTTTTCCTCATATTTCCCAGCCCTACATTTTGCCCTTAATAACTGCACAAACTAACAATAATAATAAACTCTTGCCTCTACAGTCAAATTCTATATCGGCAGACACCTGTGCCATATTTCAATAAAAGATCTCAATCAGAACACGTTTATAATACTACATAAACACAGTTAAGCATGCAGCAAAAGCAGGCATTCCCATCATAATATTAGAGCATTAATTAGTTTGCACATTCTGCCAACTTCATTCCCTTTCACAACGGTCATAATGCTGTGACTGATCACTGCCTATAGTAGCAGACAGCTTGTGCGCTAAAGGCAGGGGGAGGACATTACACATGTCCCACACAAAAACAGAGATGCAGAAGTACCACATCTGTCTGGCCAGCCACCACCGTACGTTTGATAGAAGGAAAGCTCCTGAGATGGGTGTCTTGGGTAACCTGAGCAGAGGCATAGTTCACTTATGGACAATGAATCCCTTTCTTCATATGGACAAAACGGCAAAAGAATCAAGGCTTACTAGAGTGGCTATAAATATAGCTGTAAAGTTATTGCTGTTTCTCTCAGCGAGCTGAGTTTATGGACACTGTTTAGAGGAAATCCAGGAAACAGCTTATGCTGTGTAAAACCAAGTGACTGTTTTTAAATGTGTTGTCTATACCCAAGTGTGCAATGTCAATAACCCTCTTCTTTTCCCTGCACAACCCTAGACTCAACTGGAAAAGAAGCGAGAAGAGGAGAGAAACACAAGCAACTACAGCTGATGGCTAATTGTGTGGAGCAGGAAGAAGTCAGACACAAGCACACAAGGTTCGGCTACTTCAAGAAACGAAACACTGATGTGTGACAAAGATTCGTTACACTGATCTGTTCAAAGTGATAAGATCTTTGACTATGCCCACTAAACTTTGAGCTTCATACATTGGCCCTATATGCTGGATCTGGACATGTAATTAAACTTTCATGCATTTAGGAATGCAGAGCACCCGTAGCAAAGCTGACAAAACAAACTTACAGCTCAGTACTGGTGGCACTGAATAACCGCTCTGTCTACTAGAGGAATAAGCATTTCCTGCTGTAAAGAAATAAAAAAAAAAAGAAAAAAAAAAAAAAAGCAGTAAACGTAAGAAAAAGAATACAAAGGACAATAAATAAACCTGTTTGTTTTTCATACTTTGGTAAAAAATTTGGTTTTTCTTTTTAAATAAACAAACACACCACCTTAACAAGAATGTGGTTCATCAACTCAACATCAGCTTCCCAAAACAAATCAACACAACTGTGCTCTCATTAAACTCAAAAACCTGGTAAAATATGACAGGTTCATCAAATGAGCAACAATCAAAAATTAAGACTCTGTAAGAAAAAAGGCAAAATTTATGAGCGAAGATTTAAGAGCCCGACATAAAATGACAGAGCTCTGAGTGTGAGCAAAGCAATTATACAAGCTCAAATACACCGTGAACCTTAATCATCGTACTGTAAAATATACCGCATTACCTGATGTGTACAACAATAAATTGATCTAGCTACACAAATCTATTAAACGTGCAACACAAGTTCCTAGAATGCTAGAGCTGCAGTCTGTAAACAGGAGCATTTTTAAATTTGGTGTCCTCGGAGAAAGAAAGAAAAAATAAAAGTGATTGGATACATTTCAATAAAAGCAACAATTGGTTGTTGGAAAATCCTATATGAAAACACTTACCATTTTTACCAGCATCTTTGTTTCTCAAGTGAGGAGGAATGTAACGCCCTGGGATTTAAAAGAAATCTCAATGAATGGACACTTAAATGGGTGTGCAGCATAGAGTTTCAGTCATTACATGTACAGTCATACACTACCATAAGACTACACAAACTAAACAGAAAGACTGTGTTCTAGATACCCTCTTGTCAATCAAAGAATACACTATATGGGCAAAAGTTCTTGACCATCATACCCATATAAGGGTCTTGACCAAACTATTGCCACAAAGCACACCACTGTATAGGATGTCTTTGTATGCTGTGGCATTACAATTTCCCTTCACTGGGACTGAGAGGCCCAAAGCTGCACCAGCATGAATGGGCAGAAATCCCCACAGCCATGCGCCAAAATCTAGTGGAAAGCTTTCCCAGAAGAGAGGAGGTTACTATAATAGCAAAGTGGGACTGAATCTGGAATGGGAATTATGGGTGTAATGGTCAGGTGTCCACAAATTTTGACCACATGATGTAAGGCGTAACTATTAAACGTGTGCTCATACGCTTGACATTCTGACATTCTCTGTTGTGAGATTCAACACAGAACCTTTAAGGGTTCCTCTAAATAAACGAACCAATGAATGCTTAAGTGTGATGGGTGGAGGAACAAAAAAAAAAATTCTCCCAAGAATGTAAATGTAAAGTGCATGTAAAGCGAACTGGGACTGTCAAAGACAAACTTACTGCCAGTGCCTCCACCCTGCCCGTCTGCAGAGTTCAAGTCTAGGGCAGAAAGCTAGGGGGGAAAAAGAAAAGCAATGATCAGTCACCAAATATGACACAGTGCAACTACTAATAATCCACTTTCAGGACCTGCTAATTGTAGTACAGAATGCTGTGTGAGACCACATTGGTTAAATTGTGGATATATTGGGGAACGTGGTTTTATGTTTAAGTTCAGCTGAAACTTAAGCTTGAGAGTTGAACTGCACAATAACTTAGCAGCATAACACCATCGTCTCTAGCAGAGGTTCACAAACAATGTGGAACCTCAAACTGTAAAACAGATCACAGATACCGTCTGTACATATTTATTTGGTCATTGCACATAAGGCAATTCTTTAAACATTAGGCTTATTATTCAGATTTGTGCAGTAACATCTTGGCTAGATCTGTGAACCCTAGAGCTTTTCTTTCCTCCTCTGAACTTTCCAAGTGACGGAACGCATCAAGTCCAAGTTGACATTATTTAAAGCCAGTCTTGTTTTTGAGTTACTGGAGGTTTGGATTAAAGCCAAACAATTCAAGTGACCAGTTTAACCCACCAACAGTTATAAGAACTCCGTAATAAACACAGAAAGCTTGATAAAGCTCGATTATGATTTCCTGTAACAAAATGGAAACCCAGTCAGGGACTCCAGGCTCTGCTCCACTGACTCCACTTTCAGAACAACTGCTTCATAGTAAACCAAAGGAGAAGGCCACAACCTAACTGTAATCACAATCTGCACACTGCTTCACGACTGTTGCACATTTAGTAAGCAGTGCAGTGATATGTGGGTAGACTGTGTACATTCTCTAAGCCTGGATGACCGGCGCAGTGATATGATGTGATGATGACTGCATCCGGCAGCACACAGCTCTCTGTAGCGTGGCGCATTTTGCATGCATCTTCCTCCCATAAATTGCTCTTGAAAACAATGCGTTTACTTTGGAAAAAAAAATGCATGCACGTGTACACGAATGGACTGCTTGCCAGGCTTTACGTTTAGTCAGTTGTAACATTTGCTCATCAGAGATTATCCTTTTTATCTGCGAGGCGAACAAAATGTCCGACGGTGGAAGTGACAAGATGTTGAGGAGAGAAGAAGCCAAGGCTAACTCAGCAGCAGCCTGTGGCTAATCATCCTCAACATGAAACCTTAGCATGTGCTGCTAACGAGCTGGAAAAGCAGTTCTGCGAGCCGAGTATATTTAATTGCTTAGCAGACTCCTGAGTGGGCCTCAACCGTTAAACGGGGTCACGACTGCTGCAGCCGATGTTAGCTTTATCTAGCTCAGCATACACGTGTAATGCTTCAGCATAGACTAGAGGCTTTAAATAAACAACGCGTAATGAAGTTAACTTACACAGACGACACAAGAAAAAACAAACAAACCAATATATAGCACTTCACACGCTGCGTTATTCACAATATGTGGGTCGCCGTCCAACGAGCTGGTAAACACACGGTATTTTTCTGTAGCTGCGGTGATGGGTATTTTTCAGCGCCTAACTTTGGCGAAATGCGTAATACGCAAGCTAGCTAGCTAACTGTGGATGTAGGCTAATCCTGACACTTTCACACCACAGACTGGACAGCCGATTGAGATCCGGTTTAGATTTTGACAAAACAACCGGACAAGCTAGTTGCTAGTTGCCAGTAATCAGGACACCGTTTGTAAATAAACCCAAGAGGATTTTAAAAAGAAATACGTCGTTATTTTAATGTAAGCAAATGAGATTTCGGGCCATTCAGGAAAGCCTTACTTACCTGCTGATCTAGACCGTCGACGGCCACATGACTCATAACTAGAGTAAATAGTGAGGAGGATTGCTCCTTTTCACAAAATATATCTTCTTTGTTAGCAAGCCGGCTAGCTAGCTAAAGGAACACAGCCAAAAGCTTCTCCACAAACGACGCGTCACTTGTTCTCTTCTTCTTTATTAGGTTCGAAAGCGGATTGTGCCAAAGCCAAAGAATACAAACGTACAAAATAAATTTTTACTTAACTGCGTAGCATTTAAAAAAAAAAAACCCTACACCGAAGTTTCACAACAGCTAACTAGCTATACGTCTAGACTCAGTCTGTTCGTAACAGCACCTTGCGATATTCGGTACGTGAAATAGAGCCCAAACTCAGCTGAGATACCGCGAGATTTCATCGTCTGTGGCAACGCAACTGAAAGGAAAGTATCGCGAGAGGTTTTTGTTGTTGTTGTTTTTTTTTGTTTTTTTTAGCAGGAACTTGTGTGTGTTTATACCAGCGGCGTCAGAAGCATTTTGAATGTGGGGGGGACAAGAAATTTTTTAATGAATTAGATGCCATTTATTGCATTCTGGTGTATTTTAACAGGTTGTTAAACACCTAATTTTACCTACAAGTCATTTAATTCAATGACTATTTTAGAGACTCAACAACAAGTCCTCATTAAACTAGTCCATATTCATCAGCCTGTTTCTAACTGCTACCCACTGCTATGCCTAAGATAATGAAATGAATGTGACACA
>JAQQZR010000035.1:11637076-11670491 GCA_030068235.1 Notoglanidium macrostoma | reverse complement strand
TTAATTTAATGTGGCCTAGGGTTAATTTTGAGGGCATATAACAAAAGAATAAGGTTTTAGCAAAAGTTGGACATTGTTTAGAAGGCAATGGGGCCGATGTTACCTCTTCCAGTATTAAACAACCTTCACCTTTACTGTCTATAGCTACACTGATGATTCACTTCACTTGCGTGTGGTTTGTTGTAGTAGGTAACCCTGGAACCCTGGAGTGGAATTTCAATGCTGTGTGTATTCTCATATCGATCCAGTGGAATGGATTCTTTTGTGAAGCAATAGAAACAGCGCTGGTGGAACTAATATTTTATGCTAAATGAAGGGGGGTCCAAATGAATAATTATGAAATCTGAGGGGGAAAACATTCAGGCTTAATGGCGGCAACGCCCATGGTTTATACCTTTATGAGGACCAAATGTTAGAAATTTGGATGGTCCTCACAAGGAAACTGTTTGTTTTTTAAACAAAAATAAGAAAAAATAAAAGAGCCAAAAAGTTGCCTTTTCATTGCTGAGTTTAAGGTTGGGGTTAGGATGAGGTGCAGGCATAGCATTAATTAGGTGCATTAATAGTTATGTCAATGGGGAAGGTCCTCACAACAGGATAACAGGACTGATGTGTGTGTGTGTGTGTTATTGGAATGAATGTTTATAATAGAAAATAAGTGTTTGTGGTTAATCTCTATTATGCATTGCATTTGCATAATATTTATTTGTTATAAACATGAAAAGGCACAATTTACCGTCATCTTACTAAATGAATTAGGGAACAAATCATTAGAGATATCAGTAGCAGATTTTATTTCTTTTACTTTGTTGCCAATTACCACATTTAAACTCTAGCTATATATGGGCTCTGTATGTTTTTTTTCTCCCTTAGTTTTTTCCTTATATTAGTCTGACGATTTTAAATGCACCTATCAGACAAAGTAATAAGCACTAGATTTGTAAAAATATTCTAACGTAAAAGTAGTATTTGCATGGTGTTATGCTCACTTTTCTTTACAGTATATTAGCATCATGCTTTTAAAGAATAAGAGTTATATTTTCTTTCTAAATCCAGTTTACCAATGTGCAACATGGTCTAGACTACATATATGTATGCACATGTATTGTGATAAGTTACATTTAGTGTATGGGTGACTGGTAATGAAAGTCACAGGCCTCGACTTGTAAAGACTTCATTCTCCTCTAAGAGCGGCCGGTCTGAAGAAGCTGCTTTAACATTGATGAAAACCATTTTCTGCTCAGTTCAAAAAAACAGTCCAGTTTAGTCTGACCAGCTGCCAAAACACAGGTCAAGCTGGTAGACCATGAGTAGAAAGGACAAGGTGTGTGAATTACTACTACTACAACATTGTAAACAAGTTGTCTTTGGAAAATAAACCAATATTGAGGCAGTTTGAAAATCTCAAACTTTTCACATAAGTAATGAGGAAGCTGGGCAATCATTTAAAGAGGACATGACATGGAAAACTGTTTTTTTTGTTTTGTTTTTTTTATGTTGTTTTTGAAATATGTCGATGTGACTTTGTGGACGTACTGGGCCTTTCAAAGTGGACTGTTACCTTCCCGATGTGTAAAGGCCACAGAAAGAAAATAGGCAGAGACGAAAGCGCAGTTAAAAAGTACATGCTTCTCACCTAGAATCTCTCATTTTTTATGGTACCACCCCCATTAACACATGACCACCCATAACAATCTGAATCAAGAAGATGGAGCTTTGCCAACTCAGAGTCGACAGCAAACCGTAAGTAAAATGTAAAAAATTTCTGCAAAATTAAACGTTAAACACTATACTGGGTATTGTTATAGATTTTTCCTTTTGGACTGAACCCTAGTCCAGTATGACCAGTCAAAGCTCTCAGGAGACATTAACCCATCAGCTAACATTAACATTCTTTCCATCACACTAAATTTTGATAAAACATGTAGTTTGACATACATAGTTTGTTAGGCTACATTATCTGAAATGACCACATTATCGCAGTAACAACAACTCCCATTTATGTGATTTCGATAGATTTCTTAGCCCGTATGCACTGATGTGAGCTCTTATAACCTCTTACCAAGGGTTCCTTTCCACCACTTCAGGCAGTTAGCTGTTGCTAGTTTGGGTTAGCTTGGCAAGGTACCTTACCGAAAGTTAGGGATGTGATTGGGCACACAAGCTATCGAAATATTATATGGATATAGTTTTAGGAATATTTGTTTCATGTATACACAAGCATCTGCATGTACAAACAGCAGCATGAAGACAACAAAACAAGTGGAGTGGATGAGAGAGTCATCATTTGAAGATGCAAGCCAATCAGAGCAAAGCTATTTACATAATTAATATTTTCAACAGATATAAAATCAGCCTCTCTCATCCTGTATTTCATACCATGCTAAAATGGCATGAGAAAAAAAACCTTGCAAACATTTTGAAAGCATCTCAGAAAATAATATTAAAAAATTGAAAAGTGTATGGTATGTCCCCTTTAAGGTAATGAAAAGGGTAGGAGAGGAGGTGGCGTTGTGCAGTGGGTAGTGTTGCAGCCTTACAGCTCCAGCGTCCCTGGTTTGATCCTGAGGTCAGGTTACTGTCTGCGTAGAGTTTCTCTGCATGTTCTCTCCGTGTTTGCATGAGTTTCCACCCACCTCCCACAAACATGCTAGTAGGTGGACTGGCTAAGATAAATTGGCTCTAGATGCGAGTGTGTATATGTGTGCTTGGTGCCCTTTGGACTGACATCCCATCCAGGGCTACTTCATGCCCAGTTTCCCAGGATAGGCCCTGGATCCACCTTCTTTTGAAATTCTCTGATCTTGTAAACATCCCAGGCATGGGGCCCCACACAGAGGACGATTTTAAAGCAAACACTCTATATGAAATACAAGCCCCTGCATTTTTTTTTTAATTAAGTGTTCACATTTTGTTGTTGGGGAAGATACTGTCCTAATACGAAGACACTGTCTGTACATTCAGAAACAGCTGTGGCGGTAAACGCGTCCTTTTGCTTTTGTCATAACATAATGTTTTTATCCTACATCTTTCATGTCCATCTGAACCTGAGGTGCTAAATCGAGTATGAAACAAGGAAAATCAATTAAACATTGACCTTTATATAGGGAAATTACCACATAGTCATGTGTTTTTACAAGCCCTTTTAATTTCTGTTTTATGTTATGGAGTAGAACTTAAATGATTGCTTGATTTTGTCAACTGGAAACAGATCCTAAAGTCAGCCTGAAAAAAAAAACAACCAGTGTACTTGATACAAATCTCTGTCCTTCATCTAAATGATGAAAGCATCATGTTCATTTCTGTTCTGTTTTGAACAAATGAAAGTATTTTGAAGCCCAGTTTCCATGTCATGACAGATCATCAAAAGATTCCACTCCACCTAAGCAGGATGTTAATTCTGTTGACTCATTTAAGGGGGAAAAAAAAGAAAAAGAAAAACATTTGTGGTTTACGCAGTGCAGTTAGCCTTCTTTTAAAACATAAGTGGAAATCTCAGTCTCAGTAAATCTCTTTCGTGGATGATGACACCACACAAGATTTTCCCACCATTACCAAAATACTATGCAATAATCCATAGATTAAATATTTCAATAGAGGTCAGGTTTCTTCAAACTACTGCCTTAGTCAAGAATAATATGGGTAATTTATTGGCTGATTTGGAAATGGAAAAAAAAAAGAAAAGAAAAAATCACTGGACTGAAAATGTTTTACCTAATGCTGGGAAAATGGTAAGTTAGCTGCTGTCCCTGTTAAATGAATACACAAACATAAGAATGCAATTTTGCTTATACTTTATATTATGTACTGATCTAAGGTAATAACCTCTCCCTCCAAACATGTCTGAATTTCAAGAGCTTAAGGATATGTTAAACATATTGAGTTTTGGGAGCTGAGAACTGACAATAACCATGAACAACAGAAATCTCCATAACCTGATGGTTGCTGGTCCAGTTCCACCGGTTCCATTCCAACTCACATACTACCGCACTAAATAGTGTGACTAATTAGTACAGTCATAAATCGCATGACTACTTTTGGCATACTGTTCAGTACAAAAGTATGCTGTTTTTCTAGCCGGTTTGTTCACATTTAAGGCATATCTTGTCTTTGAATACGTTTGTACACAGCTTATATAATTGTGCTACATGGGGTGGAAAATAGGATACCTATGAAGTGCACTACACACTGAAAAGGGAGCGTCTGGGATTCAGCAGTATTCATTCACACCACTAGGGGGCCCTAGTGCACTCTCTCTATTTCTCCGGAAGAAAATCGCTCTCTCGCCCTCTTACTTCCTTTTCCCTTCAACGGAGTTTAGGTATGAGAGCTGTCTTTGTTTCTCTCCGTTGAATCTTGCTGGAATCTCTGTTTAATTGTAACCATCCACTTTAAAATTCGTCTAATAAATATTGGCATGATACTTATGGCCCTTTTTATACCGCTTTGTGGTTAAATAATGCTGATTTTGAGGGAGAAATTCAATGTTAAAACGTTCCTCTCTTACTGCAGTCATTCTCAGGCCTTAGCTGTGTGTATGTGACACTGGCAGCCAGCGGTGCTGACGTTTTTGACTGCTGTAATAAGTTAGTGGTTTTTATATAAATGTATAGCTGTTGAAACTGAAGAGGTCATATGTTTTTGCGAAAGGAAAATGTTCTGCTAGCTAGAGCCACGACCGGCTTCTACACAAATTAGCATAATGGCTAACTACTTAAGCTAGCTCTTTGGCGGTGTAACTTTCTTTTTAAATCTTGGCCAGTTTGAATGAGGGATTATTATTATTATTATTAATAAATTATATCGTAGAAGGTATTGTAGTGTTGGATATCTAGCTAAGTACAGGGTTTATTCTCTTGATAACGTGCACCATATAGTGTAAGGTGGAGCAGGACTGTCCTGAACATACACAGCCATACATGTGTACTTTTCTAACTTTCTTATGACAGGTGAATTACATCTGGTGTGTTGGAAGAGACAAGTGTAAATAAGGCAGTGGTGTGGCCCAGGGGTCTGAGGTCTGACCCTGTTGTGTTCTGTTGAGGGGGGGAGGGGAGTGTGTGTGTGTGAATCAGACTGTTGAGTGTGTTGTGTTGTATGTGCAGGAGGCACTATGGGCCGTGTGATCAGGGCGCAGAGGAAAGGTGCGGGCTCCGTGTTCAAAGCTCACATCAAGCACAGGAAAGGTGCTGCTAAACTCCGACACATTGACTTCGCTGAACGCCATGGCTACATTAAGGGAATCGTGAAGGTGAGGCTTTTATTTCAAAGACCATTAACTGTTTTGATTTAAAAAAAAAAAAAAAAAACTTAAAGAATGCCTCTGTATTTTTCAGGACATCATTCACGACCCCGGCCGTGGAGCTCCACTCGCCAAGGTGGTCTTCCGCGACCCGTACAGATTCAAGAAAAGGACTGAGCTGTTCATTGCTGCTGAGGGCATCCACACCGGCCAGTTCATCTTCTGTGGCAAGAAAGGTAACACACCAAACCTGTTTGTCTATATGCCTTGTGTTCTACATGTTGGTGTTTTTATCCTTACTTGGAATAATCTACACAGTGTGGTGTTCAGCTGTTGCTTGGAATCACATTGTAATCCTCTGACTTGTAGCCCAGCTGAACATTGGCAATGTGTTGCCTGTTGGTGTCATGCCTGAGGGTACCATCATCTGCTCTCTGGAGGAGAAGCCTGGTGACCGTGGAAAGTTGGCTCGCGCATCTGGAAACTACGCCACAGTCATCTCCCACAACCCTGAGACCAAGAAATCCAGAGTCAAGCTCCCCTCTGGAGCCAAGAAGGTCATTTCCTCCACTAACAGAGCTGTTGTTGGTATGTACAACTTGAGTAATGGCAGCAAAACATTTGCACTGAAGTACAGTTTAATTAATGACTCTGGTCATTTAACTTTAAATATTCAGATGGACAAAAGCATTTTGTTTGGGAGCTGTGGAAGTGTAAACATAGAGACCTCTTTTAGGTCCATTGGACTATGTGGCATGAGGGCACTATGAAATGCTGTGTATAGTGATAAATGTGCAAATAATTCTTATTAGTTCCCTTGAGAACCACTTTCTCTTCTTCAGAAAAGTAAGTTCCAAATCAGACATTTTACCTAGAATGTGTGGGGGTTTTTGTTGTTGTTTTTAGTCACCATTAGACTGTAATTTAGTGCTTTCCTGGTCTCTAGTTGTGCCAAGATTTCATTCCTACTTATATTAGATATTCTTTCTTTTCTTTTTTGGAAACAGCACTTTTTAAAGAATTTTGAATCTTGTTGTTCTGTATAGGAAGAGGTTATTAAATGTTTATTTACCCTCTGAAAGGTGTTGTTGCTGGTGGTGGCCGTATTGACAAACCCATCCTGAAGGCAGGGCGTGCCTACCACAAATATAAGGTTAAGAGGAACTGCTGGCCTCGTGTCCGTGGTGTGGCTATGAACGTAAGTAGTGGAGATTTTACACTTTGTTTATTCCAAGAGTCTTTGTTTCAACATTGTTCCGGTTTATATATCCAGAAAACTGGACTGTTTTAAGGTGTGCTATTAAGTTTGAGATGACCGATTGTGGCAATGATTAGAAAAGAATCTACTAGTTTGTGGGCTGCTTCTTACATGACTTAATTTGTGTGTTCAGCCTGTTGAGCATCCCTTCGGTGGTGGTAACCATCAGCACATTGGCAAACCCTCAACCATCAGGAGGGATGCGCCTGCTGGACGCAAGGTCGGTCTCATCGCTGCCCGCCGTACTGGCAGACTGCGCGGAACAAAGACTGTCCAGGAGAAAGAAAACTAAACTTTATCTTCATAATAAAATGCACCCAACTAAGTCAGGCTTGTCCAATGTCTGCTTTTTTCATCTGTTTGTTTGTTTATCGAGTATCACTCTTACATGCTTAAGAATATTGAGGAAGGTGGACAGGATTGTTTATTAATTGGTGACTAACTTGCTTAAGGAGGAAAGACATTTTATCCTTAGTGATGTCCTTTTTGCACTTTGATGGTAGTACTGATCCATGATAATCTGGTCAACTACACATGTTCAGCAGCCATTTAACCTGGGAGTTGAAAGGTTACAGTCCACATGTAGAAATGTAAACAAATACACTTTCAAGATTTAGTTTTTCTTTATTTTTGAAGGGCGCAATGTTGTCTGTAATAGTTCTGTGCACAAAAAAAACCTCACAAAGTGAATTAACATTGCGACTGTGGCTCCAGAATTCAATGTCACTATGGCCAAAACAAATCAGCAAAAAAAAAAAAAAAAAGGGCAAAGAACTCTGTACAGTCAGTATTTTTAAAAAGAACACAAGGACGAAAATGTTCCTCTTAAATCAAATTCTATTTTTCCTTTTCAGTGAAATACAACAAAATAAATTCTATAAAATAAAACAGCAAAATATTTAAATATAATATGGTGGGCAGAATAGTTTTATTTGCAGGAGTATTTGGTATTTTTAGATATTCCAGAATGCTTTCAAGTTACCAATTAAATACAATATTTACTGGTGTTTACCCTTATTCCTAAATATTACCTTATCTAGTTTAAGTTGCCATGTAACTAACCAGCAGTTCTCTTATAGTATAACCCTGCTTCTGTCCATTCTGCTCCAACAGAGTCCCCAGGCAGAATCTGTGTTCAAGTAGAATAAGCAAGTGAACAGACAGCACCTGAAGACTGTCGACTTTAGTGGCCAATGTTAATCTTTTTTCCATTTGTCTAATACAAGGTTCAACCATGGAGAGACAAACAAGCAAACTGAGTATAGTCCACTAATGCTCCAGGCATCCTGGCATAGCAAACTGTTGCATATACATTTTCTCTTTCTAAAATTCCTATTATTCAAACTAAACCTTTATCCCCACCAAGAACTGAGTGCCAAATGTTAGGTCAGAGAATACATATGTGCAATTCAGAAGCCACTTGTTTTTTTTTTTGTTTGTTTTTTACATTGGTTAAAAAAAATGTAGAAGTGATCGGGTTTGGGGAACGGGAACGGCTTGTCAAAATAGCTGTCGATTAGAAACTACGGCGGTTAGGATCACAGAACTTCCCTTTGGCTACACTAGTTTGGTGTGAAGCCATGCTAAAACATTACAGCATATCAACTAGAGCTCTCAAATGATTCAATTAATACCAAAACAGAGGAAAGGCAATGAAAGTTTCCAGAACAATGTTCTATCACCACTTATGTCAACCGAGCATCAGGATCAGCCAACCATTCCATCATGCCTACAGTACAGCCATCTCCAGCTCCAGAGGTGGGACAGATTAACCAAGAGTGGACATGAATAAAATAATATAGAGCTGAATGGCCGAAAGGGCCAAAAGGCAGATCAAACTGCACAACTGAGCACAGGTGATTAAACAGGGCTTTTTTTCTTTTACCTTTTTTTTTCTTTTTTTTTTTTTTTTTGCGCATTTTTGAAAGTTTTAAAGTTTTGTAAATCTGCAAGTCTCCAACCAGCATGTCATGCTGATGGTTTTGAACAGTCAAATCTATTAGAATATGTACACCACTGTCACATGAGACAAGTGCATCAGGCCTGGCTTGTTATGCCACCATACACCATCCACTGCAGGCAGGTTGTAATACTGCAGGGCAGACAGTGATACTCCACCCCAGGGTGAGGAGGACAGGGAGCAGAATTTTCTGGAGACACAGTTTGTGGAGTGATGCTGCATGGTGGGGCCTGGGGCCTCGCTCCTTGCTCGAACGTCTTGCGCTCGGATGGAGGACAGGATGAAAACGTGGTGCTACTCTTTTGTCTGAGCAGGTGGCACCTCTTCTGGGGGCTCCCAGTTCTCTTGTGCTCGTGGACCTGGACGTTGGGGATTGTTCATATGCTGTGCTGCCGGGCCAGTGTACGGCTGACCGTGGGGAAGGTTGTTTTGCTGAAATAGGCAAAGCCCATCTTTAGTGTCACTTAAATGTCTAACTATTTAGATGATTTGTTTTTCCCCCATTTAAATGGGCATTGTCCATTACCTGTTGATATTGCGTCCCTGGAGAATGGGGATACAGAGACGTGTCTTCTGGTGGAGAGGAGTCCTGGTCATCAGGGGCCTCTTGCTCGTCCTGTTCCTTTAATAAAAAAAAAAAATTCCTTCATTAACCTTGAAATAATAAATCAGACCATTCAAACATGAAGCCGAACATCAATCAGTTATCTTCAATACTAATATAAAAGTGTGTGATAATGGTGACCCAGCTTTAGTAACGCCTTGACTAAAAAGGCTGGATAAGCAGTTGTGTAGAATGTGCTTAAGGGAAACATTTTAGACTAACCTTAGCCTACTAAAGTAAAACTTTACAGATAATCAAGTTCACAAATAAAGGAACCTGGTGGCAGACAAAGAGACCACCAACTATACAACATGCACAAATACTGTTCCTAATATGAACATACCAAAAAACACAACTGTGCATTAAACACACCAATATAAATATTCTACCTGAACAAGAACAACCTACACTTCTATTGCATGCAAAATCAATTCTATAGTTTGTAATATAAAAATCTATATTTATATTTTGCCCTCATTCTATATCTTATCAATTTTAAGCCAATTATTTGGTGAATATAGGTATTTAAAAAAGGCACTCAAACACATGTAATACAGAACGGTCAACTGTAACACTATAGCCAAGGCTTAGAGTTTTCGATCATTTTGTGCATGACAATGAGGGAAGAAACAGTCCGAGTTCATAAACACAGTGATATCTGGACAAAAGACAGATCATTAACAGTGGGGACTGTTTGTGGGAGTGGGTAATGGATTTAGCCTCCCCACACGCTGTGAACACCAATAATTTACGCAGATGGCACCAATATAGCCAGGGCATACGAATCTTACAGTGTGTTGCTGCTGGCCTGTCACTTCCCCTGGCAAAAGCTGCTGTGGCGAGGACAGCTTCCGGCCTGCGTCCTCTTCAGACACCACCTCGTGCTTCGTTAAGTGACACTAGTTTGAAACGGCAGTTAATAGTGTATTCGGTATACTACACAAGTGTCAAGCGATACTTTAACATTATCAACTTCCATTATTTTAAGCTAAACCAAACAGGCCACGCTTATTTTGCTAAGCAAATAAAAATAAATTTAAAAAAAGAATTAAGTCCTCATGAAACAGAAAATGAACTAAAAAGAAGAAAAAGACTTATCCATTTTTAATAAATGCTGACAAATCATTTACATTCTGTCTGGGAGAATAAAAATAAATAAATAAATAAAAATTAAAATTTCGAAAACTCAAAGCCCTATCTATAGTTCAATATAGCACTTGCATATTGTGGTCACTAAACCATGCTAAAAGCCCAACCAAAAACAAATAGAATTTAATAAAGAAACCCTGTCAAAATCTCACTTAGCATCCAGAGACCTTAAAATCATACACAGTTTATCATCATATAATCTCATGTCCAAGAATTCTAACATGCATTTAAAATGGTTACTGAATAACGTATTGTGAATTAATTAAAAGTCTACAGTAGTATAGGGGAAAGTAAAATTTAAACAAGTGTCCAATTATGTGCAAATTAAAATAAATTAATTAAACAACATTTAAAAAAAAAAAAAAAAAAAAAAAAAAAAAAAAAAGAAAAAAAGAAAAAAAAGAACTGCAAATGGAAGCTATGGTGAAAAATTATGAGGAGCCTTCTGCAAGCAAATTTATCTCCTAATAAAATGTTACAAAGTTAGCATTTCATTGTATTTGAATGGCCAGGGTGCATTTTCCATACCTCCTCTGGGCACAGCTCACAGGCCTTGGCTAAAGTCATGCGGGCACTGTGGGAACGCTCCAGGAAGTAGCCATTGGAGGTCTCATTGCTCTGAACAGGTGGGGACCAGTTGTTATATGTGTACTGGGCATTGCCGGTATATGGCCTGCGCTCTAGCTCATCACCAAGCCACTCTACAGCCCATGTCCATTTTCTCTTTAGGTCCCCATTACTCTGCAGAGTCATACAGAAGAAGAATATGTTAATGAGTATGTGATTACTAACACCTTTATCAAGAAGTGATTCTCAATAAACCTGCACATGTATCATCTCCAAGTTGTCTGGGGTACCTGAAGAATCTGATAGGCAACTGAGCAATTGCTGAACAGAGCCACCATGCACTTGATGCACTGGTAAGCTCTCTTCTGGTAGTGATTTTTAGAGCGCTGGATGGTGTCAAACAGCCCATCGCGGTCATCTGGGATCCCTTTGAGCACATTGTGGATCCTGGTGGATCACAAAGGAAGAATGAGTAACAATAATTCAAGAAGAGTTGGTTTGCGAACTGCTAGCAGGGCATGTATAGGCTGACCTGTGAGTTTGCCAAGAGTCTTCAACAAGCAAGATCTGTAGCAGCAAGTCCAGGTAAGGCCTTAGCTCATATGTGTAGGAGTAAGCAACCTATAAAAATATATCAATTAAATTACAATCATCAATTAATTATATTAATGCTCATCAAAGAAGCAGCCTACTAAGCCTACTGTGAAGTACTAAGTAAGGAATTAAACACCTCAGAACATGCTTTTCAAGGGAAAATAACAAGCAAGGTGTACTTTTTACTAGTTTATAGTTACATTTAATGTGGAATGTTCATGAAACAATGGCCTGTTATGAGACATAACAGCTATAAACAGTTATTTCCTCACCAGACTATTTTTCACTCTCAAAGTTAATGAAACAAAAAACGCAGCCTGTCAATATTGCTGAGAAACCACAAAATCCTTTGTCCAGAAGACTGTCCCGTGTCTAAAAACTTTTCTAAAACTCCTAAACACTCCTTCCAAAATTGCTAAATATTTATGTACAGCACCTGACATGCAGGTCTCTGAATTCTCTACGAGCTGTTACTACAGAAATGTTGATGCATTTGAACAAGTTCATTAATATAAACCTTGTGTTAGTACTGCGGTCCATACTGTGCGGATTAGGAAATCACAGTCTAATAAATCATAATCAAGCGTTCAACAGTCTTGTGGTATAAAACGTAGCATTAATAAAGCAATGGCCTAAAAGTCTTACAATGTCCAAAGCTATGTTTTTGGTTCTGCGGGCTTTACCTGCCACAGCAGTTCACTCAGCACAGTGGAGGAAAACTGCGGGTTCTCCCAGCAGCAGAAGCGCAACAATTTGATGGTCTCCTCAGAGTTGCTGCAATCCTCAATGATCTTCTTCACATAACTGGTACGCACAAACAGGATCTCAGCCACCAGCTGATGCAGAGGCATGATGGGCTGAGTCAAGCTGGGATCACCATATGGATTTGCAAGAGGAGGGTTTCCTACACAACAGGAACATCACAAAAATGATGACTTTTAACAGAAGAGTTTGTTCTGCATGATAGCAGGGTAATGGTAACAGCTGCTGTACATGTGCCCTCAGCTCCAGGCAAAGCCAACGAGGCTCAAACACCTGGAGATGTCTGATTTGTCAGTCACATGTCACTGAGCAAGGATGTGAATCATCATCAGGCAATAGCTAGACAAACTGGGACAGAATGCAAAATACTTGTGGTGGGCAAGAAAACTCACCATTGATTGAGGACTGCATACGGGAGGTTACGTCGCAGCAACGCACCAGCTGTGACACCACTGTGTACAGCTTCCCCAGCTCAGCATACTGGTACTTAATGGGTGGGCCTGGGCCTTCATCCAGAGCCACTAGCATGAAGGTGGCTGGCACACCAAGCTTCAATAGCTGGGTCTTCTCTGCCAAACCTACACCAACAATCAGAAGTTACAAAAAGTACTAACTCAAAACCATGAGTGATCCCATTCTACACAAACCTTTTCAATGAGATCAGCCTTTGGTACTCAGTCTGGCTAGCAAGGGTACCATTATAGGATTTTAACATGTAAAACGTTTCAGAACCGGTCTTAATTCCTTACCTAGGTTGGCATACATGACAAAGAGGTTGAAGTACTGCTGCAGGTGACGGCCATGCTCGGACACCTCTCTCCGCAACAGGTTGAGCACAGCACGTAACAAGTGGTCACTTAGGCTCAGGTTATCACAGCCCTAGCACAACGTTCAGAAACATTAGAGATAAACTCATCCCAATACATTAGTATATCCCTATTTAAAATCTTACTGTTCAGTTCGTTATGGATTTGATGACCTTACCTGACTGGATGGTCCCGGTGAGGGAACAGGCGATGGGTAGGGTCCATCTTGCAGAGAAAAGTGTGCAATAAATACAATGAGCTTGGAGAAGGCCCCCCGCACCTCAGCGCTAGGGCACTCGAGCAGGTACTCCGAGAAACGGTTTGGGTAAGAAAATAGGGCGCTGTGTGCAAACCAGCAGCGTACATTCTTGCTGTGTCGAAGGAGGATGCACAGGGCATCATACCTAAAAGTGAAATGCATGCAATTAATTTTCAGATAGCCATATTTTTTTTAAATCACCAAAATGTTCCATCTTGAATAAATACAATGTTTATTTTTTCCCCATTCCAAGAAAGTACTAAAAATGCCCTGGGAGGATAATGACACCATTACCCAAATAAAGAAATGGCTACTATTAAACCCAATATATAAACAAATGTCTTTCTGAATGCAGGGCTTCTTTAAGATGTCCAAGTGTCAAAACCCCTCAAAACATTCTTAATCGTCTGTAAAAAAAAAAAAAAAAAAAAAAAAAAAATTTCCCCCTGCCGATTGAAAAATGCTTACATACCAATCACTAGCAGGGCCACGGACAGCTTTCTTGGTATGAAATCCTGTGCTGAAGAGAAATCGAGCAGCAAGCTGAATGCTAATCTTAGCCATTTCTTCAGCTTCAGGCAAAAGATGGTCTTGTCCTAATTAAATAAAAATGAGGGAAACCAAAAATTACTTCCCAACATGCTAATCACTAATGCAAATGAATGACTTAAACACTGAGCATTTTAACACCATTAATAATTAATTAACTCAAAACATGCTCTCATTAACACAGAGATCATTTATATTCAAGACATGAACGTAATATCACTCTAACTGATGACTTCATTATGATATCGATCATTCAAACTGAAGTATTCTTCATTATCAGCCTTGGACAGCTGTCAGTCTAACAGTCTAACTAAGTTTTTAAATTCACATTTTTTAAAATGCAAATCCCGGCTATATTGTATGGGAATGAATATCTGTAAATGACTATGAACACAGTAATCAGGTCAAACAATTATATTTTCTTTCTTTCTTTTCTTTTTAAAAAAAATAAAAATAAAAATAAAATAAAATAAAATAAAAAAATAAAAGACTAGGAGTGTGCATTGGAATTCGGCAGGATGAAAAGAAAATATCATGCGAAAGAATGAAAAAAGAAGAAAGTTTTACTTAAACGTGTAGTTTTAAGGAACAGCTCTTGTGGAGGCTTGTGAGGAGGGTTTCCAGAGTTCCTCTGGCAACCCTGGTCACAGAATCGATCAAGTTCATTAACATTATATGAAACAAAGATGCACTATTCATTTTCTCATCAGCGGTTTGCTGTAGTAGCCCAACCTAAACACTGCCTTAATGCGCTCCAAAATATAGCCAAGTTCCTGTACTAACAATAGGAATGATTTTATTTACAGAAGTGTTGCTCCTTACGGTCTAGGTTTTACAAACTGTGGATGAAAAATAAACTGGTAATGTTACCTGGTGGTGGGTTCAGATAGACACTATTACAGGTTAGGAGTTTCTTGATGAACTGAAAGTACTCCAGGCTGTACTGCATGCGGCTATGCATGAACTGCACGTTCTGCTTGCGTACGCTGCACTCAATGGCTGGTGGCATCTTGACCTGGTGTGGCTTGCTGCTTACTGACAGCTCGGAGATGTATTTCACCAGCTCACCATCCTTGTCCAGGGAGTCCATGCGCTCATAGAACAGGATGTAGGCATTCCACCAGCGCTTCTGCCTCCGGTAGGACATGCGCTTCATCATGTGGTCGAACACTTCGCCCATGTACTCTCCCCCAAAGCACTGGTTCTTCATCTCCTCGTCATCATCCATCTTGCACTCTGTGACGTCACCATCGTCAAACTTGTACCAGCGATTGGTTTCACCCTCTGTGCCACTGCCATTCCTCTGGATGATGTAAGAGTAGTAGTGACCACCACTGGCCTGGCCTGAGTGCACCAGCACCCCCACAAGCCTATAGCGTGAGCTGCATGGTGGCTCTGGCTCCGAGGGTTCATTCTGTTGGATAATCTGTATTTAATCATCAGGCAAATGTATCTGGTAACAGAATAAACCAAAAAGAGTGCTCATTGAACCCTGTGGACCATGAGAGTTTTAATTCAGATAGTACCTGATTCTCAGGGTGGACATCAGAGCCTTCCAGCTTGGCTACTCCTGCTACTGTATAGGGCTCCATGTCCAGCTCCCGGGGAAACTCAAAGTAATCGTTAAATTTAATGGCACACTCCCTTTCCCAGTCATAATCAAATCGCTTCAACTGGATGGCCAGTACTGGAGGCAGTTTCTTAATGAGCAAGCGCTTTACTGTGTCCACCTGTTATTTGCAAAAACAGAATTAATTGATGCTTCACAATTCTCAGGTTACATAATTAAGGCCTGTGTCCACCAGATGCGTTTTCTTGGTACAGCAGCACCCACGCCCTCATTTTCAGAGCACCCCAGAGCACGTCTCGCAAGTGCTGATTGTTGCTAGGTTACAAATAACATCTATTACTTCCGCATTCCATCATTACGAACGTCAATGACCGTGTTATCCTAAATCCAACCCCTTTTTTTTAGTTTGATTCGTCAGTGAGAGAGCAGTAACACGGAGAAGCTTGGCAGGGTTTCAAATGTTGAACCATTTTCAACTGAAAGCTCCCAGAGTGCAAAAAAAAACAAAAAACTAAAAAACACACACCACCATGCTTTGTGCTGAGGCTGCTAACTGCTGTCCATGCTGAACATCTTATGGAAAGTTGTATATGGAAAATAGACAATGCGAACACAAAAAAACGCATTTGCTGGAAACAGGCACTTACACATTTTTGTTAAAAAAAAAAAAAAAGCAATGCTTACTTTCTTGTTGCATTTTTCACAATGGTAGGCATTAGCACCCTCAAGCAAGTCCCCCTTCACATACTGCTCCATGGAATCAAGCAGATTCTGATGATTTCTGATATCTACATTCAGTGTTGTAAAGGATTCCTCACATTCATACCTAGAAAGAGAGTCATATAAAAAAAATTGTCATAAATAAATAACATTATTCATGTTCAACTAACCACGTTTTGTTTGAGCTGGACATACCTATGAGGGCACCCCTGACAGATTTTCTGATCAGCAAAGGAACCTCCAAGCACTTTACTCAGCATGGCAGGATGGCCCAGTGCTTTTAACGCCTCGTCTAAACTATCTACAAGCGAGTTGAAGAACTCCAGGGCATCATGTTGTTCTCTCAGATTCACTGGCTCACCCCACAACCTGCATGGAGACAAAGAGCCGCATTGCCAGATTAGATCACCATCGGTTTTCTACACACCAGAGAAACATGCAGTCAGCAGAAGTGGATAGGTGTTGTGAAATATCGCACAGAGTCTTGTCCTCAACATGAAAGAAAACTTGTACACACAAATCAAAGAATAAGAAGAATTACCTAAACTGTTTCCAAAAGCCCCTGGGAACATAGTACTGCAGTCTGGAAGAAGCAAGATGTCCAAAGATTACTTGTAGGTGTCGCAGAACCCCGATGTTGTACTCTTTCCTGTCCTCTGATTTACCGAGTGATGGCTTGTCATCAAACTGGTGGTGATAACTGAAGACCTCATCGCGTGGATCAACGTTACTCTGCAAAAACATTACTGTTACTGTTAGAAGGAACCTAATTTTTGGATAGTGGCAAACGCTCACCAAACCCATTTATACAGGACACAACTATGAATTAGGCACATGAGTGGGGTTTGAGAGGGGCTTCAAATTTTTTTTAAAAACGTATTCAAGCCCGGCTTTCTACTTTATTATGCTAAACAAAAGTACTAATTTGCCCTTGGCTCCCAGAGACTTGTCAGAAGAATGAGACTGAGAAACGTTGATCAATCATTATGCAATGATTTCATGGTAGTTATAATAATTTACAAGGAAGGACAGAGACAAAAGAGCAGTAAAGGAAACAGCTTCCTTAAAAATGTGATTTCATGCTTTAATTAATGCTTTCGTAGGAAGACTCTAGATTTAAGCTGACAGCACCACTCTTATTTAAAATGTTGGGCCTAAGCATGAACATTTACACTGGGACCATGGGCACTGAACCCAGAAAAGGTCCTTGGTACCTCGTTATCTTGTTTCTCATCTCCAGACATGTCATCGTCTACATCACTGCCTGTGCCCTCAATAGCCAAGATGCCGTTTCTGATGGGTGGGATCATGTAAAGCTGCTGGATTACGGAGTTCATATAGCAAGTGGCTCCTGCATTCTTTAGCCCTACAAAGCCTTTAGTGGGCCTTGGGCCTACAGGTGGCAAGTATTCCCATTCCGTAAGTGCCTCACAACCTACAAGGGGATTTTGAGATATACACATGTAATCACAAAAATAAAATACAGTTCCGCATCTCACAGACATGGCAAGCAACTTGCAACAGACAACTAGCTCATCTTAATTCATGCTGAACTAGCAGTGCTCTTCCACAGTCTAGCCATTATGGACAAAATAGTTTTAATCTACACAGGAAATGATCCATACCTGAATAGTACATGTCTGTTAGGGTGTCAACAATCTGTCTGAGATTGCGCACGCATCCAACCGCAAGTGCGACCAGGAGATCAAAGCCAGCTGTGATGGTGGCAGGAGTGCTACACACGGGTATGGCCTGCTCAGGGGGGAACTCTCCACTCTTCATGTATTGCAGGTACACATTAGAGGCGGGGAAGATGAAGTCATCGATCAACTCCTGGTGAAAAAAAAGCATGTAGGATTGGTAAGCAAAGAGTGACACGAAAGAAAATCTGTGCGTCGAGAACTGACAACCACTCTGACACCATTGTCCTGTGTACCTACATCTAAATATAAAACCATCTGCCTCACACCACAATCAGAAAACAAAGTAGTTAAAATAAACTAGGACTTACCTTGATTAGGTTGGCTCCTCCCTTTTCACAACCTATATAGTACTTCTTTTCTGCTGTCTGGAAAGCCAGTAGCTCCTTTGTGACACCAATATGACCCTCTAATATGGTCTCTTCCACCCCAGTCTCTCCAGTTCTCTTAACCTCATCCTAAATGAGAATGCATACAAGTTAAACCAAAATTCTGGTGGAAAAACCCAGCAAGCTCAGTGAAAAACTGCTGGAATTAACCATACCTTGATCCTTTTCAACCAATCAATCTCATTGTTGAGAAGAACTTCTGCATTGGGGAGGTTGATATTGCTATTATAAGCATAGTTGAGCAAGTGCCTCAAGAGGGTGAAGTAGTCACCAGCGTGCTTGGCTCGTTCCTTTGCAGTGCTCTAGAACATAGATCAGACAAATTATGCTTTTCAACCTGTATGTCACTTTCCTCAATTATTTATTTTTCCCAATATTTAACACTAATAGTTAACACTGCTCAACACTTACACCTAAAACTGTGAAGAGAAGGGTGATAAAGAACAGGAGGGGCCTGTGACCCATGCAACACCTAGTGGCCATAAGGAAGAACTGTTCTTGGGCCATTTGGCGAACAGACCTGGAAACAAATGAGCAAAAAAATAATGGCTCCATGATTCAGGACAGCAAACCTAGCAAACAAAAGGTTTGCCATGGTCAGTACACTTGCTGAGTGAATATATGCTACTCACTTGCTCTGACAGTGCAACAGTAAATCAATGATGAAGGTCTGCCAGGCCTTCTCTTTGCTAAGTGCATCTAGCGCAGTCGGGATAAGGGCAAAGCATAGGGTCATGACCTCCAAGGCCTCACAGCACACCTGCTCATCCTCTACATCTGGCTCATTCCCTGCATTAGTCTACAAAATCATACAGTACAGAGTAAGCATGCATTGTAGAACAGCATTAATATGTCATTTAAGAAATATTTCAGATTTGATTTGAAATGACTGAAACCACATATAATGGAAAAAGCCCAACATGGATATGGTACCTTCTCATAGATGTTGCTGATCTCCTCAATGGAACTGAAGACAAGCTGAATAGATCCACAACCAGAGGCCCAGACGATCTTCTGGACTGCTCTGATCACACCGATGTCTGGGATATATTTAGAGGCCTGGAAAAAATTCTGTGTAAGAAAGAATAAAAACTCTACATTTATTTTACTTTAATAAGAATGAAGCTTTAAGACAGAAATAGGGTCTGAAAAAAAACAAGCAAAACACATGGAAAGACAGTGTGCTCTGCTTCATAAACTCAGACAGCCAATTTGTTATGCTTTTCTTTGGAGGAGTCTAAAAACAGATCCTCTAGGCTGTGATCCCTAAAAAGCAAGGAAGTGTTTACTATTTAGAGGTGCTCTGAAATATTTGACATATACCTCATCAGAGATCTGCTGAGCCAGACGGATGGCCACATTGCGCAGCATGCACTCAGCCGACGGATTTGGGATGTTTTGCAGGGCGCTCTGAAGCACCAGTGCCTGATCATGAGTGGCCTGGTTTATCTGCAGACAGCCAGAGAGAGGCCACTGTGTTATGTTAAGGAATAGAAAAGACAATTCTAAATAAGGTACAACACTTGGCTGAGGAGAAAAAAAACATTTGCTTCTTGGAAAAAATAAGTATAAATTCGATCACAAATTCGGGCTCAGATTCACACTCAGATTTAATCACAAATATCACCAGCATTTAAATGGGGATTTTCTGGAAACTGTAATTCCCTAGATTATTCCATTCAAGAAGAGCATCCTATTTCAGAGTAAATTCACTCAGAGATGACTTGCACATTTTTAGAAGGAGGGAATCGTTATGAAGGGCAGGCACTGGTCTGTAATCGAAGTAACTGAACTCTCAAGACACCATATACTCTTGACATTTGCTGAGCCCTAGCCAGAGACAGCCAGTATGGTCTAAATGTGATGGAAAGTGTACAGCAGGGGAACTCTTTGGCCGATTGTACTGAAAGGTCACATTTGTAGACACAAGTCCACTGCACTGATACATCTAGCAGCGATGTTTTTTTTGTTTTTTGTTTTTTTTTAAATAAATTCTTTTCTTTTAAACCTTACATCCAGAAGTCATTCTTTAAAGAAAACTCAGCAAACAACTGCAATACCTTATTTGATAATCAATATATCTCAGTGTCACCTATTCTAAGGGAATCTGTTGGAAGCTGCAAGGGAGAAACTTACCGGCGACACCGGGATGTTCCCCTCTGCCACAGGCTGGCAGGCTTCAGCCACAGCCTTCACATGACCGAAGCCTACCGCTGTAAGCAGGAGCTTGGCTATTTTTAGTGCATTGAGATAGGCTCCTCGGCGCGTCTCCATGTCAGCATTTGGAAGGAAATTATTTCGAGTCAGCATGCTTAAAACCAAAGGTAGACCACCACTCCTCAAGAAGTTGTACTGGAAGTCACTAGCATCTTCTCCCAGTGTGCCACTAGCAGGCATCAGTAAGGCATAAACCACCTGAGAGCAGAGAGAAATTACACAGTGAATTCAGATATGTATTGTGAAACTACTCTGAAGTATTGTAACAGGATATTTTTGTCACCAAGCAGCATTTGCTTGCCCAACACAGACTGAAAGGAAAATTAAAATAAGTACTAAAAGTGTGCACTTCTAAGAGAACAGGCACGGCAGACAAACCTCTATTAAGTAAAGGACTTGTGAAGGTGATGGACCAAAGAAGCGGGAGTCGAGGGTGGGGCTAAGGCTGCTTTCTCCGAGTTTGGCATGATCCAAGCAGATGGCTCGCAGGTTTTCCACAGTGGTGTTATCTGATAAATGACATGAGTAGGGCATTAATTGAGCAATCCAATAATTGCAGATAGCGATCAAAGGCACAGTAAGGAGAGACCAGTTAAAGCACCTGGTGGCATGAGCTTCATAAGAACCCGAGCTCCATCTCGCAGAAGAGGCATGTTGAGATTACAGCCCAGGTCAGCAACTTGCCACAAGAAAGAGATGTAGCGCAAGTGCAAGGACATTATCTAAAAAAAAACAAAAAACAAACAAACAGCACATGTGGTAATTAGTGGCAACACTACAAACAAATATTTGTAACTCTTTCTGCTGAACTGCCTGGGAAAGTACATTTCTGGAACCATCATACACATTGCCACAAGGACAGGAAAGCACACAGCTTGACTCTGATTAAGAGAGTCCGAAGTCATGGTCCTTACCACGCCAGGAAGACAGCTCTCAACTTCAGGGTTTGGGCCATCGCTATAGTGGTTGCCATGGTTACCAGGGGAGCCAGTGGAAGAGTCAGAAGAGCTGTCTGGGCTTGAAGGCATGTTGGCACTGACCTGGGTGAGCTTGGCTGTGATAAGCTGAGAGGTAAAGAGAAAATGAAGAACATGGAACACACCATGACAATGTTTAGCTCAGAGATGATTTGCTTTAATTCAATAAAACAGCCAGAGTACACTAGGTCAGAAAAAAAGACAAGTGTAAAGTCCTTACTGTTTTGTCTTTGAGATTGAGTTGCCCGATCAATTTCCGGTCATCAGCAGGATCAATGATGTCCCCGCCAATGAAGAGCTCGATCTTGGTGTGCGCACTGTTAGCCTTTATTCGATTGAGAATGCAGCGTCTCACAGAACCGATGGTGTCGTTGGTGTGGGACCAGATGTCCAGATCATCCACCTGCCGACCTTGGTTTGGAAACCGAACAATAAGGGTGATGTGCTTCCCACGAAACGCTCTGCAAAAAAGAAAACATGCGTGAAAGAAAGGCTACAATTCATTAAAATACTGAGTTCATCACTGCTACCGAGATCCTTCGATAATGGCACGTGCAAGAGACCTGGACATTGGCAAGATGGTCCTCTCCTCATGGTAGTCACTGTCACATTCGGTAATGTACTCCCTGAGCACAGTGAGAACACGCACCATGCGGATGGCCTCCTGCCTGGCACAGTTAATGCTGTCCTTATCTCCATCCAGCACACACAGCGTGTCATAGGAGGCTTTGAGCCGGTCAAAGCAAGATTGAATAAAATCTTCATGGATCTCCACCTGCAAACCAATGCACCGCAACACCGATATCAAAACAGTGAGCTTGTAGCTTTTGTAAAAAGTTCCATTCAAAAGTATGCCCAGGACAGCAGCAGACATGCCTGTGTAGTTACACAAAAGTATATTCACATCGTGTCACTGGAAAGACATCTTACCTGATTTGCTTGTAATTTTGGTCCAAGGTTTGTATAAATCTCTTTAAGCAAATCAATTGCTCGGTTAGCAATGTCATCACTTCCTTGGATCACAACCTACGGGGGACAGCACAGATTACACAATTGATAAATACATAATACATACATAATTGTACGGCAAATCTGTACAGTGTTTGTCTTGTGTTATTGTGCCCAAAAGGACTCCAAATAAGCTATAATGCAAAAACAGTTATGACTTTCATGTTATCATGTTATGTGAGAATGCTTTTCTTCAACACAAATTTGCATTGCAATGATAAAAGTGCCCTTGAGCCTGGAACTATGAGCACAGGCCATCGAGGGAGAGGGGAGAATCACACACGGGTACAAGGCAATCATGCCTAGTGTGAGCTTTTCCATGCTATTCTGTGAAATTTAAATGCATGGATATCAAATCTCTGGATATCAAATAATCACAATACAGGCATACTATGCAATACATCCACAGTAAGCAAGCTAATTTTCAGCAATTTCAGGAAACGTCACAGGTGTTACACCAGTGGGTCACTTTGGCAAATCAGACTTGATATGGATTTAAAATTTTACGTCAGCATCAGCCTCAAGACGGACACTCAACATCTGCTTGGTGCATCCTTAATTTTAAGAAGTCCAATTATTAGTAGCAAATATTCAGACAGCTAACTGCAGGTCTGTTGAAACCATCAGGATAGTTTCATAAAAATTCACAAAAACAAGAGCATTTCTCCTAATGACCTGAAAGACATCCGGAAATTAGAAAAGCAAATTCAAGCTAAATTTAAACCTTGCCATTAAAAGTACTGGCCTGGATAAAACGGCCTAGCAAAAGGCCTGTTTGAAAAATGTATTGATTTAAGAGAAACACACTATGCCATGTTCTCCTTAAATACAGAAACAAAGGAGCTTCCTATAAGCTTCACATGTGCACCTCCATTATGTGAAAATAACTAGGTCACAGCCACCCCAAAATCCATGTTTTACATTAAGGATATAGAAATTCAGTTGCCAGGGTAACACGTCTTTAATGTGATTATTTTCAGCGGCTGACGTTCAGGTTTGTGCGTCTCGCCATTGGGAATTTGGATTTTAACCCTATAAAGAGAAGTAAGACATGCATTTGGAAGTGTGTCCTCAAATAATCATGATGACTAACACCGTACTTTGAAAATGTCTTAGAACAAATGAATCATACAGACAGAGAATTGAGCAAGTCATTCCTACTGTAGGCTAGAGAACGCCTCATTAACCCCATCATCTGCATCCCTTCCTCTACCAGCCAGTGGTGATACTTTGAACTACAAAAACTGCTTTGGTTATAATGCATACCCTCCATAGGTAATCCAGTCCAATCAGTTCCAGGTCATCCATCATATACACCCGGCGCTTAGCCACCAGTTTGCCCTCTCTGCAGTTCACCGCTTTAAAGAAGCGCTCAAAGCATTTCATGCCATTCTCAGTCAGCAGAGAAGGATCCAGCTGGAGCACGTTGTTTTCAAAAAAGTCCTTGTTGATGTCAGGGTCAAGGTCCGGCTCATCCCCCATCAGTTTGGAGTACCATTTGAAGCAGGCTTCACGATCACATAAGAAGACCGCATTTTCTGCCAGGCACTTCCAGATCTGTTTGGCCTGAGGGGCACAGAGCCACAGCTGCCCGTCCTTCAGCAAGAACCTGGGAATAAGAGAAGGAGCAGTCTGTTTATTTGTCACAATAAATTACAGCACAGTAAAATTTGTTTCTTTATATATCCCAGCTCTTTAAGAAACTGGGCTCAAGGGCGCAACAGCTTGGTGGTGCTGGGGTAACCCAGAGCCTTAATAACCATTACACCACCACTGCCCTATAGACCAAAACACCGAAAATATCAACCACAAATGACACCTGGTCATACCATAAGTCTAAAACTTAGTAAGAAAAACACTTTGACAGAAACACACTACCCAGGAACTCAAAGCAAAAGCACAAACTGATTTGCCAAATTCAGATATTACATGTGCAGCTCCTGAATGACAACTATTTATCCTGCTCTTTCCTCTTAATTGCAATTGAATATGTCAACAACGTATTTAAAGCACAACTCCAGGACACTCTCTTGTTTTCATGCCAATGTCAAACTATTTGCACACCTAAAATTAAATACGAGGGGGTCAACCACAGAAAGATGCTCTGAGAGTTCTTACTTGTTGGGAGACCATGGAAGTGTGCATTTTGGTCAAAGTCACAGCTTAGGCTACGTTCTCACCGTGCTCAATTCCGTTTTTTTGCTCAGATTAGATTTGCCTATTGTGACTGTTCACATTCATACTTACAAGTGACCTGTATCTAACTTTAATGAGAACGCACCTGTCCTTCAAAAAGACACGCATGTGCACAGCGACATGATTTTGCACGGGTCCTGCATCACCAACAACAAAAACATTTGAGATGACTCATGGCATTAAAACTGATAAAATAGATCCGCTAGTAGCTAATGTACGCATCGCATTCTGCTCTGGAGGACGGCAAACAGTTCATCAGCTGTAGCTCTCCTCCACTGTGGTTTTGCTGTGCTGCCGGTGTTCTGACTACAGGCAAAAAGCCGCGTGAACTCCGATCTGAGCATTCACATTCAGGTAGCACAGCCGCAAATCGGATACGTATTGGATTTAGGACCATATGAAAAAAAAAAAAAAAAAAATCACATGAAAGTGACTCAAATCCGATTTGAAAAGATCAGATGTATGTGTCCACACAGCTGTGAAAAGATCGGATGTGTGTCACATCAAGGCAAAAAAAAAAAAGATTTCGGTCACTTCAGCATGGCAGTGTGAGCATAGCCTTAATTCACTTCAGTTTCTGGGGTTGATCTTGACTACATAAAGCTTATAGTGTTATTATAGGTGCAGAACATAAATCATGTTCTCTCTCTTGAAACTTAAGCATGCTGTACTGATTCAAAGGCCACTGAAGAGGTAACCAGTGACTCTGCTTTTAAACTCGACAAGCAGAAAGCAGCTTGGCACATATTAACCTTATCGTCAAACTAATAAACCTTTTTTTTTTTTTCCCCACACTTTCATTTATTTCATTTGCTCATCTAGGGATCGAAATACAGCTGCAGGGGGTGGAAACGAGATGTCCTGACATGTCCTGGGATTAAAGGGGAGAGATCTCTAAGAAGGATGGCTCCCAGCTGGGGACCCTGCAGCTGGTACCCAGGCACTGCCTGAAATGCGACAGAATGAAATGCCATGCAGGTTTCACCAACCCGCTGTCATCAAACCAAGCTATCCACTGATAACCAGGTCATTTATAATAATCTGGTGCTCATGGTTATAATACTAGTAAATGAAGCTCCACTCTCACTGAATGAATGAATGAATGAATGAGTGTTATGATCCATGAGCAATGTGCATTGAAGGGTGTAAGTCCACATATTCTTTTTTTTTTTTTTTAAAGCCCCAGTGTCTATTTTCAGTGGTTTCCAATAAGCACAGCGCATGTCGCTGCTACAGATTCAGAACATTGCAGCCGAGTGCTACGAGTTGAAAATCTCAGAAAGGCGCTGGTATGGTCACTGTTGCTACTTTTCAGGCAACCAATCATATGGCGGTTAGTGGCGATATATTTTCAAGATATTGTCATCATAGAAACAAAATTGATACGCAACGTTTTGTTTATGAAGCACTCAGATGAAGCCAGCTATACGGATACACAGCTGAAGCTCTTCCCAGCACCCTGACAACACCTTTCTGGTAGAAAATAAATGCTATTCGGACACACACGCTACAAGATTACAGCTCTATTTCAGGAATTTTTGTTTTAGTTGTTCTGTGCGCGTCATAAGTAGCTGTAAAATGCATTTGAGTTTCACATAGAATTGAGTTTTACACTCAATAACTGATGCACTTGGGTTGTGTGCCACATTTAGGAAAATCAAGAAAGCCTACAGTATATGGCCAAAAGTTTGTGGACACCTTACCATCACACCCACATTTGCTTTTTAAACATACAATTCCAAATTTATTACCCCTTTATGACCTCCACTCTTCTGTGAAGGCTTACCACTAGATGGGAAAGTGTGGGGATTTGTGCTCATTCAGCCATAAGAGTGCATGAGTTTGGCTATTTAGCGCCACAGTACAAGATTGTGGTTAGATGAGCACAAAAATGTGTTTTGTGCGAGTGAGAATCAAATAAGCAACACCCACTGTACAGTAATCGCCATGGTTCTCGACATGGAGCTATGAACAGATAACCTTCTGCATACCACACTATCAAATTTAAACAGAAGTGCACTTTTGTTTCATCCATATATTTTTCATGAAATTTCCTGGAGTTGCTCCATTTGTTTACATAGTCGGTCTTTATTGTTTTATTCACTAGCAAAGTAAATATTTTATTGTGCACTCTATAATTTATACAATTATATCCCCTAGCTTATGCTTTACCCTGCATCTAATCTTCTGATATGGTTGCACTTTCTGCCTACATCCTGACATGCATGCAAGGACATGTCCGTGCTTTAGGTTAAAACGTTTAATATGTACGAGATATCTAATATATTTAATATCTTCTCTAATGACAGCTGTTAGAACATAAAATGTAAATGCACAAAATAAAATGCAGCCTTTCACCATTCAAACATGTTTATGCTCATACCTTAAAAAGTTCAGACGCTCCTGCACCTCCTGCACATGGCTGTATCGACTTCCAGGCCTGACCGTCTGAGGGTCAAAGTCCGCGTGCTCTGCTGAAATCACAAAACAGAACAATCGCACCCATCCAACACTCGAGAACTATGGAACTCCTTAACATTATTCCTCCTAAATAACCCACCTTTCGAGAACTGTCTCATATTCTCCATGTATGCAGAGAGATTCTCAGCTACCAGAGTGACCAGTGCATGATTGTGCTGGAGTTGGTTAATAAGGTCATGGCGGTAAAAGACGTGTGGGCTCCTCTGCGTTTGACTATAATTAAGAAGAGGGGTGAAAAAAAACAAACAAAAAAAAACAAGGTACATAAAAGCCCAACACAGGCAACTGTTCTTTAGTTGTGTTTGCTGATTTTGAGAAGCGAGTTTAAATCAGGACTCTTATCAGACGAGAGAGAGAAAACAGCACTGGAAGTGTGAGTAAATGCAGTACATGTCTTAATCCAAATGCTACCCTGCTGTAGCCAGCAATCTGATAATTAGATTAGGCTGAGAAAGAGCAGAACAGAATAATTAAGATGATTTTTAAAAGCTGTTGTAGTTTATAGGGCAAGTTATCAGAGACAGATTAAATAAGTTTTAAGGCAACCAACAAAATGGTTTATTAGTAGAAAATACTTTTTAGTCTAAGAAATAAGCTCATTCAATCCGATTCTGAAAAACAGGCCCACAGATTTATGCGGAATCTTGGCAAGGAATCCATTTATTATAACCTACGTTAATTTTATCCTTACCTTGCTAAGCTCGTTAAGTTAATAGGTATTTTCCATCTATAAAACAACAGCATGTGCACGAGGTGTTTGCTACATTTATATTATATTAACTGGATGTACATGTGAAATGTGTTAAAAAGGCCATTCCATGTGTATACGGTTACTGTGAAAAGTTTTTTTAAATAATCCTCGGTTTTCTTTGAAACCATAACAGGGACAGAGGTGATCATTACTAATGACCTTCAATGATGCAGGCCTGAATTTGTACCTGAGATTTTGAGGAGCCTCTCCAAACAGACTGCAGATCTCTCGAATTTGTTTCAGTGCAGGAATTACCCATTTATCATTTGATCGCAACTCTTCAATGAAGCGATCTATCCACTGGATCTTCTGAGTATCCCGGTCCTAAAAGATAAAAAAATTAAATGAAATAGTTTCCACCCAAATTGAGATGCACGACACATTTTGCCAAATGCTTTTGACTGGTAACAGTCATCAGTCTGCAATTAAATTAGAACTGAAATGGCTTGATCAAAATGAAATATCAGTCTGAAACCCCAAACAAATGTGGTTTATATCAACAATGCTTTACTGATTGATGAGGAAAACAGCCCATAAAGGGTAAGCTAGACCAAACAATGCAGAAATAATGTTCTCATAAGGTCTAGCCACTTTAAAGGTGTCGTAGGCTAAATATCCTAACTGGTTTCAGGAATGAGGTCATATAGTTCAGTGTCTGTGGTCATTGGTCAGAACAAATAAGGGGACACAGTGGTGCTCTGTTTTAAACAACAGTTGCCTGGGTGTGAATGCCCAGAACTGACAAATTGAATTTTATTGAGACACAAATCAATACAGCATTTAATAAAAAATTGTATGTAGCCCTATTTCCTATTAAGCTGAGACTAAACACTAACCAGTTCAAATCTCAAAACATTGTGATAATCTCAGCAAGTGATGAGAACTCCATCAGGCTGCTCACAGCAACAACAAAAAACAAAGATACAAAGTAATTTAAAGGTAAGAAGTGTATGTTGTACAAGGCTTGCATACAGATACATTAGATTGTTAAATCTAGATCACTGATTATACAGCTTGCTGCTTTGAGAAGGTAAATACACATCACACATCACACTGGACTGCTCGTGGCTAATGAAAGTTTAACATGGAACATCCATCCATCCATCCATCCACCCCTCACCCTCGAGGTCAAAAACAACAGAATTCCAAGTCCCAGTTTCCCACGTCGAGACAAGTCGTATTCAGCAACGGACACGGTCAGCTATCCCAAGCTCAGGCCTATTACGGAGTCCATTATCACATTTAATGCTTTCTGAGGTTCTGTGAATGTTCATACCTGGGAACAGCTGTAGTCCAAGATCTTGATATGAGCACTGAGGGCCTGATCCATGATATCCACAGGAACATCATCACTATGGGCCAGGTTCCATAGCAGATTGAGCACTTTGTGTGCCATCACACCATCTTTATCATCTTCCGCCAGTCTACGAATTAGTTCCAGCAACTTCTCCCGCTGCTTTTTACTCGCATTTGTCCAGCTCTCCTGTAAACCATTCAGAAGGCATTGGAGTCAGATCGTCGAAAGTTCCTTAACTTTCATTACCACTTGATTATCTGACATGAGAATAATACTACACTAAATGACTAACTTGAGTGCATGTTTCCGGTTCACCAATGGATCATCAAACCGAAAACTAACCTTAAAACAGTCGAAAAGATGGTCTAGTTGTTCAGGGGAGAAATCCCATGCCAATTTTGCAAGGAGATCATGAACATTCTTGACAATAGCCTCATGCTTTCCAGCCTACAGATCAAGATGCAAAATTTTTTTTTATTTCCTTCAAGGAAAAAGCAACTTCGTGGAATATAAGAGAGACCAATGAGCAGTTTACCTAAATAAACTGAAGAAATTAATTTTTTATTTTTTTTTTTTATATACCTGGGCAGCCCAAATGTTGTCCAGGTCCTGAAGCGTAAGAGCTTTCTCCTTAATGACAAAGCGCAGGATCTTCTCCAGTTTCTCCACATACTGGGGCTGATGAAGGCTATCCCGTAGCACAATGGACAAAATGTTGTTTTGCTGAATCCACTCCTGAAGGACAAACACTTTCATTCATCTTACAGTTCTTATATAAAGACATAGCAGATTTGTCAAGTGTTAGTGGGCAAACCAGACCCATGCCAGACTAAACAACACATTTAAGCATTACAAGCCTTCTAAAAGGGTGACCAGCACGACGTACCGCCATGCGCTCTGCCGTGAGCCACTCTGCCTCTTCTGGGTTGCCGTGACGGTGTGTGTAGTACGAGACACTTGAGATCACCTTATTTACTTCATTTAGTGCATTCATTTTGCCATTAAAAGAAGAAATTTGCAATAACCTGTGACAACAGTGGTTAGTCAGAATGATTTCTGATAACTACATCACCTAAATATAGAAATTGCATTGCACTACATTCCTAGAACTTCCTCACCTAAGAATCATTTTTAACCTAAAAATCTCCATGTTCTTCACGGTTTCCTCTTGCCCTGGTACTCGGGAAGCCAGGTTCTTCAATGACTTGATTATCATAGACAGAGCATCATTTTTGGCTTCATTCTTGGCTTCCTTTTTCAGCTCCTCATCAGTGAGGTTTTCTAGAAACTGGGGAACCATTTCTATAACGGGAAGGAAGTACTTCTTCACCGTGTGCAAAGTGAGGAACTCGTAGCACTGCCCGAAAGGCCTGCAAAGATGCCACACAAACAAGCCAATGTTAAACCATGTGAAGCGAAACTCTTCACATACACGCAAGTAGGTCAAAGTCTTCGGAGTTCACCTACTTGATGAGTGCGGCGATGATCTGAACGTTAAGAGCTTGACCATTCATGAATCGATCATGTAGAATTTGAAACCCGTTTAATGTGCCAAATTTGTTTATCAAGTCCACCAACCAGCCCTGTAAAAAACACAGGAAGTACATGGAAGTCTCAGTGAATTCAATCTGGTAAAAATAAACAAACCACTATGAGGAGGCGGGGAAGAAACACCACTTTACCTTGGGAGAGCGAGGGTCAGGCGGGCGAGCGAAGAGCTCATCTTCAGCCAGCTGCACCCCAGCAGGCACCGTCTCTGAGGGCCGGGTACCATTATAAATGTGAAACTTGCAGTGGGGGTTGGTGGCCATGGCCAAGAGCTCTAGAAGAGGAAACCAGTCCTGAGAGAGCTTGGTCACACACAGTTCCATCAGACGATGGGTGTTATTGATTATGCACCTCTGTGGAGAAGAAAAATAGGTGATGACGAGTCAGAAAGTCTGAGTTGTACTGTGAAAGATGTATTGTGAGAAATCTGCATCTTATTTTGGACAATTGTGTGGAGCTAAAAGAAGCCACTGCCTCTTAAGAGGGGGATGAGTCAGAGCGGTCTCCTACTTCTGGCATCTTCCCCGACTTTAGTGAAAGGAGGTCTTTGATCACGGCTGTGGTGATTTAATGAAACGAGGGACAAAAAAAAAAAAAAAAGAAGAAAAAAAAAAAAGAAAAAAAAAACAAAAAAAAAGAAAAAGACTATAGCACTGAAAATAACATTGATTAGCTCTGTTGGCTAATGAAAAACTCGATTCAAGAGAAAACTGTTTTGAGAAAGCTGTTTTGAAGCATTGCTGAGGGTTTGCGTTGGTTTAGAGGAACACAAACTATTAGTAAGAGCAGCCTATATCTTATTGGAGAAATGATGATGGGATCAAAATTCAAGTGGCAGAACTCACATGGATTTCAAATTTCCATCCACTGACGGCTTCATCAGTCAGTATTTTGGTGAAAGATATTGTCAAACCATCACGGAAAAATCTCTGGCAGGCTTCGCATTTGACATCGAGTCCTTGGGACAGAAAGCAAAGAAAAACCAAGTGAAGGATTGACATTTTCAGATATTGTAAGGCTTGTGTCTGAAGGCTAAGCAATTACATCTGACACACACAGTACACAAGCTTAACATGCCCTTGATAGAGCAAACCAAAAGGAAGATTCTTGAGATGTACTGGAACACACAGATACGGAACACAAATATACAAGTGATCTGAATAATCCACGAAATTAAATGAAACCATTTCTGTGAAGAGAACGATGTAGGTATACAGCTTGTACTTTGACAGATGGTTGTCTATTTGTTTTCAGCTCTTTGATAAGCAATACTGTTTGTATAACATCGTAATTTGCAAGAAGTATAAAGTAACAAACAATGAAATGAGCTCACAGAAGAGGCTATAAAAACTGCAAGAGCAGTTCCTCTTATTATTCTCCTGTCAGTACAATATTTTGTTTTCTCATTAAAAATAAAAAATTCTCATTTCTCTCTCACTCATTATTATTTTTTTTTAAGATCTAATATGTTGTTTTCACGTTATATCATCTACTCAATAAAGTTAGGAATATCAGCCCAATCAAGACAGATCTTATTTTTTCTGTATCATTTAGGAAATCCTCCAACTCAAAAGTACCATTTCCACCCGATTTTCTCCCTAATTTAGTCATGTCCAATTTCTACCCATCAGACAGCTCTCCCCCATCACACAAGAACTACGAACCAGGGAGGGTGGGAGTATTATGCGCTTCCTCCAAGGCACATGAAGCCAGTTGACCACATCTGCACATGCAACACCAGGGGGCCGCCCCCTTCTGTATGCATGAGCTCACAGAGGCCCATGATTGGCTAGTGTCGCTGTGATTGACAGGGGAGAGAGCATGCCACCCCTCCCTCCTTGAGCTCCCCCGGCCACGGATGGCCATGGCATCACCAGGACTCCACCAAGTGATCTCCTGCCAGCTCTCATGCTCTCGGGAGCATAAGTTCCATTTTTAACACTGCGTTGCTTAATTCTCAAATCTGATTGCTCAGGTGTTGATTTATTTCCTGTAACAGCATGGCTCTTACCATAGTGCGAAAGTGTGCATTAAAGCACAGGTTTGTATTAATGTGCTCATGTCTAACTTATAATCATATCTATAGAAATAGATCATTCACAAAGATTTGTATGACAGATGCGCTACATGACCTCAGGCTAATAAATGGATAATAAGGCGTTATATAAACAAACAAAACTATAATCATTGATATTGTAAAGCTTTCTGTAAGGAGACATTTATTTAAGATTTATGGATCGACTCTCTGGGGTCAGCACTCTAACAGTCAATACATTTTACAACAAAGAAGAGTAATCAGGATGGGTTTGCAGGTTTTTGTCATAATTAACTTGAGAGAGAAGAATGGAGAGGCTGGTAAGAGAAACTATACCACACAAGTGATAACAGGAACTAACTTGTTTCATAGACGTTCACTACAACAACAATAATCACTGGCATGAACGTTGCTGTGGTAAAAGCATAACACACTTTGGACTGGGCTGTTATAGGAAAATAATCCACTTCATTGTGGAAACCCCAGCATTGATTACTCTCCTACAACCACATGCAACATCATGTTTTATTCCTTACTTATTACAATATCCAATTATCATCATCGCCAGAATCTGTACATCTGTAAGTCTAGACAAGCTGATCCCATTCAGTTGTACCACAACATTATTATGTAAAGTATGGTATATATAGTACACCATGCTAATACATATATATATATATATATATATATATATATATTTATCTCTCTCTGTGTGTGTGTGTGTGTGTGTGTGTGTGTGTGTGTGTGTGTGTGTGTGTGTGTGTGTGTGTGTGTGT
>JAQQZR010000035.1:11618415-11634585 GCA_030068235.1 Notoglanidium macrostoma | reverse complement strand
AATATGGTAGGCTACTGGGTTTGGATGTAATGATAGCTAACATTAAGCTAGCTGATACATCTCCTAACACTGACTGGTCAGCTAACTGCATAAACAATTCCATAGGAAAAAAAAAACTCTGTCCTGTGGAGAAATTTGGACTTACTTTCCACTTGTTTGTAAAAAATTTCCGTATGTCCATTGTGTCCTGGGAGGGAGCAAATATTGCAAACTGATCCTCAACCAAGAATCCCCTACTGTTACTTACAGTAAATAAAACAAAGCTTAGACTACTCCTAATATTTCATTGTTTAGTTGAACATTAATTTAACATGGCTTAGGATTAATTTTGAGGGCATGTAACAAAACAATAAGGTTTTAGCAAAAGCTGGACATTGTGAGAAGGTAATGGGGCCGACGTCACCTCCTCCAATATCAAGCAACCTTCACCTTTACTGTCTATAGCTACACTGATGATTCGCTTCAGTTACGTGTGGTTTGTTGTCGGTAACCCGGGAAACCCGGAAATGAATTTCAGTGGTGTGTGTATTCTTATATCGATCCAGTGGAATGGATTCTTTTGTGAAGCAATAGAGACAGCGCTGGGGGAACTAATATTTTATGTTAAATAGGGGGGGCCAAAAAACGAATAATTACGAAATGTGAGGGTGACAGCTTTAATGGCGGTGACGCCCATGCTCTTCCGTATGCATGAGCTCACAGATGCCCATGATTGGCTAGTGCTGCTGTAATTGACAGGGGAGAGAGAGTCTGCCACAGGCAAATTTTGCTCTCGAGCTCCTGGTCATGCACATTCAGTTCTCTCCGACAAAGCATGAAGAGTTGTATTTCTTTTCTTGGACTTGCACCTGCATGGGTCGTTTACCTGGTATGTTGGATCTTGCTCCTGAGTAGCGCAACAGAAAAAAGTGTTTGCCCCATCACTGGGACATCAATAAAACTGTTTTAGAAAATTCAGTAAACTCTATTTATATCCATTCTTAAATGTTTAAAAAAAAAGTTACCCATTTGTTAAAAAGTCAATCAGTGGCATCAGTGCAGAATACTGGTCACACTGCTATTTTCTTCTCCTTATCCAAATGCGTTCAAAAATAGAAAGGCCGTAATGGAGCGAGAGCCAGGGCGCAGGAGAAGACGGGGGCTCCTCGGTGACACAGTAATCTCTCAATGTGCGGCGCAGAGTTAAATGGAAGCTACAGAACTTGGGAAATGTGGGGGAGTGTTGGAAAAGGCTCCTTCTGCTTTGGCTGACCTACATATGCAGTTTGCTTCTCACATCTGAGCTCTACGCGTCTCACACCAACTGGCTGTTCACTGTGAGCCCTCGGAGTTCTTTGACTGGTCGCTTCAGCATGCATTAGGTATAAACACGAGCAGCTGCACTCCATCCCAGCTCTTTAGACTGCTGGGCTTTGACAATAACCCAATCATGAGTTTTGACTGCTATCAGTATATTGAAGTGGGCAATTAACCAGCACACTAGAATATCATAATTCAGATTAAAGCCTGAAGAAAAGTGATTTTACTTGTAAAAAAAAATGTTTTTTTTTCTTTTTTTTTTTTTAAAAACCACACAACACCACACACACACAAAAACACACCCAGATTTCAGCCCAACAGTCAGGCTATTCAGCTGATTTCTACAATAAATCTAACATCCGTCTTATTTTAAGACTGAAGACAAAATTTAGAAATAAAATCTTGTATCTGTTCTACGATTAAGATAAACACTGAAAAATAACAGCATTATCTGTCATCATAACGCTGAAGTAAATATTCACCAGTAGACTGAATTGAGGAGACTCATTAGCAGGCAGTGGGCGTGAGTCAAATGTGCTGCCAAATAATGGACAATAAATTCATAAGCAGAAGAAAGATTTATCAATGCTGCCCTGCTAATCAGTTCACCGGCATCACATCACCGCCACTGGAACGCGGGATTAAATTAAGCGTGATACTTTTTTAGTAGTGTCAACTTAAAGTATTTGAGGACATGGTACAAGTAAAAGCTCGAGGTAGACCTTGTTACATGTTTACAACGGATTTCTACGGACATCCTTAGAACTAGAATGAGCATGTGAATATGATCTCAAAAAAATAATGATCGTATTATACATTTGCAAAGGCAACTTTGTTTTCCACAGATCATATAGGCATGATCATTTCAAAATGAATAAAAAAAAAAAAAAAGAAAGAAAGAAAACAACAACAAGTCCTAATATATCTTAGCAAATAAAAGATTATACGAAGAAGCTGCAACATCTGTAAGGTTGAGAAACATTGTCTAGAGAAGCACATGGAGAAGTGTAGCAGGAAGTGTGGCACTGACCTGGTTTTGGGGCAGTGGGGGCTGAGACTGACCGTCCGGAGCTTGGCCTTGCTCCTGACTTTCATTCCCCCCCATGGGGGAGCCACGGGTCGTGGCAGTCATACTCGACACGGGGCAGATCTTTGCAATCTTGTCTGCTTATGTCACTGGCGCGCGGGATGAAATCACTGCCTCCTCTGGACTGATAGAGAAGCGGCACACAGCTGAAAGTGCTAGCGCTGATGCAGAGACCATTGCATAACCTGAACACAAAAGGGAATCGAATCACCCAGGGTGGATGGCGTATAATGTGGCGCGACCTCAAATTTAAAAAGATCTTTATCAAATATAAAGACATTGACCACATCACGCTCTGTTAGCAAAACAATATGTAGGCTATTAAAAATATAAGTAGGTCTCATTCTCAAACTACTGTGACCATCTGACAGACCTGCTTAAATGGAAGCCTCAATCCTCACCAATAGAAATAAACCCAGGAGTCGACGATTCGCTCCAATACAAAAGGTACAGAGATAAAGCTGAGCAGAAAAAAAAAGAAAAGAAAATTCTGCCAAACCTTTAAAATGTTAACAAAATAAGGAAATCAAACATATTAACACAGAGATATATTTAGACTTGTAGTGTCTGTAACCAAATGGAACATTCAAATGATACGCTGCACCGGAACAGCGACTGACTGTGAAACGGCACGAAAAAGCCCCACAACAGCTGCCTTTCATACCCTGTGAGAACATTCCCCATGCAGAATGCTCCTCAGACGAGTAGAACAAGATAGTTGTCAAGTTTAGAGTTGCATGACTTCATACAAGCTTCTTTCCTTTTTTTTCCTTTTTTTTTTTTTTATTAATATATTTTCTAATGGACACAGGAAAATGATGTGTTAATTAAATTTTTACTTTGGACAGCAGTTTTACTCCTTAATTAGGCAAAGATGATCTGCACTAATAGGCAAGCTAATACATTCAAGCACATTATTGATAACATCTTTAATTCATTATCAGACGTTATACATGTTAGGTGACAGGGAACCAGCTCAGTGACCTATTCAAACACAGGTCTACTTTCAGGATAAACACTAGACACAAATGATAAACGGCTTTACCAAAAATTTAATAATGGAGCTCCTGTTCCAAAGGACAACAGATTAGCCTCGTATCATAACTCGTCCGTGTGAGACATCTTAAATAGGACTCTTTAGATTTTAAAGGCAGACAAGCATTAAAATAAATATCTGTGGTATACACAAGTTCCTGTCCACAACTCTAAGCTTTAGCATACCGCTCAAACAACAGAAAACTAGACCTGGTACATGCCAGTCTACGTATGCCATGTATCTATGATTTCAACATGCATACAATCCTATATGCCTCATACTCCAGATAGTGGAGTCAAAAGAGATGGTCATGGCTAATGTTCTGCCTGTAATAATTCACTATACTAATTTACCTATTGTGTGTCATGGTTAAGCTGAATGTACTGTATATTCCCGTTATTAATCATGATTCCACAGGGCCATCAAATTCCCACATCTAATTGGTCCGAAGTTGTTGCGGACAATAGTGCTGGTTGAATTTCAAACCATGTAACATTAATATAAACAGATTTATATTAATATGCTCCTTATAATATGTTAGTTTCTATTGTAACAACTCAAAGGTTAAAGGTACAAGGCGTCACTGCTTAAAGGGGCCGGCTCACCTTTCACTGAATCCAATTTGTAGTTTTTTTTATTCGCAAACCTCTGCAAATTCCCTGTTAGTGATCCCTTTGAAACCCATCTCGAACCTTTTCTTCATACATACAGGAAGCGCTGAACGAAACGTGCCTTATCTTTTCTTTCTGCCGTGGCCGCCAATGAGATGGCCGAGGCCGGTTATATACAAAATAACCAATTAATTTGTCAAAAGGATTTTAAATATAGATCCCTTGACAAAAGAGCTACGGCCTAGGGTGTCACCGAATTGACACGGATTCTTTTTGGAATATCGACAGCTTCCTAAATGGCGACTTGCTGCTTGGCACAGAGGATTCTGGGAAGGGTGAGCCGCTGCCTTTAATTAACTGAAAACTGTAACTGCCAATCGCTGTAGTTTAAGAGGAATATAACACTGCATGACATGCACTAATTGAAAAAAATTGAACCTTGGGGTACTAATGCTTTTCTGTCTTGTGTTGTGCCATATCACACCACCCCAGCATTGCTTATTTTCCTTTAACAGCATGACCCGTCGAGGTTTATCCCTTACCTATCGCTGGTCAACTTGAACAATCCCAAGCGAAATACACAACCATCAGTTAATATATGACGCAAAAAAAGAAAAAAAAAGAAAAGAAACCGTCGTACCCACGATGCACCATGTGCCTCTTGTGTAGAAAACTATACTGGCAAGTACAAGCTTTCAATAGATCTATAAGCACCTGCTACAGCTCAACACAGCTTTCAAAAAGGTTCATACCTGACAGAAATACACAGGCCACAGGGGCCAAATGCTGCTTTTTTTTCAACATTTGTTGAACAAATGTTGATTCTCTTATAAAGGTTTTTTTTTATATATATATATGAAATGCACTACCTGTGAACGTTCACCTGTGATACTGATCAACAAATACACGGCAGAATAACAACAACCCGCACCCAAACATTTCACATCCGTTCGTTTAACTAGCCATGATAGCTGTGCTCATTTTCCACACTCAGGCCAATTCATACAAGCTCGGTTTCTGTGGTGTAATACAAGTAACTGCGCACAGTCTGTGTTGTTTTCATGATAAATGAGATAAATGGCTCAGTGTTCAGGACACTTGTGTCCGGATGGACTGCTGTCATTTCAGGTTAGCAATCCAGATATGTAGAAAACAACATGACCCAAGGACTCCTTAGAATAGGCATTTATCACACACAACATCGTACATATTAGCCATATACATTGTGGAACAGTATTCTAGTGAACAACTTTGCATAGTCAGTGGGAAACGTATCCAATTCTTTGACTTCTGCAGGCTAGGCAGCCAAGATGACTGGCTCATCTACCAAGTTAGCCGTCTGAGTGCTCAGTAATTATTAGCATTTTTTAGTTCAATCAGACTTCACAGGCGATTTCAGGTCTCAGTATCGAGTTATCGCTATTCAGCGATTGCAATGAACAGCGTTTAATATCTGAAGGTACACACAGATAACTATGACAAACAAGAAGCGCTCAGGCCTGCAGCTACGGCCTAGTTTCCTCATTAACGCTAGCAACACTGCTAACACCGAAGAGCAGTCCGCTTTTAGCTGCTCCGTTGGCTAAACGGCATTAGCTAACTACTTTGAAGAGTTAAATATTGACCTGCATCGTTATGGAGTCCTCTTATTTCTAAAATAAGTCCTTTACTGCAAAAGAGGAAGCTGCAACTATTAACTGAAGCATATATCTAAATTACACAAAGTGAAATCACAACCTGTTTAGCACGCTAGCTAACTTAGCCCTGTCGGCTTTTAAAAGAACACACTCACCAGCTAGCAGCTCACCGGGAGTTACATTAGGCCTGGCAGAGAAGTTGTTGTTTTTAATCAGGCTTAGGAAGTTATTCAAAAACTAACACGACTTAACACTCAGTGCGCACCTGTGAAATGGGTCACGAGCTTCCGAACACAAGTCTTGTCACGACCAGGCCTCGGTTAAAACCACTTGTTTGTGTTGATGAGCCTTGAAGCAGGCTCTGTGTCGTTAGCTAGCCAGCGACCCTCTTTGTGCTAGTATTAATAAAGTTATTTCACCTAACGCAACTAGCTAGCCAATAGCTGACTAACCCTCGGGGACAGATAAGCTCGTATAGTGTGGCTAATTTAATTAAAGAGCAATAGGTTAACAATATGCGTGGTGACAAATGAGAGCGTTTAACTCCACAATGACAGGAATTCGGCACAGCGCTACAACAGCCTGTTAGCTACACACTTAGCAGGCTTGCCCATTTAACTAGCCGCTGAGCTAACCCTGGCTAGCTCCATAGAAAGCCAGAAGTCCTTGTTACCACTTACCAAAAATCAAATCGGACCTTCTTCCAGCTGACCCAAGAAGCGATCAATTACGCACTGCTAAAGCGCGATTGTGTCATTCAGCCGTGTGTGTGCGTGTGTGTTGTGTGTGTGTGCGGCGTTCAGCCTGCATAAACTGTCTGCGATCCGCTCCTCGCTTTTTTGTCTACTGTGTTGGGTGTTTTTCCTGCGTCACCAACATCAGCTGCCCCCCTCCTCCCTCTCCCTCTCTCTCTCTCGCTCTCTCTCTCACACACACACACACACTTTAGATATCACCGTGTTTATCTTCAGGATGCGCTTCTAAACCAAAAGCAAAAATCCTGATCAAGTATCTTTATTATTCCTTTTTTTTTTTTTACACATATTAAAGTTGTTACGTTTGTCGGGATTCAAGAATTTTATCGTCATATGCAAAAACTTTCCTGTACAATGAAATTCCGCTGCACAGTGCTTGTCAAGTCTTTTCAGGGTAAGTAGATAATGCATCCCCAAACTCGGCGAATGACGTCATTAACCAATTTATCATATTCATTGCATCATTATGGTCATTTGCCATCATCATCTAAACGTGTTATATGAAAAAAAAGACTTTAAAATGGAATCAAATAGAATAGAATATATAATAGAATTTTTTTAATAGATTTTTTTTTGTCTTGGCACCCCAAGCTAACAATGGGAACAATGTTAATCATTGGTCGTTGGGTACAGTTGTGATCAGCGGTTGGTTGTTGGGAACAATGGTTATCAATGACTGGTTGTTGGGAAAGCATGTGATTGGTTGTTGAGCACATTGGCGTTCCATGATTTTTTTATTGAGAACAATAGTAATAGTAATGTGTGCTGGAGAACTGTATTTAGTGTAGGGACATGTCTTTGGACAGTGGAAGGATACCGGAGTACCTCGAGGAAACCCACACAGGCACAGGAAGAACATGAAAACTCCACACAGAAAGGCACCCTGGTCGACCCAAGGACTGAACATGGGATCTTCTTGCTGTGTGGTGCCAGTGCTAACCACTACACCACCATGCCACGCAAAATATAGATAAATAAGATAAAATAAAGATAAATACAAGACAAATAATAACAAACCAAATAACAATGGGCCTCATTTATCAAGCGAATGTGGACAGATTTATTTGGAAATAGTTTGTAGGAGCCTTTACACAAAGAATTTGGTATTTATGAAAATCTTGTTCTGAAAAATGATCGAATCTTATTGTCAAGAGGTTTAGACGGTGACAGTTGTGGGTTAATTTTCTTTATTTTTCCAAAGGTAAACAAATCCAAAACGATAAACAGGGTCAAGATCAATAAACATGCAGAAGGCAGGTGATGTACAAATAGAGACAAAGACATGAACCAGAAACATATTCATAACAATAAACACTGCATATATTCAAAAGCTTGATACTGACAGGTTCACTACTATTAAGACACTAAGGATATACTTTATACAGAGTGGGTGGTGTGAGAGTCCTTATATACTATGTAAATTAGTTGTGTACATTTACACACAAGAAGACTAACTAATGTAAACCTTGATTGCCTAGCTATAAATTATATAATTTGCATGGATTACTGCAATTTGTATCTGGATCACACTGTCAAGTTTAAATTACTTATTAATTTTCATTTACACACAGAAACACAATGAAAATATTATGAAATCCAATTGCTTCATATTAGTCATTAGTTTAATAAAAATTAAATATGAAAAACAAATTATAGAAAGAAAGCCAACATAAATCAATAAACTAAGTCAAAAGAGACCGGTCATTCAATTAAAAAGAAACGCCACTGTGTAAATGGAGGACGGGCTGCAACAGTTCAGGAGGTGTGTCTCAAGCTGCAATGTGCCACATATTCCCTAGTGTGCTGTGTGCCATCATTGGCTTTTTATTGACACATTCCTTTGGGAAGGGTGCATTGGTGTATGAAAGGTTTCTGACTGTATGAAAGGTCTGTATGAAAGGTCATTTGCTGAATAACTTTGCTTTGAACAAAAAATAAAAAATAAATTAAAAGATTAAATTAAACATAGCAGTTTCTCTGTGTGATGTGCTTGGTGTCCATGATTACCTGGGTACAGTAGCTTTATACTGAATATTTTTCTCCATTTTCATGTCAAACTATTTTCTTTACACCTCACTAAATTTACACCTATTTTACATTTTCACAACATATTATGTAAGAGACCACTTTTCAGACAGAAAACCTAATGAAGGCTCTTTGTTTTACATATGAAAAAGAAGCAAGTGTGACAAAGTCTTCAGAAGAACTGCGGCAGATTCTCCAAGATTCTCAGTAAACTCGTGAACTCTTTAGTTACAAAAATGAACATATTATACCTGAGACTAGTATTTAAGAAAAAAAGCAAAGGGCCATCACACAAAATAGTGAATTTGTTAAGTTTTTGCTGTTTACTGCATGTTGTAGTATTTTTCTTTTAAGTAGAAGTATTTTATATATATACACATATATATATGTGTGTGTTTGTGTGTGTGTCTGCATGTGTACACACCTAGAGTAACACATACAACCTATCACAGGGCTAACACAGAGACGAACAATCATACACACTCATTCACACCCTGTGGGCAATTTAAAGTAGCCAGTTGACCTAATCTGCATTTCTTTGGGCTGTGGGAGGAAACCAGAACACATGTTTTTTATAGCACTGATTTAATTATTATTAGCACTCTTACAAACAATCAGCAACTAAGAAAAAAATAAGTAAATAAGAATACGCATATGTTAAAAGATAAGAACTAGCTAAAAGATAAAATAAAAAGCTTTAAAAAGAAATTAGGAGAAAATAAAAGGATATGAGGATATGAATACATGTATGTTATAATAAGACAGAAACTAACTATAAGCTAAAGGAAAAAGTTTTTTTAAGCTGCTTTTTGAAAATGCACAGAGGAGATGCCTGATGAGTGCGTAAGGGCATGAACACAAGGTCGCGTTCCTATATTTATTCTATTTTACTTTAGGAATGTTAAGCAATCTAGAATTTGATGATCTTAAGGATTTACTTAAGGAATATATTCTGTCAGACACACTGAACTATATGAAGGTGCTTTTGGCCATTTAAAGCTTTAAATACTAATAAAAGTAGTTTAAAATCAATTCTAACCAATGCAGTGTTGTTAAAACAAGGGTAATGTACTCGGTTCTTCTAGAGTGTATAAGTACTCTTGCTGCTGCATTTTTAAACAAGTTCAAAATGTCTGTTTAGGTAGTCTGGTGAAAAGTGCAATACAGTAGAATAGTCATGAAAAAACATCTTTCAAGTTAAGAATGGTCTTACCCAAGCTATGTTCCTGAGGTGAAAGAAAGCAGTCTTAAATGCAGAGAAATAATTCATACCTTAGTTCAAGGTATGCCACAATCATGTGGTTTAAGGTTAAGGTTTATGATTTTTTTAAGGTTTAATTCCTAACAAGCTGGAATATGTGAATAAAAGAACTCCACTATGCTGAAATTCTATGTGTGACAAATAAATGCTTCTTCTTCTGATTAGAAAGTGTGATTGGCTCATCATTTTCTTGAAGGCTCGATCAGTGGTCAAATCTGAACCTCCTGGCAGAGGCGACCAGCACCTTGGATGAAATATATTAATACATATAGAATTCATGATGCCATCAATCTTCACAATAGACCCTGGTCCACAAGCCATTGGACGATCCTCATCATCACTGACTCATTACTACATTCTACATCGGGGTTCTTCTTAGCAATGCTTCTCAACAGTTCACTTACATGAAAGTGGTATCTAAGATTTGATTTTGAACTTTGACAACCACGAGAATAAACTAAACTGTGTTATTCAAAAACTGTGGGTTTTTTCCTCTTCCTCCTTCAAAATCCTTCTCACTGTACGGAAAATGTGCTCATGGGTCTAATTCCTGGCAACTCTTTTTGTTACAGCCCTAATTATGCCTAATTGTTTTTCTGAACTGCTTAAGTTAGTCAGTTATATCCTGACTTGATTTGTGCAGGTCAACATCCGCCTCTTTTGGGTTTAAAGCTCTTTATCCCATAGTAATCTATGATATAGGGAGTTTACATGTGTTTTGCATTTCTTTTTAAAATTTCTTATGACATTTTTTTAAGAAAATAATGTTTAAAAAGTAAACAATTTCTCCTATTGCTTGAGGAATTTAAATTATTACGAGTAATGTTTATATTATACAAACATTTTGATCATTTTTACAAGTGTGCCAATAGCATAGTCAAGTGTGGGTCAAGCATTTAATATTCACTGCAGTAGAATTGTTCCTTCCAGGTAATTCTGAACTATTTTAAACCATCAGCTCTAAAGACATTCAGAAGAAACTGATAAGATGCTTAGAAATAAGTACAAAACATTAATAATAAAGTTGTGACAAACAGTAAACATTACAGTGCAACAAATAACAGATGAAAACTGTATTACACTGTAATAAATTATAATAAATACTACAGTACAAAATAAAGTGTCTGCATGAAACTATATAAAACTTTAACCTCATGAGACTGCATTCTGCACATACGAGCACATCACATTTTCTCCCAACTACACTGTGTGTACATCCTTGTAATTGTGGTATTACTCTTTTGCCAAGCTTCTTCCTGTTTGAAGACGTTATATGTACACATTAATAGTTATCAGGTGCTAAGAAACCGAAGCAGTGGGGAGAAATTAGAAGGCACACAAGTCAAGTCAAGTGGCTTTTATTGTCATTTCAACCATATACATGTAATACAGTGTACAGTAAAAACATTAAAAGTTTGGGTCTCAGGAGGCTAAATTACTAACAGTACTCTTTAACATCTCTGGAAACTTCTCTTCAGCTGAGCAGAAACAGGATCTGGAAACGAGTGCTCGTTGTCAAATTTAGGCTAAAACAGAAATGGCTCCTTACTCCCTACAAAGTGCGCTATATAGCACTTAAAATAAAGACTTTTGCACCCTTTCTAGTGCACTATCTTCGTTTCGGGTTAACCATTTTCATTTTCTTTCTTTCTGTTTTCATTCTGTACATTGATAAGGTGTCTTGTGCGTTACTGGTGAATGGTTTAGAGGAAAACGGCTATGAGTTTGCATAGTGGACTGCATGACCTGCAACCACATGTTGTAATGATAACCAGCGAGGAAAAAAAAGTGTTCGGAAGTTACTGACCGGAACCATTTAGCAGAAGTGACTCATGCTCAGGAGCTCAACGAAGGTGGCGCAGAGCGATTTTTTTATTTATTTATTTTTTTAATAAAATAAAAGTCTAACAGTGACGTTATCCGCTGGATGTTCATTTATCTCTTTCAATGTTCAACACTTTGTACAAATAAATAATTATTACAACATTTAAGACTTTACATTTTGGAATATAATAAAGTGGCTGCATCACGAGACGCCCAAATCTAATAAAATAATAAACTTTTGTTTCAAAATACTTTCTTGGTCAAAGCGGTAAAGCAATGGGCACTACAGTGGCTGGCTTCACACTTCACACTGCTCAGCGGTGATGGCGGTCGGGAGCCATGGGGATTTTTCACGGCTAATTCAGCAGTAGGTCTAGAGTGATTTTTCCATGGGTTGAAGGCGTGTTTCCCCACCCAGGAGCGTTAGAGACAGTAAAACAGATCTTTTGTCGTTGCGCGTTGTGCGTTTCGAGGCTGAGCAGCGCGGATCTCCACACACCGGCTATGTAAAATGGCTCCGGTGCAGATCGGTACAGAGGGCCAGCTGGTGCCCGTCGGGGGGCCGAGCACAGCGCCGCAGCCTGCCCCCGGAGCTCCGGCCACTCAGGGAGTCCGCCTCAGCGTTCTCATCGAGTTCCTGCTTCAGCGGACATACCACGAAATAACGCTGCTGGCTGAACTGTGAGTACTCCATCATTTTAGCTAACGAGCTAATATGTTTGGGTTCCTCCACTGAACAGACGTAGCGTTAGCTCCCGTTAGCGCTTTGCTAAGCTGTCTAGCCTGCGAGCTAGAGCACAAACTAACAATTAAGCACTGTACACAGACCGTTTAGTAAACAAATTAGCCCAGTTATGTAATCCGACTGACCGTAAAGTGTATACTTACAAGCTGTATTGAACTATAAGTTGCCTGATTTCCAGTGAATGATTTAGCTTCGCAGTTAGATAAGTAACTGCTAGCTTAGCTGCATCAGTGACGTAAGCAGAGCTTGACTCCGTGGTAGTGTTTTTACTTGAAGTCACAAGAACACCAAACCAAAATGATCACTCTTCTCATTTTACAACTTATAACTCTGCTGGCTGGAATAGTAAACCGCTTATAACTCTTCCCGAAATGCACACAGATACAGTATGAACACACACCATGTTCATTTGTGTAGTATTTGTTGCTGCTCATTTAATCCTACAGTTTGTATTGGATTGCATTTGGATGTCTGAGCTATGATTGTTTTGTGTCATGTATTTGAAACCCCTCATTTCCTATTCTTCTTTCAGACTCCCACGTAAAACCGACATGGAAAGGTGAGTCTCTGCAGTTGCGAAGAAAAAGAAGTAACTATTTCTTGTTAATATTGAAAATATTTCATGCTAGTTGTGTTTAATGTCCTCCTTGTCCCCTCCTGTTCAGGAAAATTGAGATTGTCCATTTTGCGAGCCGGACGCGGCAGCTCTTTGTACGGCTCCTTGCACTTGTGAAATGGGCCAGTAATGCTGGGAAAGTGGAGAGGTGTGCGGTATGTGTTTCAATACATTTCCCTTCTGTCTTTATGCAGTAGTTCACATGCCTTACTGAATAAAACTCCTCTGATGATTGGTATATGTTCATTTCCTTAAAATCTGTGTCGTGAAAATCTTCCTACTTGTAATCTTCCTCATATAAACATATAATACAATGTCAGCATAATATTTGTCTGTGAATAAAGGCTTGAACGTTGGAGTATTTAATTGTATTGGAACTTCTAATAGCTTGCTCAACACTACTCCTTAATAACCTCCAGCATTTCTGCTCCAACATCCTTTATGACTCTCTACTGCATAGTGAGTTCTTTCTGTTTACAGATGATCTCTGGATTTCTGGACCAGCAAGCTTTTCTATTTGTCGACACAGCGGACCGACTGGCATCGTTAGCCCGGGATGCCTTGGTGCACGCTCGCCTGCCCAGCTTTGCTATCCCTTTTGCCATTGATGTTCTGACTACAGGGTCATACCCACGTCTTCCCACATGCATCCGAGTAAGTGTTCAGTCACAACCTGGGGATCAGGTCTACAGTCTTGCTTACAAAGCTTCAGTGTCATGCTACTCACAAGAAAGGAGGTGTTTGGCTGTTGTAAATGATCTGTCGTGGTACTTGCTATTAGTATGTGTTTTCTTTACAAGCATGATTGAGATGTTTGAAATTGTGCACATTTCATTTCAGGACAAAATAATCCCACCTGACCCTATCACCAAATCAGAGAAGCAGTCGACTCTGAACCAACTGAACCAAATCCTGCGCCATCGGCTCGTCACCACTGACTTGCCCCCTCAGCTGGCGAACCTGACTGTGGGTAAGTATCTGCCATCACATTTCCTTTTCACCAACGTCAGCTCTTCCACCGGATTATGAAAAAAAAAAAATCCAGTGGGATGCAAAATCTTCAAAGAGCTTGTGCTGTTGTTTGCTGTTGCTTATAAAAAGCTAACGGCCGGGTGAAGTTCCGGGTGGAGGGGGAGTTTGAAGCCACGTTGACGGTGATGGGGGACGACCCAGAGATTCCATGGAGGTTGCTGAAACTGAGGATCCTGGTTGAGGATAAGGAGACAGGCGGTGCGTATGTACACATTTCTGTAGAAGATAGAGCCGTTATCTATACTAGAGCTGCTAAGTAAGTTAACGTATCCCATTTCTGTCCCAGATGGCCGGGCTCTGGTTCACAGCATGCAAGTGAATTTCATCCACGAGCTGGTACAGTCACGCCTCTGTGCAGATGAAAAACCGCTCCAGGATATGTACAACTGCCTACGTATCCTTTCAGCGTCTTACTTTTTTCCCTTTTCAGTGTCTCACTTGAGCATTAACGTGACCGATCCTAAGCACCAAGTTTCTTCAATATAGCAGTTGTTGGCAAATTGCTGCGGAATAAAAGGAGTAAAAAAAACTTTGGGGTGTGCTGGAAAATCTGGCAAAGCAGTCAGCTTCATTGTCATCACGTTAACACCCTGTTGTTTATTTACCTAGAACAGCAGGCCTCGTTGGGTGTTATCTATTACATTGCCCATTTGAATTCTATTTAAATACAGAAATGCATGCGACAGTGTGTGGTTTAATCACTACAGCGCTGCACAAACATTTCCATAGTTGGCACAAAGCCAGATGAGGCTCAAGCTGCTGTGAAAGGTTTTATATTGATAATCTGTAGCTGCGCACAAAGCACAGGCATTAACTGCATTCCAGTAAGCACTTTTGCCGACTGCTTTTTCCTCAACGCCCTTTTGACTTCCTGCAGCTGTGAAGATATTTAATGATGGTTTTCAGAGCTAAAATAGATCTCTAAAACTTGTCTTTGTAAATCTAAAATATAAAGCCCTGAAGTCTTCCAGCCAAATTCTTTGTGTGTATTATCTCAAACTAGTTTCCAGCTCTTTTGCAATGAATCCACAACACAGTCATTATTCAAGGCTTTAGATTTATTGTGTTCAATTTTGCGCTGTATTACTCACCCATGGCAGTCATTGTTCAGTCCTTGACTGGGACCATCAGATTCGTTTTGCCTTTCTCTTCAGCTGGAGGTGCTGCACTCTCAGACTTTGATGCTGATCAGAGAGCGCTGGGGAGATTTAGTTCAGGTGGAGCGCTACCTTCCTGCCAAGTGCCTCACCCTGGCTGTCTGGAAGTAAGAAGTCTCATTCTATCACTTTCTTAAATGATCAATGACCGGTGACTCATCCTGCTTTGTTCTTCCAGTCAACAGGTGCTGGGTCGCAAAACAGGTACAGCATCAGTGCACAAAGTCAGCATCAAGATCGACGAAACGGATGGATCTAAGCCATTGCAGATTTCCCATGAGCCTCCGCTGCCAGCCTGTGATTCCAAACTAATGGAAAGAGCCATGAAGGTGTGGGGGTTGTCTAGATTTACTCCTTTTAACTGTGTGTGTGTGATCTAGACTGTGAACTGTACTGGTAGCCTGTAATACACTTCCACACGGGTCACGTCTTGGTCTTTTTTCGCCGCAGATTGACCACCTCTCAGTGGAAAAGCTTTTGATTGATAGTGTTCATGCCCGCTCCCATCAGAAGCTGCAGGAACTCAAAGCCATACTGAAGACTAGCAATCCCAGTGACAACTGTAAGAGTCTGTGCTGTTTTTGATCAGGTGTTCAACAACGTTACAACTTGTAATGAACGTGTAACCAGCGTGTGTGTTTTCCCTACAGCATTTATAGAGACTGCTCTTCCTACTCTCGTCATTCCTATTCTGGAGCCGTGCGGACGATCCGAGTGTCTTCACATATTTGTTGACTTGCACTCGGGCATGTTTCAGCCAATGCTATATGGAATTGGTAAGCAAATCTTTCTTAAACTTCTCATGGCTCGGTATAGTTCTCCATTAGTTAGGTTGATTTGCAAGCTGTATTTATTAAATATATATATATAAAAAAAAAACTCCTTATTTATCTGCTATGGACTGTCAGCGTATCCTTTGATGCTTGCCTGCACTGACTTCGACATCTGAATGACATTTTTCAGAAGATTTCTGAACTACCCCCGAATGATGTGAACTAAAAACTATATTTTGTTAGCTTATATGCTAATAATTCTTGCTCCGTATACAGTACAGTATATTACAGTGTATATATGTAAGTGTATAT
>JAQQZR010000035.1:11598620-11608978 GCA_030068235.1 Notoglanidium macrostoma | reverse complement strand
AGGCCTCTCTCATCTTTTTAAGTGGGAGAACTTGCACAATTGGTGGCTGACTAAATACTTTTTTGCCCCACTGTATTGTTTTCGGGGTTTTTTGTTTTAATACAATTCTTTTGCTGAAGGATATGAAGGATAACCTGTACATTTTATTTTAATTCATTTTAATTGCATAGCCTCTACAGCCCAGGATGTATGCAGTTAATATATAAATCTTGTAATACAATGCATGTTTTTTGTTTTGTTTTTTTCTTTTAGGAGAATGTACAATATTTGCCTCTGTTCATGAACTCATGGCTAATTTGACGCTGAGCCCTGGTGCACGGCCGTAAGAGACCTCAGTCCAGCTTTTCCAGACCAAACTGAGGACACGCGGAGTCAATACTCATGCTGAAGCATGCTGTGTGAAGATCCAGGCTCTCACATACAGCCACAGAAATTTTCTTCAGGTGTACAAAATTCTGTCATAAAAAAAGGAAAAAAAATAATGATGGAATGGAAAATTCTTTGATTTTGCTTCATATCAAGAGTGTATGTCAATGAATGAAGGACAGTGCATCTGTGAACATGCCATTTGTACTTCTATAAATCAGGACATGATTAAGGAAAGAGGACAATTTATTTTTGTTTGATGCACTTCTTAAATAAAGGTTTGAAATTAGAAAAAATAGCTTTGTCTACCCTCAACTGTAAATGCTTTTTGTATATTATTTTAATGTCTGCCTTTAAGAAAAATAAGCATTTTGCAAAAAAGCTTAATTCATTTTTTTATATTGCAAGCTATCAATACTGTGTTGATACTTTGGCTGTATTCTTTCTAATGACACTATTTAATGTTTTTTTTTTTTTTTTTTTTTTTACTGGAAAATCACTGACCACTCTCAGTATAGCGGTCACTCTGAACACTGTATAGACTGTAACAAACTTTCAAAAGAATTCCTATTTTTTGATGATTGCATTTGAATCCTGATGGTAGACTATACCTCTGTCTTTTATTACTGTTTAATAAATATTTGAAAGTGTTCTTTGTCATTAGTCACAGAATAGCAAAAAATGTTTTAGAGTGGGATATGATGAGGAATGCCTAGCATTATGTATATTAGTACTAGTCTTCACTAGCTGTAGTAACTTTGAAATCAGTCTTTGTTTTGGTTACGCTGGGCTTTCCTATTTCCAGTGGAGCTCACTTTCTGCATATAGGCACGGTCATGTTTGAGGTTTGGGCCTCTTAGTTCCAGTGAAGGTAAATTGTAATGTATAGCATACAAAGTCATCCTGTACAATGGTGTACTTCTAACCTTGTGGCAAATGTGTGGGGAAGAACCACATCTGAGTGTGATGGGCAGGTGAAAAACACCTTTCCTCCTCAACTGCTGGTTCTTCCCATTAATTAGTGTATTACTATATAACTGAATCAATAACTAAACAAACAAATAGCTAGCTAACTAACAAATTAACACAGCCAAATCAACTATTTGTAGTGACGGAATATTAGTAGTCACTTATCTCAGTTATCGATTATAATAAACATTCCTGAAGATAATTTTTCATTCTCCTTAGCACTGGCAAGACAAATAATACACTTTTATATCTATATATCTATATATCTATAAGTCGATATAGATATATATATATATATATATATATACAATCACCAGAAATAGAAAATGGATGTATCTGTATTATCAGGAGCTACAATATTATGACTGTTACTGAACCATACTCAGCATTATTCTGCAGAATCAGGCAAAAATGGAGGACAATTTACACTTTATCATAACGCTGTTATCGTTGCTATTTGCTCCATTAGCCGCAATGCAGGGTTGCCTGCTCATCATTATCCCCCCAATGGTCAGTAAAACAAACCAAGTGGTTGACAGGATTACACGCAGTTCTCTTAAAGATTCCTAAAAAGTTATTGCATTATCATATCGTCATAATATAATTTGTGAATTATTAGATGATTCCACTGATTCTAAACATAGCCTAATAATACATAAACAATTAAACCTACAGCGCTAATATTGCGTTCTCACGAGAGAAGAGTTCTCGGGGGCGGTGGTACGTAGTTTAAAATAGAGATATAATTCATTTAAAGTGTGCAATACTCACTGTTCTCCCGTGTCCAAAATGCGACCAATACTGCGGATGATTAGGGCGCCTGGCAACCCTGGCGCTGCTAAATACAGTGATTACGTCATTGTGGTCACTGTTGTTTGATATGATTTTCATAGAGCCGCGCAATACATTTGAGGTTTAAAACAAATAGTACGTAGAAAATGTGTGCAAGGGGTGATGCTCACGGAGGATGGTCATTTCTGAGGGATGCACGGATAACACAGAGGTTTTAAAGGGAAGGATCCTGACAGATCTGCTAGGATGACGGCTGTCAGTTTATCAGCGCCACTCTGTCAACCATGCGCTTATGATAGCAGATTCAAAGGTGCATGTGGGTGTATGTATATGTGTGTGTGTTTGTGGGTGTGGGTGTATGTGTGTGTGGGTGGGTGGGTGGGGGGAGTGTCTGAATCTCTCAGCTACTGATTTATCAGTAAAGCTCATAGGTCTTTTGAGTTAACAACAGCTGCAATATTCATTTTTTTTACACTTTACTCACCTACAGATATTAAAGTGTAAGTATCCTTGTTGCTTCTCTCTTCATCATGCCTGCGTGTGTATAGTGGAGGTTTATCTGAAGAAGCCGCTGAGGCCCATCCACCTGAACCCGGAGCAGGTAGCACTGGACATGCTGTGTCTTTGCAGCCAGCTGGACCTCCTTGTCAGAGCTCAGGTCCATCAGGTAAGCCTGCTGATTCTGAAGATTTCTGCATTATCTGTATTGTCTAGGCATGTTATGATATTGCATGCATTAATAAATTGCAGTACAAATTTATAACGATTCAAATCGATGGAAATAAAAAATTAATCACCATTAATCTCTTAGTTTTTCTAGCTTTAATTGCATTATTTAGACAGCAGAGGCTGCAATAATGTACAATAGCTGGAATAAACATGACATCACTGTAGGAAGTAACACAGCTCTAATAGATACTGTTGTCAATTGAAGGAATGCCCACAAAAGGTCACATCCATTTTGCACTGAGAGAGAAAACAAAGCAGTCACCTCAATGCCAAAGAGTTGCTGTGTGCCTTTCTACACGGCAAATAAACTAAAACTATGTATGTAAAACTACGTATGTATGCCACAAATCAGATCTAATATGGGAAAGAGCTTTTGTGCAATTGACTTAAAAAACAGATTCAGAGTGAAATCAGAGCTATCTTCTTACAGACTGCCGAAATCTAAAGAAAATAGAAGCAAATTGAGGTAATTGTTTTGTGATTAAACTGACTACAGCCTTCACAATTGTTCATAATTATTAAGAAAAGGCATGTTATTCAGTTTTTTCATTTTTAATAAAAGGAATCTTTTAGTTAATATTATATTTTATTCCAACCTTTACAAATGTTTGTAAATAATTATTCTTGATTATTAAAAAAATGAAGCAAAAATATTTTTGGTAATAACATTTTCTTTTTCTTTTCTTTTTCTTTTTTTATTATCATGGAAAAATCTAATCATGAACCCAATATCATGAATCGAATTAAAAGTGTGAATTGGGTGAATTGTTACATGCCTAGTACTGATAAATCTGTATTACTTTTAGGGCCAGCCCAATCTGGACAGGAGTCCTGAGGAATTGCAAGCTTTCCAGAATAAAGGTAAGCATTACATGATTTTTTAAAAATAGTTTTACAGGACAGGATTACACGAGACCTGGAAATGCATCATTCATTTTCACTTCATTCTGTGCACACAGGTGCTGAGATTATAGATCAGATGAAGCAGTGCCTTGAACACTTACCCAAACCTGCACCATTGCTGGAGGTAAATCACCAAATCATGTAAACATGGTCTTCTTTATTTATTCTGGTTTAGGATAAATGATTTTGTCCTTTCAACTAGGACTACCTGGACATTGCTGGATTGTCTCTTATGTTCCCTCGAGTAGAAGTCTACATAATCCACAGAAGTCCTGTGGATATTCTGGAGAGACCGGCATTGGATGGTGAATTGCTGTTTTACTTGTAGACAGACAGAGAGAGGGGGGAAAAAAACCACATCATGCATTTTTTATGAGAACTGTCATGTTATGTCCCAAGGACTTGTTATTTTTGATATTCTGGTTACAGACTATTTCCCTCACCTTGGGAGGCTGAACCAACTGCTGGGGCTCAGTCATCAGCTAGATAACGATGTGAAGCACCTTGGAAGACACAAATATATCGCCCATCAGCTTGCTGTTATATATGTGGGTAAAATTTTTGCCACATCAACAATTTTATTAGTTTGTCATTTTATTTTTTTTGTTAGTTTATAATATTAGTGTATGATTACACTCAGTCACACTGTAAAAACATGGATATACAGTTAATTGTGAATTTTGTCCAATAAATTCAGGTAGTTGCATTCAACTGAGTCACATGTACTGTTATTACTTACTTGCATGTTTGGCTTGTGTTTCAGCAAGTGCTTAAATCCTTCAAAGACGTATTCCCACTGTCGGTTATAAAGAAAGACATTGAAGCCAATTTTAAGCAGATAAAGATGTGTTTAGCAGCGGAGGAAGGATCCAAGCAAGAACCACGGTTACCAGCCCAGTACATCAGCTGGTAAACGTGCCATGTTCATTATTATTTTTATGTGGTTTTTAAGGGTCTTTCTGGTCAAAGCAACACATGCTCAGCATCGTGGTGGGACACCCATCTCACAGCTCTACTGTGTCCAGTTTGATCCTGAGCATAGGTTACTGTCTGTGTGAGGTTCAACCTGGTTCTCCAGTTTCCTACCACCTCCCAGGAACATGCCAGTATGTGGATTAGCTATGCTTAATTGCCCCTAGGTGTGAATGTATGCGCATGTGAATGTGTGTATGCAAGGTGTCCTGTGATGGACTAGAATCGTCTTGCCTCATGCCCAGTGTTCCAAGGATTGACTCTGGATCCACAGTGACCCTGACCAGGATAAAGTGCTTACTGAAGATGAATAAACAAATTAATCAATGCACACATGATTGAAATGTCATGATGATAAACTTATACTACTTCCCCAACCTGGAATCCCATATAACCAATTGCTTTTTATATTTACAGGATTTCACAAGTAACACAGAGCCTAATATCAGTCATCTCTTCACTTCCGGAAGAGCTCACTGAGGAACTTGTTCCCGTCATGGCATTTGCCTCTGAGTTTTCCTGACAGGAAGAATATACATGGTGCAGTAGATAGAGAGGCATAAATATAGGCAGTCCATTAGTAACATTTAAAAAATATGGCACTGTTCATTTAGTTAAAAATGTGCACATATACAGCTCTGTAAAAAATCAGGAAAGAGACCACTGCAAAAATTATCAGTTTTATGGTTTTACTATTTATAGGTATGTGTTTGAGGAACAGGAAATTTTTTTATTCCATAAACTACTGACATTTCACCCAAATTCCACATAAAAATATTGTCACTTGCAGCATTTAATTGCAGAAAATGACAAGTGGTCAAAATAACAAAAAAAAGGTGCAGCATTAAATTTTATATTACATATTAAATTTTAAACAACATAAGACTAATGTTTGAACTTAGGAAGAGTTCAGAAATCAATAATCAACATTTTTGATACACACACACACACACACACACACACACACACACACACACACACATATATATATATATCAAGGTCTGGAGGCTGAGGGGTTAATGGCTTTTGGCTAATTCTGACTTTTGTCTAGTTGAAGCATGTTTTTCTTTATATCTGAACTGAACCAGACCAGCCTGTTTTTTTTTTAACCATCTTAACATGAAAAGAGCTGTTAAAAGATGCACAAAGTCATCTGTAAGAGAATGAACTGTTTAATATCATTTGTTACTATTGTTATAAGGCTTGGTCTTTTATAGTACTGTTGTTACTCTCATTTCTTATGGTGCTAACAGAATTCACAAATACAATTAAAGCTCCATATTTCACATTCTGAACTCTCGCGCTTTATTCCCTGATAGCTGATTTGCAGCCTTTGTTGAATCTAATCACATTATTTATTAACTTTTTGGCTAGTCACAAACTTTCACGTGTAGTTTGAGCATAATGACAATATTTTACACATAACAATCATGACATAATCATTGCGGGAGGGTGAGCGTTGCAGGCTGTGACGCACTTCCGCACAGCGCGCGCTGGCTTTGTTCCTGCCACAGACCAGTGGGTGGCGCGCTGCAGCCGCAGTTCACCTTCTCTTGTGTTTACCAGAGATACTCTCACGCCTGTATATCACCCAGCACTGGTAAGAGCATTTCTATGTAGCACTTTATGTGTGTCTGTGCAAGCAGTATTAACGTATTTCACTCCTTCTGGGTTGAAAACTGAAAGACTGACCAGTCTGTCAGTCGTGTAGCAGCAGGATATGCCAGGGTCAGTCACTATAATATTTACTGTGAATTTAAATTCACAGCCTGAAGGCATCCGAGACACTGCGCCCTCTGTAAACTCTTCTGTTTCGGATTCATGTGTGAGTAGTGAAGCTGAAAGTGCTTCTTTTTGTCTGGGGTTTTGTAGTGAACGCTAAAGGAAAAGGAAACACGAGGAAGCTCGGGTTGATTGACACTTACAGTGACCAATCAGCTCTTGACTTTCTTTTTACTGACGCGTGTCTGACCACTGAGATGTTTTCTTTTCTACTAGCCGGTTTTCTGTTTTCACGCGTTGTGTTTTCTAATAACAGGGTCTACAACCAAGTGTGCCGATATTACTCGTACATTATTTATCACAACACGGCCCACAAATTCAATTCAATTCAAATTCCTAATGTTAGTATTTGGTTCCCCTAGGAACATTCTGTTTTGGTTTCCAATCAGCGCTTCACCTGCATTTATTTATTTATTAATGCCTTTACAGAATACACAATCCCATAAGTAATGCAGAATATGTATTGAGGCACATTCCCCTTTGATTAGCAAAATACTTAAAACTGGCCTATCTATTGTAATTCCTATGTTTATGTTCATCAGGTTACCAGGCCTGGTCCTGGAGAAGCCACTGCTCTGCACATATAAGTGTTTCCCCAGCTCCTAACACACCTGATTTAACTAATCATTTAACTATCAGCCTTTTCTCAATTGAAGTGGGTGTGACAGCAGGGAAAACACTAAAATGTGCAGTACATGGGGTACTCCAGCACCAGGGTTGGGAACCTGTTATCTAAACGGTCCACTTGTACATGGTTAATGGTTTGTCTGTATACATAAATTAAAACCTAAAAGCAACCTTTGGGCAACTTTGAAAACTTCCCATATGGGAAGAAGCATACAGGAATGTTTCTGGAACGTTAGTTTGTGGTTACAGAAAACACAGCACTGAAACTCACCCTATGGTGAACATTCCATGTCAGTTGTCAAATAACCATAATTAAATGCTGTGTTTCAAAGTTCCCAGAACAGTATGTAAAAGTTCCCTCCAAAATAATCCACGTTATATGAATGCTAGGAGAAAGTTCGCTGAACTATAGTAGCCAACAAAAGCAAACTCTATGTTTCTGTAAACCTTTCCAGGAAAATGTGAACCAAAAAATGTCAGTTTTCTGAATGTTTCAGGAACCAAAAATAAAATTTTTGTTCATTGGGTCCATTTACACAACATGCAATAACCTTATAGTACACAGTTACAAAATAACCCATTATATTTGTTATTGTTTGTAGGGAAAACACTTATTAATGGTGAAGTGGAAACAATGTTTTTTCATAAACACTTTGTAGTTTTTGTATTGTTCAGCAGTAAACCAAAAGATGTGAAAACAGGAAGCCAGTACCACAAAATGATCTGAGAAGAGATGATAGCAGAACCAACATTACTCTCAAGAACAGTGCAAAAGTAAGACACATTGTTTTTGTTCGCTTGTTTTAATTTTATAGCTGAGTGCAAAAGTTTGCATCCCTAATGAGTTTTTGGGGAAAAAAGGAAAATGTTCCTTAATATACCTTAATATTATTATATTTTACAATTTACCATTCCAATAAATCAAAACAAGAAATGTGGCTATAGGAAGGCAGCAATGTAAAGAAAAATATGTTGAAAAGAAGTTTTCTTTTTACCTTCTCTGTCTAAAGCTCTTAATTCATATCTGACCTGTTATGACAGATGTACATACAAACTTTTGAATTGTAATACATTTTCTCAAATTTAAGTGCCAATCCAGCCATGAAGCCTGACATACTAAATGCCTCATTGGTTTAAAACAAACAAACAAACAAAAAAACAATTTCTTTGTCTTATCCATTATGTCATAAGGATATGTAAACATTTCACTCAACCTTACATAATGACTACATTATATTTAATTGCTAGGTATGTATTTTGTGAGTGATTAACCTCATATCATTTATATTTTAAATTTGTGTTATGATTAATATATTTTTAAAGAGAGAACACTAGTGTTGATGTTTCTTCCTGCACATCTGCGAATCATGCCTCTGGTGTGAGAAATGAAAACAGAAAGAAGAATGTGGTAAGACTTGATACTATATTTCTAATCTGTCATTAAAGTTCTGTATACATCCAGTTCATGGGAACGGTACTTATATTGCAATAAAACTTGAAATAAGCTATATTACAGTCCTTTTCTACCAACACACATTGCTGAATATTTTAAAGCCAAAATGATGACTAGTTATGTGGACATGTTTCGGATAGAGAGGGAAGAGGAAAGCCCGAGAAGGCTCAGAGAATGCTAAGCAGAAGCTCTCAAAGGCCAACCATGGTACCTTGGGCAGAGCAGAGAATGAGCAGCTCAAACTTGGAGACATGGAAGCTTTCACCTTGTTTGAGGTGGTCACTATGGGCAGGAGTGCCATGCAGGTACATGCTGATGACCTTTATTCAGGCGTAAATGCACGACATTTGGCTATAGTTAAAATCCTAGGTGGACTGCTTGTTTTTTGTAGAGTTATTGTCTGTTTTGTGGTTGGGGTTGTTTGTTTTGATGGAGTACTTATGTACTTAAAGGCCGTGGTTGACGACTGGATTGAGGCTTATGTTGTGGACAGAGAACCAGCCCTGCTTGACCTCATCAGCTTCTTCATTCAGTGTTCAGGATGCAAAGGTAAGACATTCGCTGAGTTTATATGAACACTCCTGACATTTCCATGGTCTTCAGTCATTGGTTTCCTAGATGTCCTCCACACTGTCTGTTGGTCATAGATGTCAGCTCTGATAAGTTCAAACATATACGCTAAACACTTAGGAAAGGATGACATATAAATAACTATTACTGCTATGGTGTCTACACACAATTTTGGCCTTCCATGCTCCAATGACATTTTTGTTTTGAGGTGAGCTTGGCTATGTCCCAAATCACATACTAGCATACTAAATAGGACAGTAAACTGGTCTGCCCTATATAGCATATATGGTACATTATATAGGTGTAATTTAAGATTCTAATATGCAGTTTGGCTCACAGACAGAGACAGAAGGTGAATTTGAGTCACTGCAGTTACACAGCTACGCAGTCAGCTACATGGTCATTTCTCATCAGAATCTTCCTGTTTAGCAGGAACACAACTGATTTTTTCAACAAATGAGTACTTTTGCATATGTTCTGTAGCTAAACCTGTGTGGCTGCTGACAATATTGAACTACCCAGGCGTTGCTAGGGAACCATATTATGATTAGTGCTGTGACGAGAAATACATTTGCTCTGTAAGTACAGGAGTAAGTCTCTAGCAAAAATATTGTAATACCTAGGCTGGAATGTGATTTATTATGAAATTGTATAACATCATGAATTTGTAAACTATGCTAATTTCTTTAGGGGTAGTGACTGCTGAGATGTTTCAGAGCAAGGAAGATACTGATGTCATGAGCAAAATGGTGGAAGACCTGGATGAGGTGTGATCTGATTTCCAAAGCCTTCTCCTTCAGTCAGGTTGTATTATGTACAGTATGTTTTGTGCTTTTTAAGACAAGTGTTACAGCTCTTCGGATTACAAATTGCAGAGCTCAGGTTTGCAGTATAAAAGGTTTCTGGCATTTCCATGGATACTGACGGTCACGTGGCCCATGGACATTGTGAGTATAAACCTTACTTTATATAGCACTTTTTTTAAATTTTCATTTAGCAGTATATTATTAGCAAAAGAATTATTCAAAATAGCTGCACGGTGGTGCAGTGGTTAGCACTGTTGCCTCACAGTAAGAAGGTCCTGGGTTTGATCCCTGGGTCACCCAGGGTGCCCCGTCCATGCGTGGGTTTCCTCCGGGTGCTCCAGTTTCCTCCCACAGTCCAAAGACATGCAGATTAGGTCAACTGGCTACTC
>JAQQZR010000035.1:11577426-11598614 GCA_030068235.1 Notoglanidium macrostoma | reverse complement strand
CTGGCTACTCTAAATTGCCCATAGGTGTGAATGTGAGCGTGTGTGGCTGTTTGTCTGTGTTGGCCCTGTGGTGGACTCGTGACCTGTCCAGGGTGTACCCTGCCTCTCGCCCAGTGATGCTGGGATTGGCTCCAGCTTCCCCGCGACCCAGACTGATAAAGTGGTATAGATGATGGATGGATTATTCAAAATCTCTCTGACCTGTCCCGTATTATCTTTTCCTTTCTCCTTCTCAGGACAATGGCGAGTATCCTCTTGTTATGTCGGGGCTGTACTGGAAAAAGTTCCGCTCTCACTTTTGTGAGTTTGTCTCCGTGCTGATATCACAGTGTCAATACAGCATGATCTTTGACAACTACCTCCTGAATACCCTCATCTCTCTACTGACTGAGCTCTCAGCATCTCATATGCGTGCCTTCAGACACACGTGCACACTGGCAGGTAACTCTCCAAGCACTGACTCTCAATGTCTGGGTCTGTTTAAGTCGCTCTTTTACACTCGTGTAGCATGACTGCCACCTGTCTGCTTGGAGATGGAGCAGAGATGGAGTGGAATGCTCACAAGTTAAACTTTTGTTCTCTGATTTTGTCTCTTCATCCTCATGTGGTCCTGTAGCAGTGAAGTTACTCAGTGCTCTAGTGAACGTGGCTCTCAATCTCAGCGTTAGTGTGGAGAACAGCCAGAAACTCTGTGAGGTTGAGCTGGCCAAGATGTCCAGCAAGCGAGCCTCACCACGGCTGGACAAGATCCATAAGAAGATTACTGAGGTGAGGCCATGACCCTCTGATCACTCTGTGGTTTCTGCATCATTTTCCTTTGTTTTCATCATTGCTTCATTCTTTTTTTTTTGTGGGTGGGTATATAAATGTCACGATATTCAATAGTATTTTTTAAACTGTGAAGTAAGATATACTGAACTTGTAATTAAAGTTTCTGAAATTTGAACCTTCATATCGTTTCAGCTGAAGGAAAGAAAGCTTGAAATAGAAGACATGATGGATGCAATTTTTAAAGGAGTTTTTCTTAAAAGATACAGGTAGTGTAATTATTTATTATTGCCTTCAGATCTTCTTTTGCCTTGCATAGCACTGATGTTTAAAGAAAGGGTTTTGGCCTGTCCTGTTTCGTCAGAGATGTGATACCTGAGATCAGGGCGATCTGTATAGAGGAAGTGACTGTATGGATGAAGATTTACAGTGCAGTTTTTCTTAATGATACCTGTCTGAAATATGTAGGATGGATGATGCATGACAAGGTGAGTCTCTTTTATAATCAAAATTGCTTCTATGTATAGAATGCTGTCTTTGCTTCTGAGTGAATTGAGTGTAACTGTACAGCTTTTAGACTGATTTAACAAATCTGCAGTGTTTCGATATTAAAGATATCTATATTAAAGATGAAATATTAGATTAAAAGTTTATTAAATAAAGACTGGCTTTAACTACTACATTTTTAAGAACTTGTAACTAGCTTGCATGTATACAGAACTTTTGAGGGACTGAAAGGGTTGTAACATAACGTGTTATTTTCACAGCAACCTGATGTGCGCTTGAAGTGTGTGTTGGGTTTGCAGGGACTTTATCAGGATGTCAATCTGAGCTCCAAAATGGACCTTTTCTCCAGTCGATTTAAGGTATGATCTGTTTCAACTAATAATATCTGTGGGAGACATTTTGTTGAAAAACATTCATTGATGGTGTGAGGGTGTTAGGATGTGAGGGTCAGATGGTGTGAGGGTAAGATGGTGTGAGGGTCTGAGGGTGTGAGGATGTGAGGGTCTGTGGGTGTGAGGATGTGAGGGTCTGTGGGTGTGAGGATGTGAGGGTGTGAGGGTCAGATGGTGTGAGGGTCTGGGGGTCTGAGGGTGTGAGGATGTGAGGGTCTGTGGGTGTGAGGATCTGAGGGTCTGAGGGTGTGAGGGCCAGATGGTGTGAGGGTGTGAGGGTGTGAGGATGTAATGTAGAACAACACTAAGCAGCACTGCAAAAAATGACATCTTAGCCAGTAAAATTATCTTAAATATAGTCAAGTTTATCCAGTATTTTCTATTATATGATTATAATAAATCAAACGTAAGATTATTAAGCTTATTTCTAGATGTTTGTTAAACAATTTTTCAGCTTCTATTGCCAGATAATTTTACTGATTTTAAGCCCTTATTTCTAAAAAAAAGAAGCAAAGTGATCTGCCAAAGTGAAACATTTAACCATAATAATGTATTAGAATTAGCACATTAGCATAAATTTAGCAGGACTATTGTCAGAGCTGTGCTGTTATAAAAATTCATCAACACCTCCAGATCAGACAAATAGCAACATGACAGTAGTTCAGAATCAAGAATCCAGCAACGCTCCTGAGATAAATTACATTAAATGCTTTCGGATACAGAAGAGAAATTCAGTCACTTTGCATTGTTACTGGAAGATACAAAGCTATTTCTAGTTAGTTTAGTCTCAGTCAACAGTTCACTCGACTCAAACTGTGGCATATTTACTGAGTTACTTCATATTTATGTGGATCTCGTCACATCACATGAGATTGTTCTCAGAAAGGATAGCTAGAGGAAAATGAAGGATAGTGTTTAGAGAAGGCTGGCTGCTCGTTTTGAGGTTAACAGAGCGTTGTGTTTTTCCATAGGAGAGAATGATCTCCATGACTTTGGATAAGGACCACGAGGTAGCAGTACAGGCACTGAGATTGCTGATGGCCATTGCCCAGTGAGTCTTTCATTTTTCCTTCCTCCAGAACCCTCGTTAGCTCAAACACATAGTGATGTCATAAAGCAGGATGACCATCCAAACTGTTTTCACTCTGGCAGGTCCTGTGATGATGTGCTGAGCCAGGCTGACTACAAGCACATATTTCAGTTTGTATACTCCTCTCATCGTCCACTTGCAGCCACGGCAGGCGAATTTCTCTTCACCAAGTGAGTGCAACCTAGGAATGTTTGTAGCCTGAAAGAGTCGGCTATAGAGAGGGCTGCAAGTAGGAATCTGGAAATATATCAATTACATTAGTCTTGTATAAAACTTTAACTAACCTTATTTACAGGATTATTTATAACATTAACACACTGTCTACTTTAGAATTAATATGACATAAGTAATTAAAGCTCATTATTTGGAGCGACCCAGTGGTGCAGGGATTAGACAAAGGACGCTCTAAATTGCCCATAAGTGTTAATGTGACTGTGAATGGTCCCAGCCACTGGGGTGCGTAAGTCACCAAGGCCTGGTCCCAAGCACGGATAAATTGGGAGAATTGTGTCAGGGAGGGCATCTGGAAGAAAACCTGTGCCAGATCGACCATGCGTACGATGGATGATCCATTGTGGCGATCCCTAACTGGAGCAAGAAGAGGAAGAAGAATTAAAGCTCATATTATTCATTGATGTTTCAGCACTAACCAGTGTTTATTCCAACCTTGAATAAAAAAAAGAATAAAATATGAGCAATTGTCACTATAAGAGTATGAAATGTCTTAATTAATGTTTGCAGTAGGTAATTGGTAAAATTCACAAGCGAGGCTGTACAATGGGTGCCAATATGTATACATGGTGATTAATGTGGACAAAATAACCAATGAAAGTATATTTACTTAATTCTTAAGCAAGCATTACTTAATATAGACATTAAATTAGGTACTTTTTTAATAGTTCAGTGTTATTGTTATATTAAGATGCATACTGAAATGCATAAACTACAAATTATGGCGCATTTTAATATGTTCCCTCAGGTTACTCAGTAATCCTGCAGTTCCAGTGATGAGGGCAGGAACATCGGACGAGGACAGACACAGAGCGCTCCCCCTGGCCCGAGTCCGAGCCCTTATTCAGTTCCACACTGAGAACCAGGTAGTTGTGCTCATTAGTTTTTTATGGTACTTTTGCATATTGTTGCAAGTCTGAATCTCACCAAAGCACTGCCTTCTGTGGATGAAAGTCCATACGAGCTTAATTGGCCCTGCTATTTAAGTGGAAAGGATGATTTGACTTCCCTTCCCTTAGATTAGAGTGATATTAGAGCAACACAAGCCAATCAGCACATCTGGTAGCTCTTGTATACAGAACAGAGCAATTAGAGTCTCCACCAAGGACACTTCTGCTACATAAGCAGCACCTCAAAAAGATGTGCTGGCTTAACATGTGTTTACAGGAAGCTTGGGTTAGTGCTCACTTTCCTTAAGTTTCCCAGCCTGGTAGCAATCATGTGATAAGGATGAGTATGATAGAAATCAGGAATGGGAATTAGTGATGATGTTTTGAAGAATATTGGCGTGTCACAAGTCTGTTGTTTTTTCCAATGTTTAATATTATTCCGACTCCTGTTGTGTGATGCAGCTTCACCAGCACGTGGTGTATCTGGTGGACAGTCTGTGGGATAGTGGTGGTGCGCTGCTGAAGGACTGGGCCTTTTTCACCTCTCTGCTCACAGCTCATCCTTCCTCATCAGAGCAAGGCTAGTACTTTCCCTTGCAGTGAGTCCATCCTCGGTAATACCTGTTTGTCCTCTTTTTCTTACCTATTGTATGATGATATGTGTCTGTTTGGTACACAGCTTTAAGCAGTGCTGAGGAGGCTCTGGTGATTGAGATTCTTGTTGCGTCATTGAGGCAGGCTGCTGAGGGACCTCCACTAGCAGGGAGAAGCACAGGGAAGAAAGTTAGCTTCTGCTTTCCTTCAAATTCACTTAGCTCACTTCACTCATTTAGCTGTGAGGACATTTAACATGGATAGGGAAACAAGCCTGAAATTCCTTTTTAAAGTCTTGTCATTGCTGTGAGCTTATGATTATTAGGTTTTTAGATCATGATATTTTTATGGTCCCGACAAAAGCTCCAGTTAAACATTAGCATTAACACATAAAGGAATACTTTTACTGCAAACTATTTCTTCCTCATCATTTTGCTACTAAGTTGTTGAGACTTAAGGGTCTTAAACCTCTATATGTGTTCCTGTATGCGTGTACATACAGTATGTAGAGTGTGAAGCAGATTGATTGTGAACGTAGTGTTGTTGTGCTCTAGGTGATCAGCACAAAAGAGAAGAGATTACAGACAGATGACTGTGCAAAACTTACAGAACACTTCTTAAAGGTGCTACCTGATCTGTTATCCAAGGTGAGAAAGGGGCCCAAGCGCTTGTTATACTGGCTTTCTGCATGCAGTGAACTGTGCTCAGTAACTGTAATCATTCCATCTGCCTGTGTATTTCTAGTACTCAGAAGATGCTGAAAAACTCGTATATCTCCTGAAAATACCTCAATATTTTCAAATGGCCACTTGTGGTGATGAATACAATGAGGTTAGTCATTTTTGTTAGTATATATTTGTGGGTACTACTTAAAAAGGATTCAGAAAGGCAAACGTTATTGGTCCAGTCCTAGCAGTGACACATAAGAGGTTCTCATTGTTCTGCTTAATGAAATGTTTGATCAGGTCAAGTCTGCATGTTGCAGACTTCTATATCTACCTTTCAGTGTGCATTTGTTCATATTTTGGACAAAAATAATAAAAAGGGAAAATCCTCAAAACAGAAACTTTCATTATACTTCGTTCTGACGATGTAAAAGTCAAACACTCATCCCTGTTTCAGCACTCTTACAGAAATGTTTCATAAATATGGTTGGGTGCCCCCTGTTGGTCAGCAGGTGTCACTGTTTGTGTGGTTGTAGTCTGTAAAGGCACTGCTCACTGGGCTGGAGGCTGCAGTGGATTCACACACAGAGACAGCACTACTAGAAGCAGCCGTTCGCTCGTACCATAACCTCTGTGGAAATGAATCACCCTGGCAGCACCTGGCAGCTTCTGCTATAGGCCAGCTCATCCAGCGCTGGACACACACACTGGGCTCATGCTTAGGAGAGGCACTCTGTGTGAGTATTGCACAGCACATGCACAGCTGAAGGCATATGACTATTTCATAAATCAGTCAAAATACTGTGCACTCAATCTGCACTGGTTTCTACATGACTTTGATGACTAAAGGCTATAAAGGGGTTCAGTGTGACTAGGAAAGTCATGTAACAAGTCTAATTTCAGCTTTATTCGTTTGTTTTTTAGGATGGAGCTTTCACTGCAGATGGAGACAAAAAAGAAGAAATTCTGTCCACTTTGAAAAAATTAACTGCTTTCAACAAGTAAGACCGGATGAACATCTTTTTTGAGAAATAACAAACAGCCTGTTTACTCCAAAGAACTGAAAGTGAATGAATGAATGAATTAATGAAAAACCAGAGAGCACTTGTTGAGTTCTGTTAACTTTCCCGAAATTTGTGAATTATAACACAAATTAAGAACAACAGCAGGCAATTATTAATAATAATAGGTCTTAGGATGAGACAGACATGAGAGGTTATCTCTCTAAAGCTGCTCGGTTATAACACCGGAGCAATGCAGTAAAAACAATTCTTGGATCTTTTATTTTTATTTTGAACTATGTTGACCCTGTTGGTAACATTCATTCATTAATTCAGCTTTAGCTTTATCCTGGTCAGGGTTGTTGTATGTAAATAACCTTTAACTAGAAACGGCTCCTTCAAACAATTTATCCCTACTTCTGTAAGAATGAATAATATAGATTTGGCGCTTAATTTGGAAATACACTGAACTGAAGGACTCATGAAAGCTTTCAACAAAAAATATATGTATGCATAAATGTTAAGTGACTTCCTCAACACCTCTACTTCACTATGAGTGAGTTTTGAGTAAGCGGGCTTTCCACTCCGTTCTTATACGATAAAATATGTCCATTATTGGCCATCCTGATGCACACACTGATTGAGATTAGGTTGAAAAAGCAATGAAGTGTTTTATTAAGGTTAGATATAGCCTGCTACATAAAAAAAACCTTCCACCATTTTTCTCTCATGTGGAATCTGTCTCATGCTCTTGGTGTCATTGTGTCTCAGTGCTCAGGACTTGTCTAAATGGGGCACATATGAGCTGGTCTCTAAGCTCCTCGTAGTTGAGATACAGCACGGAGGTGTGCCAGTAGAGGTAAGGTCACTTACAGTCTTTTACTGTGAGCAGACATTTCCAGTGAAAGCTCAACGTTCTTCTGTGTTGCTGCTTTCAGATGATCACTGAGGCTCTGCGCTGTGTCTGCTGCTGCATCCTGTGGAACCTGAACAACTTTGGAGAAGGAGCGACCTCCAGGGTTAGTCATCAGCTGCTCTGACATTCTTCCTTAAGCTCAACTTTGACATGCTGTGACTCTCCTCTTCGTCATTGCCATCAGATCTAGAGCTGTGAATGGTAATATTTACACTCGGGCAGAGTTTGGAATGATAAATTAACCAACCCTTTCAGGTGTGTGTGACTTAGTGTCTACACAATTCCTATATGATCCATCACAAGCAACATGTCCTTTAATTCTGCTACATTCCATTTGAAATATCAGCCCTGATGCCCTCAAAGGCCCTGGGTTGTGTCCACTGGATTTTAATAACCAAGAGGAGCCTGCGATTGATCACAAGGCATTAGGAAAAAGAGTAGGTTCAGGTGATGGATTACAGGGGGTGTAATGGCTACCTTCTTGTGTGAAGGCTCCTCTGCTAATCTCTAATGTGACGTCGTTATTAAGCCCATGTTTCCATGCAGTGCACAAGGTAATCATATTTCCCGACCCCTAACCTTTCCACACAGAGATATTGATGGCCATTAAGAATGCTGTAGGTAAGAGAGCAACATTAAAATCCTTCACTTGGGGGAGTCGCACTCGAACGAGTGCTTTCACTCTCCGACCCCCTCATCAATAACTGCCAGCGTGGGCTGTAATTTGAGACCCAGGCGGTGACTTTGGTCCAATCTGCAATTCTAATGTCAGTGGCATTTGACTTGGGAACGAGGGCGTATTTGAGTGAGAGGAGATGGTGGGGGGAAAACAAGATGAGTTCAGCAGAAAATTGGGATATTGTCCGATTAAAATGAGTCATTTGGCTGAAATGAGATTCGAACGGCAGTTCCTCCCCGGAGCTGGGCACATGTGTATAATTATGAAAGAACGGTTTACATGAGGGACCAGAAGCGCTGCTACTAACAATTTCTTTTCTTTCATCCATATTCAGTAAGGGCTCCTCCATCAGCTTCTATTATTTAGCTTAATTGTACTTTCACCATCTCTGTCTTAACCTGCCCCCGTGTGATGCACACTGATCACTTTTGCCACAAAAAAGCAAAAATATATACAAATACAAAAAAATGTATCACATTTAATATTGGCTTGTTGAACGACGGAGGGAGGGCAGAGAAGATGGAGGCAGGATGGATAAGGCCACCTGCGATTCTGTAGTTGGGCAGCTTATGGCCGATGAAAAAGCTGAAGCACCATATGAAAATGAAATAATCCTTTCAACACACTTAAAATATTAAGTCGAACTAATTAGGAAGGTGTAATGGGTAAAACCCAATTACTAAAGCTCTGCAAATGGAATGTATAATGAATAACCTGTATTATTATTGCAAAAAAATCTGCTTGTGTGTGTGTTTGTAGGAGTCAGCCCTAAATCAGAGGAGTCAGCTACGAGCTTTTTGTGAAAAATGTCACAGATGTCTTTCACACACTGAGCAGGTGGTGAGAGAGCAGGTACAATCACCCTTAACATCAGCTTAATCCTTTTTTCTCTTTTAACTGTCTGCTTCTATTAAACCCTGTGGGTCATACTTTGAGATGTGATCTGTTAAATGTGCATCAGAGAGGCATATGTGCAATGTGGATACATCATATATATCTGTCGATCCATTGTATATACCACTTATCCACCAGGATCGTAAGCTGGAGCCAGTTGGGTGAGAGGCAGGGTACACTTTGGGAAGGCCACTGCAGGGCTAACACAGAGGAGGACAACCATTCACACTCACATTCACACCTGTGGGCAATTTAGAGTAGCCAGTTGACCTAATTTGCATGTCTTTGGGCTGTGGGAGGAAACCAGAGCGCCTGGAGGAAACCCACGCAGGCATGGGAAGGTCATGCAAACTCTACAGAGTGAGGCAGCCAGGCTCAAACCCAGAACCTTCTTGCTGTGAGGCGACAGACCTAACGACCTCACCATCGTGTTGCGCAAATCATTTTTAATAACATTACAAAAATGTCTTTGCTTTTACATTCAATGGATTTTCTATTACACATGTCTCTAAAATATATCAAGGATCTGTTATCTTGGTGCCACAAAAGAGACTAAAGCAAACAATAGGCTGAGCAAATAAAAATAACATGTATATGAAGATTGAGGATCTTAATAATATTTCTTTTTATTTAAAAAAATAAAATAAAACTAACATCCTAAACCTCTGTTATTAAATGAATCTTTAATGTTATATTTGACAGCTGATTAATTGGTATTCAGTGCTTCTTGCTGTACTCTGCTGTAAGTCTAACATACGTTTCTGTGTCACTGTTTCTCATACAGGCGTTCATGTGTTTGAGCGATGTCCTCGTAGCTCACAGTTGCCAGCTGCAGATGTGGGATTCATCAGCAGGTCCTCCTCTACTCTACACCCCTGAACCCAGACTGCAGAAGGCATTGCTTAGCTTCATCTTAGAGCATGTTTTCACTGGCCCCGAGCCACAAAGCCACAGCACCACTGGTACATCTGTCCTCCTTCTGTCCTTTCTGTTTATCAACACCTGTTTGTGAGACACAGATATGATTTACACTCCGATAATAAATTCTGGAAACTCTTACTGCTGTGTTTCCAGTAGATGGCAGTCTGCCTCCAAGTTACATCACACAGAGAGACTGTAGAGTATGGACTGGTGCTAACACGCATTCACAGCCTTTCTCACCCGGTACAAGACAACAGCTTGCTTAGTTATGGGAAGAGTTTATACATAGCCAACACAAGCCAAATCAGGCAGCGCATATTCATGCACCTGAATTAAAGATGGGATAATTTAGCTCTAACTAGAGGGTGAAAGCTTGGAAGAAAATTGTTTGTCAACTGTTTTGTCATTTTGTCAAATATTTTGAACTGAATGTCTGCACAAATAGCAAACAGTAGTGACTCTTAATTAAAAAAAAAAAATTTATTTACTGTTTACTGCAACCATACATCTGATTCTCTCACATACACACGCATGTGAACACCCAGTAACCTGAAGCAGGACGTTAAATAAGGCGTTTGTAAATCATTAATTAATAGCTGGTAATGACTCGTCTTATAATACATTAGATTCGGAGTACATTACTGCAAACCAGTTCAGTGTTGAAAACAATATTCAAAAAATGACATGGAGTGTTTCATGAATATGAAGTATATTTGGAAGACCCTTAATCAGTCGTGTCTTACAAGCTGTGCTTGATTTTGATGGTGTAAGACTTAATACTTTCGAATGTGTTTTACAAATTTGTGCAGTCATTAATTCTAATTCAATACACCTTTTGTCAAATTCAGTGAATATCCGCTAGCTGTCAGTTCTGTGGATGAGCTGGAAAAAAAAGGTACACAGCCCTGACTCTGTAATCGAGAAAACAATGGAAGTGTTCACGCAACACTATTCCAGCCAATCACAGGACAGGGGGAATGAGGGGTAGATGCAGGTGTCGTTGCCTTGGCAATACGTTCATGAATTTGGGGGCGGAGCTTCTGAAGGAGCACTGAAGGGAGGTGTGTACTTGTTTGGCTGTTGAGTTCAAATATCAACAATTTTTCTTTAGAATCGATGTCTCTCCCTTTAAGATTTCCTGAAGCAGATTAACACACTTTGAAACACTGTTGACTCGATCATATTCATGAATGTGATCTAAATGAGTGAAAAAAACATAAATAGTGACATGCATGGTATCCAGTCAGTCATCATATGATTTTTCAATCACCTATATTTGCTTAACCTGTGTTTAAGATGCTTTATAAAACATGTCATATTGTGTGTAAAGCTTAAACTATTCATCTGTGCTTATGCATTAGTCTGTAAATGTTAAGTGCTTATACTTAGTACCAGATGTATGCAGAAATATTGGCCCCAACACAGCATAAGGAAATGCAGATTACTTTTGTTTTTCTTTAGGAACTAATATTCGGTTATTTGATTTGAACCAATACAAGAGATTCGGTTGGTTCTATGTATATTTATGTATTGAAAGAGGTATTCTTTCCGGATTTGAATTTATAACCCCTTGAAAATATGATATTTTGGATTGTAATGTAAGCAATTTAGACATTTGATGTTTGTACATATCATCTCAGTAAAGTGATGATTCTAGAAAGAACGGCCCTTCACCTCAGGAAACAGTTTCACATATAGGGTTTTGGAACCGAGTAGCTGAGTAGCAAGGTTATACTCCTCGTTATCCCACCATCATTTTTGACCCCTGTGTGTGTGTATGTGTGTGTCTGTGTGTGTTTCAGGGAGTGAGAGTAAGGGTGGGGTGAGCTGGCTGGAGGACTTGCACAGGCGGAGGAATCTGTTGGCTGCCTACTGTAAGCTGATAGTGCACAGTGTGCTTGAGATGAGTATGGCTGCTGAGATCTTCAAGCACTACATGAGGGTACGGTCCATTCACTGCTGTGGCATAGCAACCGTCCTGGTCTCCTTTAAAGTCATCAAGTCTTATTATTGAATAACTGCAAATAAAATGTGATTTAAATACTATCGAACACTAAGATTAAGGAAATGTGTTTTATAGTTTTGGAAAATCTATTAAAGTAGTTCAATGACGAGATTAATAGCAGCTGTTCGTGATTATTAAGGATTAGTTATACAGGAAGGATATACAGAAAGTTTACAACTTAATCTCAAACGGCAGTGAGCACATTATTGTATTAGTTCTAAAATGACACTTTTTCTCATTAGTACACCAGCTTACTTTAGAATTTACGAGTTGACCGGGATGAATGTACAGCACTGAGTGTGTGTGTATGTGTGCGCATAAAAGTGTAAGAGTGTTTGACATGCCGATATGTTTGGAATGCCCATTCGCCTCGGCTGTGGCAGAGCCAGCAGTCTATCATCAACATTCTTCTTGATCTTCTTGATTTACACGCGTGTACACACACACACACACGCACAGCTGCCATAATGAACGTTGCCTTTCAAAGTCAAGCAAATGACAGAAAGTTGGCAGCCAACTGTAACCCTGTATTTGCTCTACTTCCTGTTTTTGGAAGGCTCACCAACAACTGTTCATTTCTTTGAGCTAGAAAATGTTTGCCAGATTCATGATCACTTCCTTCCGCTCAAATAGGTTTTTAAAGGCAAGTGCTGCAGTGCTAAAAGGTGGCTGTTGTGTGGAATAGAATCACAGTGGGTTATATGTCTGGGTGGGTTAAGGATAAGCAGCTACATCCTGGTACAGTGTTAATACAGTGCTCTAGTCTGCAGCAACCACTCAGGCCGTGTTATAGAGGATTTGTCAGGTCAAGAGCATCTTTTCGTAACAGAGACTCGGGCTCATAATCTCGCAGGTTGAGAGGGCAGGAGGGCCAGGCTTCTTGATCTGATGCTGATAGGGCCTGGTCCATGTCAGACAGCAGGGCAGCAGATATCCATTCCAGGACTGCAGGTACTATTTATGTCAGTGAAGGCCTGTGAGGTGGCTTGTACAAGAGGTATGGACAGGGTAGGATCTTACTGATGGCTTTTTGATAGACATGGGGCAGGTGAGAATAAGGGTGATTTTGTGTTATGAATTGATTAGTGAAAGGCTTCACAAACCTTTTGCCATCAGGAACCACTTCCAGTGCAATTCCAGTTATTTTGTAAAATTCCCTTCTCTATGCTCACACATGATAATACTGGTGATACGGTACAGTATGTACCTGCTGCAGATCTATTATCTGGGGATAATATTCTGTTGATTCACTTTACTAGCTTGAGCTTCAGTAGCCTCAACGCAGTAACGCTGACCGCTATTATCTTTTCTCCACAGTACTACAATGACTTCGGTGATATTATCAAAGAAACTCTGAACCGTACCCGACAAATGGATAAGATGGAAAGTGCACGCACCCTGGTTCTGTGCCTTCAGCAGGTATCCTACGCAACTCTCTTTCCATCCTCTGTTCCAGTAAACTCAGGTCCTCAGTGTCCCTTGCTCAATGATGGGCCTCTGCAGCTGTCAGCATCTCACAGACACAAAGCCCCTCCACCAATCTGCCCTCTGTGGAATGTTCTAGCGGCTCCTTCATTCTCTGAATTGCTTCATGGTAGATCTTTGTACAGAGTGAGACTGATGGGGGATGTAGTGATCAGTCACACTGTTTACACCAGCTCTTGCCCAGGAAGGCCAGTTCATTGGAAAACTGCTTTGGACATGTCTCTCACATGTCTTACTAAACAGAAACTATTCCATTTCACTCGTTTCAATTAATACCTACCTCTGTGTGTCGAGAGACACCGTAAAAGTTATATTTATGTAGCTCATAGCAAACAGTAATACAGTAGCATGATGTTCATTATACCAACACGGGATCCAAGACAAACACACTATTTGTTTAGTATTCTACTTCCTCATATGACGTTCCCCTCACTCACTGTTCCGATGGTGTTAATCTTTGTGTTTCTTGCTAAAAACAAAGCACTTTTCCTGCTGGTAGCACTTAAAATATGCTAAGTTATACTTATACTATGCATTACATTACATCATTCATGCATGTTGTGTCAGATGTAAATTCTTAGAGACCTAGAACAAATTTAGTATAGTATCTAGTATAAATTACTACAATACAATCAGTTCATAACTGTCTGCATTAGGAGCAGATATTGCATGTATTTTAATGTGAAAGGTGACGGTTGAGGGGTTACACTGATGCACTTGTCACTGTGTGCAGTTGTACCTGCGCTTGAAGCAGGAGCAGGACACTGGGAGCGTGTGCAGTTCAGGAGTGCAGACCTACAGCAGCATCAAAGAGCTGGCCAGACGCTTCTCGCTCACCTTCGGCTGGGATCAGATCAAATCCCGCGAGTCTCTGGCCATGATCCACAGGTAGCACTGTTCAGTCTCTATAGGAGCGCAGGCTCGGTTGCGGACACTGATGATTAATTCATCCCTATCTTACATACTTTTATTTTGATAATATTTTATATGATGTTTCCTCAACTAAGTCTGTTCTATTTTTAATAATGGGACATTTTAGCTGGCATTACGTTACATACACGACCAGAACACAGATGTTTCTCCAACTCATAACTAAATGAATGTTACTTTATTGAACTCGTGTTATATTTAATTTTATTATATCTTGCAGGGAGCTCAAGCAAAACAGATTGCTAATAAGAATGAGATTCGTTACTTTCCACTGAGATTGAACCTCCGTAGGTGTTTTAAATCGAAACTGATGTTAAAATCCATGGCATTCAGTTATTCAGTGCTGTTTAGCAGTGTGACAGAAAAGAGATGATGTATTAAATTCAAATCAATTCAATCTTATTTGTTTGCCAGTTGAACAGCGGGCATTATCCCAAAGCAGCTTTACAGAAATCTGGATGTAGCTTTAGAGCCCTTAGCCAGAGTTTATAGCAATTAAGAATTCCCTGAGATGGCATGAGGAAGAAAACGCGAGAGGAACCTGGGTCCTCAGATGAACGTCTTCTGGGTGACAGTTAGTGGGATTATAAATCATTACAGTATACAAGTGTAGAAAATTATATAGCATACCGGTTTGGTTAACCTGTAATGCTGTTATTTAGGATCTGTCATGAGCTGCACTCATGATGCTTCATGGAGTATTGAAGGAGAATGAACAAAACAGGTTGGACACTAACATGACTATGGCATCATGTATAATTGAACCATCTTTCCAAACCATGGTGGTGTGGTTTTGTTTCTTTACAGGGATGGCATTGAGTTTGTGTTCCAGGGCTTTGTTCAGCAGTCAGAGAAGCACTCGCCGCCATACCTCTCTTACCTCACCATCCTCAGCGAGTTCTCCAATAAGCTGCTCAAACCTGACAAGAAGACCATGTGAGTAAATCACCACTGCAGAGAAAGAGAATGCAGCAGGATGTACAGTGTAGGATTTGACTGAGAGCACAGCTGTATTCATTTTTGGGAAAGATCTTTAAATTCTAACACACAGGCTGTTTTCTCTCCTCAGATATAGCTATCTGCAGCGGTACACTGGTGAGCAGAGCATCAGTAACAGGGAGGAGTGCTGGATGCCTCTCATCTATTACAGAGCGTCTCTCCAGGGCACAGCTGAGGGAGAAGACGCTGTGTCCTTCATCAGCTCCGACACTAATAAACAGCTCTCGCTCACTAATCGCTCCAGATCGCCCTCCATCAAACCAGCTGCATCTGAAGGTACGACAAGTCACAAAGTCAATACCGAGTCAGCAGTTTTACTACAAGCGCTGACATACTACTACAGTACATCGTGACTTCCAAAAGGTACAGAGTGCTAAACGTCCTCAGTAAAGCGTCTTTGACCACAATCACAAACTCCTTTCTGTATTTACAGGAGATCTGCGACTCTCACAAGGGAACAAACAGCTGAAAAGGTGAGAAGTGAAGCGTACTGGCAGCATGAAGTCCAGTCATCATATAAGTGTACGATAAGTGTATATGTGTACGATCGGTTACTGTGTTTAATGAATTAAAATATTAACACCTTTTACACATGAGTGTATATTAATAAGGGTCATTTTTGACACCAGTTGTGTTTTCCTCTGTGCAGCCTGGAGTTGAGAGTTGCAGAACAGAGCGCTGTGCTCAGAGATCAACCTGACTGCGGGGAAACAACTGCTATTCAGCCAGGGGTCACTGCTGAGGAAGTGGACGTGGACACGGTAGAAATAGACATCTGATATCCGCATGAAAGTCCACTCGAAGACGTTCATTGAGGGTAATGAGAGTGATGCGGAGTGTTCAATGTGCCTAAGATGTTTCCTCTTCCTATTCCATATGACCTCATTCAATTTTTTCTTTATTCACTGTAAGACGGAATGTAATGGGTTGGTGCTAAAGACATTAATTATTGGTTTTACATTACATAACTTTTATTTTTTAAATCTAAACCAGATCTAAGCTAAAGATGATAGAATGTGCATTTTGTCTTCTTTGCTGTTATATTACATCAGGCATGTGTTTCCTCTGAGATACGTGATGCTAGCCACTGTATCTTTTCAAACTGCTGCTCATGCTATATCACACATCACAGAACAGCGTAACACACTTGGGGGTGTTAAGGGAAGCGCTAATCTGCCTTCTCAGGATCAACACGCTCTCACACACACACACACACACACACAACTGTTTAACTGACAAATTAATTTATGTATGAACGTACATTAGCTAGCTGTGCTGTCTCAGCACTGACTTAAATTTCTTTAATGAGCTGAACTGTCTCATTCATTTAATTACACGTTTCGCCCATAAGCAGCATTTTAAAATTCACTGCATATTTTTTACAACTCTAAAGCAACGAGAGAGAATTAGGAAATCGGGAAGGTTACATGCCCAAATTGCAGGTTAGCTACTAACAGAGTCCATATAATCCACTATACTGTTTGATGTTTCCATCATTTTATCCATTCTTTGAAATGATATTGGAAAATTGTTATTTGTGTATGACCCAAACCAAACTTTGTTTCTTTTCAGTTTCAGATCAATGTTCACATATTTGGTTGCATTGTACAGATCTCCAGCTTGTATATATTATTAACCTTTTCACTGTCACTTCATAAAAAATACAGATTTTTATAGTCTTCACTCATCTTTTCTGTCCAAATTTCTACAATAAGCACTTAAGTAGAGAGGTCATGCATGATCACTGTTCAGCTCAATCTCAGCAAGTATATAATATCAGAATCTAAAGCTCAATACACAACTTACTACCACTAACAGCTGGATTTAAATAGAAATAAAATACACGTACATGTATATTTTTAAAGTTATAATAACTAGTATATTATTTTTGCTAATACTAACCGGTTGAAAACAAATAGATAATTTATTTTTAATTAGTTGTGGGGAGAAAACTATAAAATGTAGCTAACAGCTGTGACCTGACTCCTGTATAGTTATAATAATAATAATAATATACTATAATATAATACTATAAAGAAATCAAATTTCTTTCTTTCAAAGTATGTAAAACAATAAGTTTGATGATTAATGATGATATTGTTTACCATTTTTCAGACCCAACATAATATATTGGCCTGCAGTAATATACTTTTTTTCCCCCTCACAATCACACATTAAGTCAGTGTTCACATTCTGATGCACTGCACGCATCACAGACAACATGAATTAAGTTATAATACTTTATTAAACTCATAAAAAAGGGCTCACTTTTTCATTCTTAGAAGTACATTGTTCAAGGTACTTTTATAGAAAAAGAACAAGACTGATTTAAAATTTAGATAAATCTTAGCACTTTGAACAAAACACAGCAAACACCAAATAAATATATACAAATATTTATAAATAAATCTATAATTTAAAACAGTGTTCACAGCTGTGAAACAGCAAAGTAAAGGCTTACAGCAGGCACAGTATTTATAAAAACAGTTTATTCCCCCTTAAGGAGCTCTAAGTGTGAGGCATTTCAGACACCTACACACAGCGTTATTACCAATACACCATCCCTGAAATCAAGCTCAAGTCTGAAGGGACTTTGGTTAATTTGTGGAATGTAAGATTTGCCAATTTAAGTGTGGTAAATATTCTACACTTGGAGCACAATGAGCATTTCAAGTGTTCCTCAATAACCTGCCGTTTGGTTCCTGTGCAGACAGACGAGCCTGACAGGCCTAGCGCTCATCCAGTGCTGATCAGACACAGAGCTCAGTAGGAGCTGTCAGGCTCTGTACAGCTGATTCTACACTGCTGGTGTGCTGGGCGAGCACAAGCCTTCCTCATCATGTGTTTCAACAGGATATTGGTGTATTGCATCTTACCTAGAACCTGGGACACACTTTGGCCAGTCAGAGCACAGACATGAACTGTGAGCTCATGCATGTAGCTGTGTTGATGTGTTTTATAGGGCATGGCTATGGGCACGATGTTAGACCTGTTTTGCTGTGCTCTGCTGGGTGTTGTGTGTCTGTGGATAGTTTTGATGTTTAGATTGCTGCCAAGTGGCTGTCATTCAAAATCGTCTGCATATCCGTACTCCTCCAGGTCCAGGTTACAGTGAGGGTGAGCATACTCAAACAAGTGCCTCTTCTCACTGCACAGGTCAAACTCACTGGAGAGGCAGTCAATTGGCACCAGGGGGTTCTCATAACTGGAAGAGGCAAAAGCAACCGATTATGCTCTCATTAATCCTGAACATGACTAGTGCTGACTGACAGGTGCAGCTTTCACACCACTGGAGAATGCCATTACAGAAAATACATTTCATGCTGTCCTTAAACTGAATCAGTCACTTTTATCTGTTTCTGAGTAAAGAAACTCAGATAAAACATAGATTAGCTGAAACTATTCAGGTCAAAAGGTATGTGCAAACAAGATCACTGGAGGTTTGGAAACATGAGGAGCACCAGGGTGAAGAGAGCAGACAGACGAACGAAGTCCCAGGGAACGTGTAGCATATTAAAATGTCTTGTATGATACCAAACATGAGTATGATATTACACATAAAATCTGAGAAGTACTGATGATCTGGTTAGCATAACTGATGGACACCTATCTGGGAAGTGACATCAGCCTTGTCATGTGGTTGGAGAGGCTAACATTTAATCAGGCTTTACCCCACATTAGGTCCGCCCACTGTATATCAGAAAGGAAGCCATTCTGCCAAAGTGCCAAAGTGAATGTGGATATTCAAAGTCAGCATGATTAAATCAATACGGGAACAATTGAGGACTTGGGTTCCCTGGGACTTGAGTGAGTGGTCCCATGTGAACAACCTATCTTACCTATAGACCTCAACACAGAAGCTGCCTTCAGAAATCAGTGGTGCTCCTAAAAGCAGCACATAACACACAGCACATCAAAACACACCTAGACTCTCAAACCATTTGCTCCAGTCTTATGTAGAGCAGAACAGTATTTAAAAAGTGATGTCATTAGTTTACTGTTGGAAAAATGTTATGCATTTAAGATATTATCATTAGTCCTTATTTTAACCAAGTGATGAATGTCAAATTCATTGCACAATTTATGTCACTACAGTCAATACTGGAGATTTATTGCCGGAATAATGCCAAATACCGTATGAAGAAATCCAATTGTCCTGCATACATCTGTTTTTGCATATTTTGGTGTAGAAGTAATACAAGTTTAAAATTAAAATAATCATTAATTGTAGATTAAACCCAAAGTGGTTCTAAGTTTGTCTTTAATGAAAGCTCACCCAGGCTGGAATATGGACATGTTCTAAGGTGAGAGGCAGCACTCTGATATTAATGATGCATGAGCCGAGATGTGACAAGGTAACGATATGAAATGGATGATGAAATCCTGATACTTTACCCATCATTGTACTGCTCGTTGGCGGCTTCCTCGGCCACCAAAATATCATACTCCTCTGCAGCGTATCTTTCCCAGTCTGAAATCTCCTGTCCCAAACTCTCAGCATCCTGGAAGGAGTGTTTATAATAGTTACTGCACAAATAATTATAACGGCCTGTCTGAACATAATAGAAATATGCCAACACTGGTCATTACCTTTGCCACCATGAATGGATCCCTTTGCTCATGAGCCAGATATTTCTCAATATTGAAGAAAGTGTCAAAAAATATATGAGCTAGCTTGCATCTCTTCAAGTCCCGGAGGGTGATCTTTCCTAAACAAAATATAATCAAATACTAACTCATTTTCCTACAAGCTACAGTCAGCAATCAATGTTCAGTGCATTCAACACCATCTGTACTGACCTTAGGAAGCAATACCAAGTCGTTTTTGAGTTGAGGGTAATCAAAGGTTACACAGATTCCTAATATACGTTAGAATACACAAATACTTGCATAAAAATACACGATAAAGCCTACCTGGCGTCTCTGGCCTGACCAGATCGAGCATTTGGCAGAGACAGTCCTGAAATGTCAGTGGTTCAATGGCCATGGTCTCCAGCTTCTGACACTGCTCCTGATAAAAGTAGTGCAGCTCGTACATGGACAGAACTCCATTGCCATCTAGGTCCATACACCGGAACCAGTACTCCATGCTGCAGAGCCAAGAGTTGCACCAATTATTCAAGCCATTTACAGTGAAGCACTTATTTCAATCCAGAATAATATTTACAAAGCAAAAATGAACTATTTATTTCTTGTCTTGTTAAATGTCTATTATATTACCTCTAAATTAAATAAGACAGCAAAAAGTCAAGGTAAAAGACAGATAACTGGCTCGTACCTGGTTTCAGCCTTCTTGTCTTCCTCCGAGATAAGAAACCACACAAAATCAGCATAACTTAACCGGCCTTCTTTATGAACCTTCCGGTCTCTGTTCATCACAAATAAAGAGAAATGAACAACCATACAAGACAGTGCTAAGGCCCTATTTTACTTTGTATTGAAAAGTTAAATAGAAGATTACATTCTGCACATTATATAGTTTTTAAGGAAATGAAATTGTAATTATCAAAGGCAAATGGCTGTACCTTGTTACAGTTCCTGAGAATATTCTTTCAATCATTCTGTGAGAGATGGCTGGGATGAAAAAACAGGAGAATAAAAAAACAAAAACAAAAAACATTAAGTGGCAGACGTGCTGCGGGAAATTCACACTGCAAGGGAATTATTGTCCTGTTGATCTTAATTCTCTTCACTAAACGCAGAAATATGTGATGTGGTGAAGGATGGAAAGGACATTCGACTTCATATAGCAACATGACAGCAGTTATGAAACACCAATAATTGTTTTGTGCAGACTGGACTGCCACCTTGATCGTTGTGCCGTGCCATGTCCCTCTGGTCTATGTACAGATCGTGGTCAGTGTCCAGCTCCCAGAATTTACAGTAGATGACATAGAAATGCTCATAGGAAAAGTACTCAGTAAGCTGGTTAATAGCCTCCTCCTCTTCCAGTAGTGCCACATTCTGTGAAAAACAGAGTGTGACTTATAAACGGTTTCATGCACCAGTTAATAATACACTCATTACACTATGCTTCAAAGCATCCCAACCTGAAGAAAACTGCTTCTCTGTAGCTCCGAACATGTTATTTTTCCCGTCCATGATCGGTTGACGTTATAAAATATCCTCTGAATTACCTGTTGTTAGGAAAATTAGCTTGGCTTACTGAAAGATTTCATATAAAATGAATCCACAATCTACAATCCAAAGCTACATCAGAA
>JAQQZR010000035.1:11561435-11577326 GCA_030068235.1 Notoglanidium macrostoma | reverse complement strand
TAGGAAAATTAGCTTGGCTTACTGAAAGATTTCATATAAAATGAATCCACAATCTACAATCCAAAGCTACATCAGAAATGAAAAAATGTTTTAAACATCTATGCGGTGTTGCTCTTACTGTGGTAATGTAGCGTGAGTGAAAGTCTGAGGCCTCCTTCAGAAAAGCAAGGCCTGCATGCGTATCCACCACATCCTTAAATAAAAGAGATGAGGGTTTCACAATGCTTCTGAGATACCAATATCACATCAAAGTCAACGGTACAAATGGCAGTCATATGCGGGGGAAAAAAAGTTGTGTTGAAGCAATTTGTGTGCTGCTAATGGTCTCTGATTTAGATTAGTGATGAAGAGAAAAAACCTTTTGGCTTGCCCATTTGCAAAGAACATAATGGTAACCGAGGATATGCAGACATTTTAAAGGGTTTTGATCTAGTGCAGTTTCCTACAAGGGCGAAACCAAATTCAAACGGCTGTGACTTATTTGGAGGGGGTTCTGCACTCGGTCCCCATATGAAATGAAATAATAGGAAAACACATAAATCACCTCTTTTTGGATGCAGGCAAGTACAGTCAAATGTACTCCACCACAATACTTTTTTCATTCATCAAAACAGTCAAAGCAATTGCTGAAGCCACACAACACAAATTAAAGTGAGAATGCCAAAGTGTATTTCCTCTGCGGGAGAAGGGCTGCTGACCCTCAGTGGCTGCTCCCGCCATCCTGAATATCGGTGAGGCGTCCATCACGGGCTAACAGTCTAACGGCTAGAGAAATAGCCAGCATGGCAAATAATGCTCGTTACCACTCTGCCCTTGAGAGAGAGAACATGCAGAGGCCTTCTGCATTTCAATGTGACTACAATTCTGACCGCAATAATCATCTGATTTAATATTGGACATAAATAAACAACATTGTGCTAAATGTATTATTTGACTGAACGTCAAGAGTTATTAATGACCTTCTGTACACGAGTAAACTTCTCAGTCTACTACTCGGCTCTTTATACCTGAACCATCTCAGGACCCGCTGTATAATGGAGCTCTTTCGGATAATCAGTAGGCAATGCGTAATGGCTTTCTGTTTTTCTTTTTTGCTACAGCAAGCGAGCTAGACAGCACATGTGCTGGACGCTCTCTAGGCGTCTCTCCAAGCTAATACCCCATACCTGCAGGAACGGAATAAAGTCCTCTTGCTCCAAATAAGGGCAGCCAGGCTTGGCCAGGAGGTGAACAAATTTGGATGCATCATCATGACAGGTCTGCAGCACTCTGAACAGGAAACAGATGCTTTCAGACAATTTTGCCTCTCAAAGAACATGGATTTTAAAAGCTCTCGCTTCAAAAACACGACCCCAGATTGTGCGATGTGAAAACAAACCTCCAGTATTCATGCTCGGTCATTTCTGACCTACAGCAAGGCAGGAATACTGATTTAATGAAGTGCATAAATACATCCATTAATGCTGAGCTATGATGGGAATCCTAAATTAACACACAGCCTACGTGGCACAACTACAAGTGCTGCTCACATTAGTGTGAAACACCCTAAAATAAAAAGCCCCATTGTCTTACTTTCTCCACATTGCCACAAATTTGTGAACGGACACATATCCCCTCCTGTCTCCTCCTGAAGCGAAGAACAATGGTGCCTTCCAATAGAGTGGGCATTCACAGGCCTGAGGAAACATGAATTACACAAAGAACTCAACTGTTGAAGAAAGACATGAAAATCAGCCTTCAACAGAAAATTTAATTCCACATTAAGCATAATCAAATACGAAAGTTAACTGCTTTCTTTAAAATACTCCTCTGAAAGCTTCTCTTGATGCCCTGCCAAAATTAGCCTGCCAACAGCAGCTATTCCTCTTCGGGACTTTAAATGTAAGCTTTGATATAATAAACAAGGCAAAACGAGCAATAATTATGTTTATAAATTATTTTCTATATTTGAAAGGAATGAAGGTTTTCCATAAATTCCTGGCCACTTTAAGTAAAGGACAGGTGATATTAAGCGAATCTTCCATCAGGTTTTCCTCAGGATGTGCGTTAACATCTGAGACAGTGAAAATGTTGATGACAGAACAGAAGAATATTTAAACCTGCAAATATTTGTAGACTTCTGTTAATTAACACAAACAAACAATTTGCTGGGTGGCTGGAGACTGCACATTACAAATCACACTTACCTTGGCGACCTTCCCCATATCCTCAATAGTTACTCTTTCACTGGGAAACTGAGAAAATATTTTCTCTATCTTGGAAATGAGATTGTCAATGTTGATATTGGCTTTGGGCCGCCCTCGAGGGAAATAGAACTTCGGAATGCTTTCGCTTAACGCTGGTGAAACGGCCTCCTCTTTCTTAAGCTGAGCCTGCCAAAACAGACAGAAATAAAGAGTGAGCCACGAGGCTTGCTGAGTTCACACCCAGTCCCACTGGAGCGACAGCCATGCTGCACGAAACATTACAGCCTAATGAACTTTTCTGCCTTTAAATTAGAACGTGTCAGGTGACGATGGCATAAAACATAGGATTCCAAATCCGGATACTTGTAGAAGTTGTGCTGAGGGTCTCTTGGTGCTTTTACCTTAGATGGTACTTGCTTTGAGGGTAACATTAATAAGCAATTAGTTAGAAAATTCAGTGTTTTAATAATCATAAATAATCTAAATAATCATAATCCCTAATTGGTCCAACAAATTATCAGAAAACAGAGCAGAGTACACACAGGAGACTAGAAACTGCACACGTATCCTATTAAACGCCACAGAATACTAGAGTAACATCAAAATTATTGAGGTTTGCAACACAGCAGTAATTACCCAGGAAATGTAGCTGAATTATTTCTCTAAAAGAACCTTCTAAGCAGAGATGCAGCAATCAGGTCTGCAATAGAGCATAAATACTTGCTGTGACACTAATGCAAAATACTCATAAGGTGATGCAAAGTGACTAAAATATTCTGTATTGGGAAAGGGCATGCACTGTAAGCAAGTGTCTTGCAAACGTGAGCCAAAATCCTATTCACACCAACCTCATTAAAATCTCAGCAGCCCAGATTTTATATTTGAAACAGACAAGTTGCAACGCATAAGTTATTAAGTACAAAGGATGGATGTGTATATGTGCACTAGAGGCCTTCCTAAAACAGGCTAACGGATTAAAATGTTATATCTTATCAAAAATAAACATGTACAGGCATGAGGAAATCCAACCAGCCGCCTATAACAGCACTAAAGTACATTTTCGGGAGCACACTTAACTTAGTTCTTCACAGCAGATGAAGTGTTATCACACTGAACTGTGCATACAATGAAGTGGTGGAATGGGACTAACAGACTTGCTGAGAGTTCGATAGCCACAAACAAGTGACCATGCTGACCACAAGTCAAACATAGCCCAGTAGGTCTTTACAGTCCTGCTGTGAAAAGGCACAGGCTGGCTGCTAGAGTTTCCATCATGGCTTTAAAAGCTTGGTATCAGCAGGCATCAACAAGTCTTTCTGAGTGATCCTTTCTAAAAATCTAAACGATTTGAGAATGCAGTAAATCCAACAACCCAAGAAACCATAGCGTTAATAAACTTGTATCTGTTTAGGAAATAAATAAATGATTAACTAAATAAATAGTGTTTGCTGGTACGTTTACTAGTGAATAGGTTACAGATGATCGGTGTTATAATAAGCCTAAAATAGAAGCGTGAGAATGTTCTCCAGCCAAACACTACAAACATTCCACAAACTTCAGACTAATAATAACAACCACCACTTACCAGCCAGACACATCGTATCTGGGCAAACACAGTATTAAACCTGCACCCTCAGTACCTATTTATGACTCAAGAGTCTAGCTAACTGTCTGTGTCATGTAATAGGCTGTGTCCATGTTGTTTACTCCGGCTGACTTCCTCCTTCGTGGTAAGGCTGAAGACCACATCGTACTTGTGTCTTTCTTTTGGCTTTTGGTAACCTCTACTCTTCCACTGGTAAACAACCTGTTGCACACGCTTCCATCACCAACAGTGCTGCACACTCATGGGCCCTTAGATGACATTCCAGCATTGGGAACAATTTGCGCTGATGTGCCAAGCAAGGGTTCAATGTAACAGCAGGAGAGATGAATGCATTTAATCTTCCCTGCTACAAGTGTCAGCCATGTCTATAAAAGGAAATGGCCATCTCCTACACCAAACAGAGGAAAGGCTTCTGCTCAGTGTTAGCATTAGAAACTTCAACTGCATTAATCTCTTACACATTCAGCAATATGCAAAAGAATCACACTGATGTCCTTGCTTCCATCAAGGACTTAACAGACTGCTATTTTTACAAAAATACAATCATAAAATGTGTACAGAAAGAAGGCTGAGCCTTTTGGGCAACAGTTTACAGCGAGTTAAGATGACCTGCCTGTCCTTGCTGGAAAGCTCTCAGTCTCTTCTTGAAGCGTGAAGGCAGGACAAAGTCACAGCCACGGGCCAGCAGTGCCAGCTCCTTCCTCAGGTCAGGGTCCTGACGCAGGGACAGCTCCTTCATCCTCATGCTGCCAGCAGCAAACACAACACGGCTGCTGATGGTCTTCCTCACTTACTGTCTCACCACAGGACACCTCTCTGTCCTCCTTCAGTAGAGCACAAACTCACTTAACGACCAGCAGCAGCTGCTTCTCTCAGCTCTGCTCCCCACACTGCCCAGAGGCCCATACATCCAGCAAAGCACTCGCAGGTTCCGCAGCCTTGTCCTGCAGGGCCACTGTTCAGACGACAAGATGATGGTGTTTGTGTCCAGGCACGAGTCAGACAGAGAGTGAGAGAGAGAGAGGGAGAGGGAGAGTGTGTGTAGGGAGATAGTAGGCAAGGGGTGGATCTGCCCTTTCCACTGTGCATTCCACAGCTATCATAGAAGGTTATGCAAGAAGACAAACCTGTATCAGAGTACTGGAATAACAGGACGCACTTTTAACAGAATGCAACATGATAATTCATGGCTACTAGTTTTCTTGCTACACTGTTTCCTCCATTACACAAATAGAAATCTGCCCCTTTGGACTAAGCAATGGCACTTCAAGTTTACAAAATCACCCAATACCAATTTCCATGTTTTATATATATATATATATATATATATATATATATATATATATATGTACATGCGCATGTACATACTAGCTTCTACAGACCTTGTTTATTTTGCTTTCCAAGGCTACAGTTTCCACTAATTCCGTACCTTATAATAGAAGACGTGTTTTAGTCAGTGGTTGGGAAGTGCTGAATGATGACGGCTAAAGAAGTCCAGGACTAAAAAAAGACCCAACTATTTCAACATCTCTAAGAAATAAAGACTAAAGAAACAGTAGTTTCTTAAGATCTTAAAACAGACTAACAGCAGTTATGTCAATGCTCTCTAACCGGCCACCAAAGGTAGCTGTTCATTACTGTGTTCAAAACATCTAATAAAAAGGAATAGGCTTCAGTAAGAAGAACGCAGCCTTGAAACTGTCTTACTGTGAAGACAAGGCTTGATGTCACAGCTCTCGCTAAACCAGGACTAAAATAAAGCCCTGGCTGGCGTAAATGATAAGTATTTTTAGGTGCCAGATTGCAGAGTGCACATTCTTCCACTCGATTCAGCGGGATTCCAGTTCCTGTTGTCTCCAGTGAAAGAGCACTGCACACACTTGATAAACGCAACATGGTATTTGTTATCTGACTTTGTTATCCAAATCCATCGGTTAACTACATCGGAGTGGAAAAATAAGAGAACAAAACCCACAGTGGAACTGCTGTCTTGCATTTTGTTGTTATGAACGTTCTGTTATAAAACTTTTCCATCTGCTAGCTCTGCGTGGTATGTAAAAACAACTCTCCTCTGTTTAAGTAAGCTGGCACTAACAGAACAAGTCGAGGATCTGCCTGTATAAGAAGAGGCAGCTGTTCATGCCAATAGTGTCATTTTCCAAACAACGCCTTGTGTCCAATCTGAGGGACAACTGCACAAAGACACTAATCAGCGAAGCAAAATGAAGGTACTAACAACCAGCAGCAGTTGCCACAGTTCCAGTTTTATGCCTAAATTTGAATGGCCACATGTCATTTGGACACACAAAGCAGTTACAGCTGACTGGATCTAGATGACCAATTTGAAGAAGGAAAGGAAAAAAAAAAAAAAACGTGAGCTGCTGTTTCATCTCACCGTCTGAGCTGTTGTATAAACTGCTGTTTGGGGGCAAGAGAGTGCCTCAATAGCACTACAGATAAACAACTCACTCAAGAACAACAGGCTAGGGAAGGACTCTAGAAATACTGGCTCAATATCACTCATGCTCGGATCAAACCGAGAATCCGACAGGATCAGTATCGCTGCATGCTGGGATTCTTCTCTTACACTCAAAGTCTAATTTCTGCTCTTTTAATCTTAAAGTCATCACCAAGCATTCAGAGTGCAAAGTGAGGTGCACATGGGAAAGGTTTACTGCAGCAGCGTACAATATGTACAGACTGAGCAAAGTGTCAAAGAGGTTGTTACGTTTTGAATAGTGAGCAGTCACCTTTCAGATAATGCATTCATTCTTGATTCTTAACTAGAGAAAAAATATGGAGGCAAAAAAGGGAGCAATAAACCAACGGTCTAATGTCATTTCTGAGACTCTGATTGACTGCACAAATCATAAACCTACATGCAAAACTTTACGTGCTAGGTGGAAGACAAAAAAAATACAACAGCTGGTGACCTTGGGCTTTAAAAGTTCAGGAGTTTGTAGTAATCTCTATGTGTAACAGCAGCAGAGTGAGCCATTTGGAAAAACATTTTGGGTGTGTGAATGCTGAATAAAGCTCAATATAGTTTAAGAGGAATACTAGAGGCAAAATGGTCCATCTTGATACGTGATCAAGTACCCAGTGTATGAAAGACTCATTTATGGCAGTAAAAATGTCAAAGCCGTTTTGGCAGCAATATGATCAATGCAGTAAATATAATGAATAGAAGTTTTTCAGTAATGCACAAAGAGTTTATTTTAATTGGAAAATGAGGTGTATTGATGAGTGGGGAAATCTGATGATATGATGAGTGGGAGGACACATCTCTTTCACTTGGACTGACAAAGAGAAAAGCATGCAATTATTTTGTAATAATGGTGTAAAATTATTTACAAAAAAAAAAAAAAGAGAGAGAGATGTGTGTGGTCTTGGACAATAAAAAGCAATGCCTGCAGTTACAACACCCTCCCAGTTTCTGCCCAATGCCTGCCGTTTTGAATCCGTAAATATTGATACCAGTACAACTATTTGAATCTGTGAATACTTAGGAAGCTTTTAAAAAAACCTCTATTATCACACACAGTTTATGCATCAACTGCAGTCCCAAAAAGTCTCAACCCTGCAGCTCAGCACTGTTTTAATACACCTTATTCCATTACTGAGGCTAATGAGTTGAACCAAGTGTTGAGAACGGAAAAACCGGAGCTGCTTAGTGCTGTGGCCCTGCAGGACTAGAAGTGTAGAGTCGAGGCCTGATAACAATGCAATTTTACTTCATTTAACAGCAGCTTAATGACTACCAGGCTAAAGGCATTCAGCAGTTGGCTCACATGTTTAATTGGAACTTTAATTAAACTGTCTGCCTACTTGATAACTAGCTACTATTTGCGCATTTCTAACGTACTGCATGGAGGAGAGCTTAAGCACCATTTGGTAAAATACTAAATCCAACATTATATAGCACTGCACCCAAGGGCTGTACTCCTACTCTGTGGTGTTGTATTAGCCAATGATATATCTACATTTACTTAATTAACTATAAAATTCAGTGCTTCTGGTAAATAGTGTGATTATTTTGCAGATTTACTACTAATAACTTTGTAAAGCATGTAATGCTCTGCCAGTTCCTTAAAACATTTCATTTGTCATTTTCTGTGTCAACAACATATAAAAGTTTTAGAGTGCATTTATGCAAGATGTACATCAGCATAACTTATGCTGGAGATGCATCCCATACACGCTAGGATAGGGTCACGTTACGTATAAAATATATAAGCTTAAACAGAACCAAATGCTTCCCTTTAATAATAATAAAAAAAAAACCTAATCAGTGATTATACTACTAATTTATTTAAAAAAAATTAAATAATAATATAGTGACATATGCAATAAAGTCAAAATATACTCAGGAATCTTTTGATCCACTTTCTTTGCCCTTCTGAGACCACATCAATCTCATGTCACATGTGAGTATATCACAGGCAGCGTTTAAATAGTACTTACTGCCCATTAAGTGCTTCAGATGAGAAATGAAACAACTTCATGAAGTGTTACTCAGCGTCAGTTCAGATTGTTGCACCACATCTCAGATTTTGTTCATTCTTTTTGTCTTTGATTTCTGTCAATATCTTAAATTGTATTGGTTGTTCAGAGGTCACATTTTGACAAAGTGGCCGCTCAATGGTTAAGGTTCCGGTTTACCGATCAGAAGGTCGGGGGTCAAGCCCCAGCACTACCAAATGGCCAGCGTTGGGCCCCTGAGCAACGTTAACCCTATCTTAACCCCTATCTGCTCCATATGCTGCATCATATATGTTTATGGATAAATTTATAGAATCATAAGTTTATATTCGGAATTTATATACTTCTGTGAAGCTACTTTGTGACAATGTCCATTGTTAAAAGTGCTGTACGAATAAAATTGTATTGAATCATGGCTGATCCTGCACTCTGACCCCAGCTTCCTAACAAGCTGGGATATGCGAAGAAAAGAATTTTAGTATGCTGTAATGCAGGTGATAAATAAAGGCTTCTTCTTCTTAAGATATAGCAATTTGAGCTCAAACTTTGACTTTTAGTATCTCTGTCTATTAAAGTCAACTGATGCTTGGCAATTTTGCACTGTTCCCCATTTTGAGGATGCCATAAGAAAAAAAAAAACCCTGACCTTCTTTGGCAACTTCTGAGCATTTTAGACAGTCAGAAAACAAGTTAACATGTCTGCCAAATTTCATGTAGCTAAGAATAATATTTCTGGAGATATTAAATCCTAAATATGGCTTCTCAGATAAGATGTTTAGAAAATATTACATATTAAAAAATATTAGAAAAATTTGAAAATATTACATATTTCAGGGGAATACAGCAATAACTCTAACTGAATTGACACAGAATGACCCTGAAACAAACACAAGACTTATTCCAGCAAGATACTGGATCACTGAAAACATTCACAAACAGATGCAACCACATCAGTACCGAACCTTGTGTTGAGATCAGGTGACAGTCCTTTGGATCAGCGATCACCAAAATCATTCCTGAGTATCTACATCCGCAGAGGCCTGTTTACAGAACTCACTTCCAGACCTAAATGAACAGAGCTGCTCCAGCCAATCGGAAGTGACCAGGATCTGGAGCAGCTGTGTCGGTTAGGGCTAAAAGTGAATTCTTCAAGAATTCGCTGATGTTGCGTCGCTTCTCCTTTGAGTTAAACTCGGATAACATTTCCATCGGATAACTCTCCCGACCTACTGCACATCACTCCTCCTGTTGCTGTAGATCCACTAGCTCTCTTTGAAAGTAACTGCTGGTGTGAGCACAGAGTAAGTGGTACACAGTGATGCTCACAGTTACACCTGCCTTCCTTTGAACAGAATTGGCATGATAAAAGCATTCAACACAATAACATGAAGACTACTTGGTGGTTTAATACTAATTTTAAGACAGTACAGCAGATACGAGACACATACTAGTATAGGTACGGCAGAGAATGCTGCACAAGGGCAAAGATGCATTCATTGACAAGTATTGCGTTTTAAATCACAGAAACAAGGTGAGCGTGATAACAGACTTAACAAAAATGAAATACAATGAGATATATTCAATAAATCACTGAATCTTGCTTCAGACTTGCTTCAGGCAGTGTCTATCTACAAAGCTCAATTTCTGTTTGATAATTCGCTGCATTTTAAAATGTATTCCTCTAGATGTGAATGTGTGTCCAGCAAGGATTTTGTGTTTCTTCCTTTATATTCAAGTTTCAGAAATTGACCATCCTATCTATAAAGCCCAATTTTAATTCCAATTTAGGAAATGTTTTACTCCATGACCTTTTAGCTCATTTAAATAAAACCTTAAATGTAATGCTATAAACAGTGATCATGTTACACAATTATAGTGAGAAAACAAGTTACATTACCTCTTGCCTACTTACATTTACCTCATAATCCATACTGATCCATATGAATGCTGTACATAACGGCCTCTTGGTGCTGTACTAGCCGGCCACTTATATTCAATCTGCTCTGATCCTTCATTTGAAATAAATGACTTCAGGAAAATCACTTTTTGGCAACAGAATGATGACACACAGAAATACATACCCAGAAAACACCTACAGATAAACCACTCACCGAAACTCATTAGCAAACCTGTTCATCTGGTTAAACTAGAAGTCAATAACAATTATGCCGATTGAGCAAAAAAAATAATAATTTTTGGCCATATTGCATAACTGACAACAATATAATTTTTTTTAAGAACTGTTGTAAAAAAGCAAGATCACACTTGTGATTGTCATGCCTACAACCGAATCACAGCCGAACTGATATTTGGACTAAAGTATACTTACACTTCAGTAAGCACACCTGCGCGCAACACAAACACGGACATGCGCACGAGTGTCTCCAAAGTTATAAGTGATTTCCTGCTGTTGCAGATGTGTCTCAGTGTACACGAGGTGTACACGCCATGACTTTCCCCACCTACTGGATTGCCATATTACACTGCACACTGCACATTTGGACAGTAGGGTTGGGTCCCGAACTCTGAACCTTTCAGGGTACCCACCATATTGTCAAAGGGAGGCAGAGAAGGGTTTGATTTTGTGTGGTGTGTAAAAGTTCTAAATAAATAGCAAAATGTTGAAACTTTTGTGAAATGTTGTTAATTTTTTTCAACTGAGATTATATATATTTTTTTATATTACAGAGAGAGTAAAGTACCAAGAAAAATATTGTTGGGTACCGGTTACCTAGAGGACAGTTCACGGGAGTATACTTAACAGCATTCTTGCTCATGTGATATGACTTTAATGAGAGAAACTTATTCATTTCACTTTCCACTGAAAGCAAACACACCAACTTTGTTTTTTGTTTTTTTTTATATTATGAACGCGGAATAGGAGAAACAAAATATTAATAATGTCTCATTAAAAAGTCCACTGCGCTGATCTGATGGGCAGTTCTGCCTGTAAAATAACCCATCTGTACATATTTATGCCTTTGGATTGGATAGAATCAACAAAAGAAGGCTGTGATCACTTTGGCGTGGTGATGGCCCTCTGCTTCATGGTGGGCCGCGTCACAACACCCTGTCTTTTATTATTCTCTAGAACAGCATGCCTCGCCATGTTTTACTCCTTACATAATGTGTGTGTAAAGACAGTGTCGAGTTGAGAGCAACTCTGCAATCTATACACTAAACACGGGTCAATTTTGCAGTGATTCCTTCTTGCACAAGGAAAACGAGTCGATCATTGCTGGAACCTTGTGTCAAGTTGGACCAGCTGTTCCAAGCAGCCTCACTATGACGTTAATTGAATTTCCAACTAATCCTTTGAAGAATGCATTTGTATTCTGGAATTCCTTTGGCCCTCCTGAAATAGAGCATTACTCGATGTGGGATCAGACTAACTTTAATGCGACGTGACATGCTTTGAGCACATGCTGCCTATGTCACAGCAGAAAATGGGGAATGCACAACAGTTGTTGCATAGCCAGAAAAGCACCTGGGATCACTAGAGGAGCAGAGAATAACTGGTCATGGACATCAAAGCTGTCAAAATCTGTATTGTCTACCCAACGAAGAATTGCTCTAAGAACTGGAGAGAAAATAGCATTGACACAGGTCTTATTGCAAGCAGATGTCTGTAAAAAAAAAAAAGCCCATTTTCTGAAACCTTCATAAGCAATGACAAAAGCTGTGTTACAGCACATTGCCTTTCATTTTCATGATTCTGTTACCTCAATTTTTTTATTGCACTGGAGTTCTAGGGGCATAAAAATACTTTATCATTTGGAAGAAAATCGTAGAGCTCTGATGTCGAGAATGATGCAAGAGGTTGGAGATTTTCGCTGCCCCTTCCTGCCCAATTGTAACATGCTCAAACCTTTGTTCTCAGGTGTCTGCATAGCAAGTGACACAGGCCCGACCTGCCACTGCCTAAAATTACTCTGCATAGTATTACGTGTGTTGAGGCTGCCGTGTTTCTGTCACATGAGGTGACTTGCCATTCAGAGGAGCAGATCTTGACCGGACATGATGACCAACCACCAAAAGAGTTTCAACTTAAGAGCTGCTAAGCTCCGCTGTGTGAAAGGAATTTGTACTTTTGTCACACCCCTAACACAGATCCACACTGTTAAATATGTCTTCACACTCAGAATCATGCATTACTTTAAGAACAAAATGAACCACATTATTATTCAAATGAAAGTTTTTTTTCTCTTTTTGTAAATCCACTAACATAGCGGTGTGTAAAGGGCAGGCAGGCGCTCTACATGACCTCGAACATTTCAGCATGCTACAGTGCTACTCATAGCTGCAGCTGTCTGTCCGACTCACTGACCCCACATTGCAGGCATTCACATTCGGGAACGTCTTTTTCCTTTTCCTGCTACGGTTATCAGTACAAATAAGGACTTTTCCAATATACTGTTATAGCCACAGGCTAATGTACGGCTCTGCAATTATACGAATTCTGCACACCCATCTGAGAGTCTACTAAATGTGGTGCTGGTGCATTACAAAATTCATCTCTTGAGATCTTAACAATTATGCCGACCATCATCACTAATCACATAGTGGGAGATCTATCAGTCCAGTAATCTGTGGATTTAAAATATTTTAACAACTCATTCCACGGGCCGGACTTAGTCCAAGGTAACATATGGAAAGTATTTCTTTCCACAATGCAAATGATTCCACATATCCTGTCTACCACACACACAGAAGCCAGAGGCAGCCCAAAAATATTCTTCAGCAGCCTCTTGTGGCAAAACAGAGGAACACAAAGTTCCCCAAGTTCACTGTCAAGTGCTGAAGGCAGATTATCATTATAAAAAACTGACTAATATTGAGGACTCTATTAACTTATATTCTTAGTGTTTATTGGTGAACAAAATAAACCCTCTTTCGGTTTATTTCTCCAATAATTATACAATTATAGCACCAAGTCAGTGAGATGCACATGGGTTTACCTTTTTAACGCTGACGGAGCGTCTCAGCGCCCTGCTGTTGGGTCCTGCTCTGTTACTGCTGCCACTCCCAGACGGCAGTGTGGTAGAGGGGGGGCTACAGGGTGCGCTGAGAGATGCAGAACTCCTCTCGGTCATATTAGAGTTTGAGGCAATGTTGTTGTTATCAGTAAAATTACCGCTGCCCTTTCCAAACTCAAGCTCGTCTCCATTCTTGATCTTCCTGAGGTAGTCTTTTAGCATCGCCTGGATGTTCGGCTCGCTCAGAAAATTCAGGAAGAGCTCGTCCACCTTCATCTTCAGGACCGGCTGCAATCCTTGAGGTGACGGCATTTTTTTCATTGAATTTTCCCTTGCAATAATCACCTAAAACATCTAGAAAGAGAGAGGAAAATTTCACTGGTACTTCACATTAGTCTAGTTTACATGCCTGTATGATTGTGCTGCCAAAGAAACATTCATGCCATGCTCTGTAATACTGACATTTAACCATACACGCACATTTATTTTTTATTGATATTCAACGTACTATTTTTAGCCATTTTTAAAAGCAATAAATCCCTAACAACATCAGTCACCATGAAATGGCATGAGAGTCATGAATAGGTTCTACATGTTGACATGTTTTTTCTTTGAAACAGGAAGTGGTGTGTTGCAGTACCTGCCTGATTTACACAACACCCAAGAGTGTTTGAGAAACGCCATGCCACACCCCAGCCAAACCTAAACAAACCTGACAGTAGCCTAGTGAACTAGTTAAATATGAAGGACAGCAAAGAGCATCTTCCTAACAAGAGCCTTTGTTGAGAATTTCTCTGTGGAGGATTTCTCACTGCCACTTTCACCTGCGTCGGTCAGCTTTAATGAGGATGAAATCCTAAACAAAATGCCATCAAGGGTCATAACCAGAAGGCATCTGATGAATCTGAATGGTACTCGAACTGATGGAAAGGCCCTGATGTTGAATAAAGATGGAATCACATCCTTGATCAGTATGAGAAATTAAGCCACTGTGCAGCTCCAAACTTTTCCTGTCACAAACTGCGTAACACATAAAGTGCCAGTAACTTCCAACTCTCACAAATTCCATCCTTCCCATAATTAAGAAACAGCAAATTCCATAATCCTTTTTTTTTTTATTTCCTTAATCAAATAATTGCTGGAAGTGTACAGGAAGATGCTTGTTTTCACCAGTTTAGCTGCTACTGTAGCGCAAGGCCCACCGCCAGGAGTGGACAGGGCATAAACAGCACTGCGCAAAAGGCTTAAGCCACTCTTTTTTTTTTTTTTTTTTTTTTTTAGTACAAATTTTGTTATAGATATTTATTTAATGAATTCTGCATCATTGAGTCAGTACAAAAATATTTTAGATCTCCAAACATTACTCTTCCAAAAAATTATTTGCATTTGAAAACACTTGAATGTCAGTAAAGAAAGCAACATATTACATAAGAGAAAAAAAAACCAAAGACATAATGAAGGCTCCTGGGTTTTGATGTAAAAAAAAAAAAAAAAAAAAAGGAAGTGCAACAGTAAAAGGAAGAAGTGTGTATTTCCTTATAAAACTGCAGACTTTATACCTGGGACTACTGTTTAAAGGGGGGAAAAAAGCAAAGGCTCTTCACACCACATGTTGTCTTTGTTTACTTTCTTACTGTTTACTGCATGTTACTATTTTTCTTTTAAGTAAAAAGATTTTTTATTTGAAGTCATCTTTACTATAAAAAAAAAAGGCTGGCTCAAAGCATTTAAGTGGATGAACACAAGCCTAATACAGTACGAGTCTTTAAAAACTGTTAATCATTTGTATCCCCCCCAGGATATACTATCGTATTGATGTCCATATCACCAAGGGAAACGTACAAGAAGCTCTGAAACACCAGGTTTGATTTCAGGGACATTTTTTAAATGCTTCATTGCACCGCACCAGCTGCTGTTTTCCAGTGATACCTCGCTATAAATGTAAACACACGTGTTTGACCTCATCAATCAGCCCTTTGCATGTTCACGTTCACCGGATACTCTGACGTGCACAAGGGTAAAAGTGGGTGTGAAGATATGAACACACTAGCTAGGAAACTAGCAACAACAAAATGTAGCCCCACAGGTGCCGTCCACCGTAGCTTTCTTGATACGCAAACTTAGCTTTAAAAGGTAACTAATGAACACAGCTGTGTGCGTGCGCGCTCGTGGAGAGGCAGGAAGAATAGCGCTAGTTTAACATGTCACCAAAGTCTAACGGTAGTGTAGGCAGCTAGTTAGCTGGTTAGCTAGGGCCTTGCCTAGATGCAAAATTAGACATGTCCCACCAAGCTTATCTGCTAAACCGAACACTGCTTTTGGGCTTTAATAAGCTTAACCTTTTCAAGAAGTTACTCACTTGTGAAAACGCATACAAAAGAAGGTTTGCATGAACTCACCCGCATTGTATATGCTTACAGAAGACGCCGTACACACTTCACCGGGGTTTACTTTGAATCAAACTCTCGTTTCCCCGGGTAACCGGGAAGACCTTTTCTCGCGAGATTTTTCGTGAACGGACGAAAAAGAGGAAGCAGTACATGAAAATTAATCGCCGTGCTACACAATCCGAGTACACGGAAATACGATTTACGATATCTGCTGTTTTTGAATTGAAAAGTTATTTATTATATAACTTTTA
>JAQQZR010000035.1:11547957-11560397 GCA_030068235.1 Notoglanidium macrostoma | reverse complement strand
TATATTATTATTATTATTATTATTATTATTATTACTACTACTACTTAAGACTAAATTGCTTGTTGTTAATAAGTTAATATATAAATTATTAACAACAAGCAATTTAGACTTAAGTAATAATAATAATAATAATAATAATAATAATAATAATAATAATAATGATGATGATGATGTAATAGGCTACAATTACTGCCGAGGAATAAGCAGTCCGTAATGGTGGTCCCTCTGTGTGAACTCTAAGCAGTCTTTAGTCATATAATTCAAGGCAAAACACAGCTTGAGTAAATGTAGTTTGCCCAGGTTAGACCATTCATAACCCAGGTAAAACATATTAAAAATCTTTTTATATTCTCTCTTATTTGCAAAAACTAACATTAGAGACTTAAGAGAACTGTTTACTCTTTTATTTCCATAAAGAGTCACCAGTAAGTCCCAAAACTTGTTGACAGTTTACATGCATTGTTAAACTGCAGTCGATGCACTCACTCCAACACTCCACTGCAACTCAAATGAAGGTATTTGAGGACACACTTCATTTAAAATGTGATGTAGTCTAAAATACAGAAGCATATACGTACTACTACTACGAACAACAATAATACTAATAACGTACATTTTTACAGAACATTTCAAATAAATTACTATACAATATTTAACATCATACTGTAGGCTTAGCATAAAAGTAAAAACAGAAAAACTGTAAAGGGAAAAAAGGGAAAAAAAAGAAAAAATGAATCATAAAACTTGGAATGAGTAGTAGTTCACAAAATACAAGGATTTAGTTGTATCCTGTTCACTTTAAGTCAAATGTAGTTCCTTTTTATTTTCAGAAACATAAATCTCTCATAATCTCTCTCTCTGTGTGTACACACACACACACGCACACATACACACACATACATACACACACAACCTTTGACTACTTGTGTGTTAATCTTATGTGTGTGTCATCATAGTAGCGATTTGAAATGTTCCCCCTGATGGTATGTTTGCTAAAACAATTTAACAGTGGTAATGTGGTAAAATATTTGCATGCATTCTGTTGAACATTGCAAAAACCACCCACACTACCTCTGATTGTTAATAAAAGTACAAAGACTGAATCAAATTCAGTTCAGAAAACATTTAAATTCACATTTCACAGAGATAAAGAGAGCCGCAGTGGGAAGAGAGTCTTTCAGAAGACTTCAATTGCTCTCAGATGTTTGTACTCTCCATTTGAAATTACAGTTGGGAGGGCATACAATTCTTTTGCCTTTGGGAATTTTGTGTGATATCAATGTTAAACGTGGAGTATAGAACTAACATGAAAATTGCATTACCCAAACGCAGTGGTTTCAAACAGCAAGCATGATCACGTTCGGTTTCATTGTACCGTGTGCTGTGTAACAATGGCAACGATGGCTACTGATAGTCTTTTCATAAGCAAAACAGTGGGGAGAAGCATTGACCTGCAGGGGTCATACTTTACCAGGGTTACATAAAAAAAAACCCTCACACACATACACATACACACACACACACATTCACAACTATGCAGATGAATTTAAGAGATACCAATTTGGATTTTTTAAAATTCAGGATTAGACTGAGCTCATAACTGCACCATGCTACACAAAGACTTAGATTTGCACCATTCTAATAAAATTGCACGCAAAATAAATAAAAAGCAAAAAACAAACAGACAAACAAACAAAAAACAATTCTATTATTTCAGTCCTTCTTCACTTATTAATAACTTTCAGATAGCTGTGTTTGAAATGATGTAGAGTTCTGTTACCATAGCACTGCTGTAAGAAAATATTTCCCTGTTTAGCTCACAGAGGCAATTGATTTTGTCTTGCAACAAGACAGAAAACATATGCACATCATTATGTACATATTCCTTTTATTGTTTTATTTAGTCACATTGAATTATTGAGGTCAGGCAGCATGTCTTCAATATTAACTAAAGAACGTTCAGGCTTTTTTTTAATGATGTGTTATTAGCTGCATTTAAAAGCAGATAAACTTGTTTGCTCTTAAGATTAAAAGCAATGGGCATTACATCACAGCACAAATTATTTCATGCATCAACTAAATTGCCCCTTAAATTGTTTCCCTACAAAAATGAGTAACCAAAAATGTGTTTCATCTATTAACTGACTTGAGATTTCAATCTTGTCTAGAATAGATTGTACATGGGAACAAAAATTCACTTTCAATGTTCTTTTCAATTGGCAAATGTCTGACTGGACGAAGCCACTCTCCTCTCCCATATACACATGTTTGTGCACCATGTGAACATGAAAATGAAATTTTTTCCAAGCCCTTTCAGTGTTTCCATCCTCTGCCTCTGGTTAAAAGAGGTAAAAAAGGGTTATTTGTTATCACCCCAGACCTCACCTTTGAAAACACATTGCAGCGTTGTTTCATTTTAGCTAACTGAATTTCATCATTCATTTTACATTACATTATCTAAAGCTCTCGCACAGGGAGCTTTGCTTGCTGTCGAGACGCCGCTGTTGCTTCAAGAACTGTTTGAATAATTCAGAAAAAAAGCAGGAGAAGATTAGAAGGCATTAGGCTTGACTGGATGAGGAACCAGTCCTACAAGTCCCATCTCAGTTATGTAGGAATGCCTACACAGACAGAGGATGATGCTTCTGTGTGTAATGCCATTGTTGTGCTCGGTGATATTAGGATGATGATAGAGCTTAAATACACTTCTTTAAAATGAGACTCCTATCAAATTGTTTTATCAAATTAGATTCCTGAAACAAAATGACATAATAGTTCACTCATTAACAAGTCCAAAATATATAATAAACAAGTGATAAAGATACATAAACAACACTATCAAAGTAACTGTGTTCATGTCAAATGTGAAGTCTTTTAGAATGTCATGACTATTAAAAAGGTTCATATTAACTTAAATTTAGCCTGAAATTAGTATTTCAGGCCTAGGATTTGTGAATCATTTGAAATTCTTATTTTTAAATAATGCATTCTTGAACAATAAATATTAAAAATAATGGAGTATTTGTAGTTTCTAGTGGAATTTTACTTATTAGGTTTACACTCACACATCATTTAGGGAGTGCCGGTTAGATGAGTTAAATAGAAATACAGATAAAAACAAGGCAGTGCGAGATTTAAGGATGCTGATGTAATGTATTGCAGTCCTAATTCGGCAATACTCCTGAGAGGTGAACTGCAAAGAGTTCATAATACTCTGTTAACAGTCACTCTTTAGCTTTGATTGATATGCTTGGTCTAAAATACACCACCGTAATTTTCTGATATACTAAAATAAACAGTTTCCTTTTTTTATACCAGACTTCATGTTGCTGTCATTAATTCAGGCATGTGGCCAGTAAACTCATGTAAAAATCTGATGTAAAAATTGACCATTGGAATTTGGACACAAGCAAGAACAGGAAATGAGTACAGTTAAAGTGCCCATTAAAAACGCTAATTGTCAAACCACATTGTAGTTCAAAGAAAGCATGAGATGAATTACCATCAGCAATATTTATACATTAGCTGTATGGCCAATTCCTGATAAAAATCCTTTCATTTTAGCCAATTATGCTATTATTTTCAACATAAGGCTTTTAATGGACCTGGAAATAAACTGCACATTAATTTTTTTTTCTTTTTTCTTTGTTTAGATATATATTTTAAAGAGCATGACAAGACATTAGAGTCATATCAAACACAGCTGTGATGTTCCAAACAAGAGAAACATTATCTTTTTCTGTTCCAAAGAATGTCCCTTTAGACCCATGGAAGACTCTGATCTAATCTGAGAGAGTCTCCACTCATCTAATAACAAGCGCAAATTCACCCGAACATGGTTCTGTGTACAGCGTAGCACTCATGCTTTCTGCTCAGCTATTCCACACATGGCTAAACTTCTGTAGAGAGATCTACACTGTGGTAAGGATGAGCAATAATTACTGGAAGTATACACGTGCCAACACATTCAAGCAGATGAAAAGTGAGTTTGCCGGCTGTATGTTTGGCATGGACATCACATGGCCTAAGGGAGATGACCTGTGTGTCCAGCCTGTGTGTTTTTACCTTGGTTAAGAAACACAAAGATCTGCCTCTTTCAGTAATGAGGCAGTGTGCTGGTTCTTTCAAACTAGTAAAGTGTTTTCATGTATAAACATAACAAACATGGCAACGAACATGGCTAACCATGTAGTCAAGCTAAACATAGCAATTACTGAACACACACACACACACACACACACACACACACACACACACACACACACACACACACACAAACACACAAGCCATCTTTTCATCAAAGCCTAAGAGATTCTCCCACTACTCCATCAAAACATCTCAGGGAAAGTTTTGTTTGAGGTTTTTTAGGCGTCCAGCGAAATCTCCTCTGTGCCCATGCCATCTCGTCATGTGAGGAAGCTTCTGCTTTATATGCGCTGAAAAGGACACACACTTTTCACATCAAGGGGAGGCCCGTGCCTTGGCAGAGGCTCCTGGAAAACAGATGAAAACGAGCCACCTAGTCAGACAGAATCAATGAAAAGCAATTACATTAGCAGGCTGGGGAGCACTGTGGACTATCTGTGCAGCATGGACACGTGCAGCACTGATCCCCTCCTCTCCACTATCTCTGCTGCCAATGGCCTCCACAGCAGACCTGCTACTGAAGGAGCCTCTCACACACATGCACACACCAGCACGGAAATATCTAAAGCACTGCATACCTTCATGATCGAGAGACCTGCAGACACGTGTGTCCTGAAATCCTCCATTATTATTAATCACTTTTGAAGCATGATGTTTCCACTGTGCCAAGCAGCTGCAGGAATTCTTCTATAGATGCATCTAAGTGTAAACTGAGGGAGAAGGCTGTGTGAATAAATATTTTGAATTGCAATGTGTTTACTCATTTTTGTCTGCTTTTTTTCACTGAAGCAAATAAAATCTTGTTTACCGAGAAGAAAATATGCACCGTGTGATTCGACTGGTGTGAGGCTAAGCTGTAATAATACTGTGCGATGTAAAACAAGCCACCAGCGACTGCTAACCTTTGCTGCTAGGGTCTAAGACAAATGGATTCTTATATGCTTATTATTTACCAAGGCAGCTTGCTGTAAGCACTAACGCAGGAAATAGCAAGAAATCACAGCACAGCTTGGATCGAGTGAGAAACTGCAAATGCATGGTTTGCCTGATAGATGGCAGCACATCATGCTTGGAATGATGCACGTGCCATTATAAGCAGGCCTTTTCTATGGGAGTCAGACCAAAAAGATTTTAGTCAATAATGCTTTGAGACACCAAGGTTATGAAAGCAAAGCAACAAAGAAATTGCACCTGACAAAATGTTTTGAAGTCTGAAATAGTCGGCTAGCCTTTAAATATTTCTGGGAACATAGGATTAAAATGGCTATTATCAAAGGAGTCACGTACACTCCCATGCAAATGTGAAAGTGCATCAAAATAGTTAAAAAAACACATGTATATGAAAAGATAATTCCAACAAACATCATATAAATTATTCTTTAAAAATGTTTGGGGTCCAGTAACAGGACAGTTTCAGATGAGAGTAGTTAATGCAAATCCACCTCAGACAATAAGAGGATGTGCGTCTCCTTGCTCGTTATACAAGACGAGGTTACTAGCTGTCTGCAGGTGCTGAAATGAAAACATGGAGATTGCAGAACTGTCTCGCTCGAGCCAAATGCTGAAACCTCGCTCCAGTGCAGATCAGAAACACTTTGATCATTAAATTAATTTGTTTAGATCATACGTCATGCAAACTGTGACATCACAAAGTCACAGAGTTCATTTAAATGAACATGCTTGTGTTAAAATGTATGTTTTATTCTGATTCAAGTAGCTCTATTTCATTATTATTTCAGTTGGTTTACATGTGAGTGAAAGATCATCTGTGTGTGTGTATATGTCTTACATCCAGGAGTCCACTGAACAAGTAGGCTTTTATTATGATGTCAGCACGCCACTTAAACAGCATTCAATATCTCAAGAGCGGCAGTTAGTGGGACGTCAATAAAATAATACGCTACAACACTAAACGCCCATTGCTCATACTCGCACAGTTCATTTGCTCATTGATTTATTGATATGCTGCTGCTTAATGCAATTAAAGAGCAGTGATTAAGGGTGCTGAAAAACAGGTTGTTTGTGTGTTGCTGGTTTGCCCCGAGGAGCAGATATTTGCCTGCTCGGCCAAGCCTTCAGCACGGACCCGCTCCCCTCCTGCTCTTCTCCTCAGTCATTCTTCAGCATGATTACGATGTGATGGACCAAACCATGTTGTTATAGCAGCCTGTCACACACAGCAGGCTGGCTCTTCATACAGTCAGTTTCACACTGTGGACAAGTTCAAAGAATCATGTATTATAGCTGTACTCACACACACATTGTAATAGTAATTTGTATTTGTACTATTTTTTTGCTGTCATTAATAAACAGTGACGTAACCTGACACACAGCACGGAGTGGGAGGTTTTTTGCGCAGAACCGTGTAGGTGAAGGACAGCTACACAAATAAAAATAATACACCGTGAAGGTTCAGTAAGGCCATTATCTGTAAGGCATTTTAGAAGATGTAGACAACCGTTCAAATCTTTATTGCTTACATTAATATAGTATTGTGAGAGCTAACCTGGAACAGTAGTCTTCTAAAAACAGGCCCAGCCTAATAAAGTTTCAAATGTGAATTAAAAACAGAAATAAAATGTCCTGCATGTTGAAGTGGTGACAAAGTAAAATAGTTATGGATCTATAAAGATTTCAATGTGATATATTCGAAAGATTTTGGAGCTGTGTAATCACATGTACCTCCTCAGCACCACAACACAACCCATTCTGTTTTTTAATTCATGCAAAATGGAAGGAAAACCTCCTTAGCAATATGCAGATTCTTATGCAAAGCACTGTTACCTATGGTGCACGGACGGCTGCGTTCAGCTTTGATCTGTGTTTCTGACACTCCAACTATAAAGAAGAAAAGAACTTACCAACTGTAAAGGCCCTTAATTGAAGTTAACATAAAAGAAGATACATGGTGTTAATTGGTCTACGCTAAGAATAATTCAGGCCTTAGAGACTACTGTCCCTTTCTGGCCCCCCTGCCAAAGTGTCAAGATTTACATCTTTAATTCAAGCTTTCCCTGTATTATTTACCCCTCAGAAAGATAGGAATTGCTTCATTTTAAAGTCTAATAAATACCGTTTTTTTTCTAGCCAATGAATATCAATTTCCTTCAGTGAGTAGAGGTGCACCATGCTTGTTCTTTTAGATGTCTATAAACAAAACCTTAATTTCACATTCAGTCCTGTTATATGTGAGAAACCTTTAATACAAAATGCAGATAAACATTAACTAATTATAAAAAAAAAATGAATACGCACAAAAATAAATCGCCATCCTTTTAAACATGAATCTGTTTTTAAGATTTCATTAGATCTGCAGCAATTCTATACATATCCAAAGAATGCTTAAGGGTAAGGGTAAAATCAATGCAAATCTTGTAATAAATACACTTTGCAAAACACAAAAATGGACACATAATGCGAATAGCCGAATGACTAACTATATAATGGGCTTTTAGTGTGTTTTCCATTTTAGTGCTGCACTGAAAATAAATTCTTTGCTAAGTATGTAAGACATTTAAATTCTACTTCAGCAGACCAGAAAGGCTGGTAAGGAAAGGTAAGGCACCAGTTGGGCCGGAATGTGTCTCAATCAGAAGTAAAGCAATTTCAAGCCCGCACCTCTTGTGTGACCTTTCATTATGCCAGGCTGCTTGCTGGCTCTTTGAGCACAGAACACGTGGCTCTGCACTGAACATGATAGATGGGACAGTGGGGACCGCTGGACAACACAAGCATTTAGGGAGGCAGTGAAACACATATTACCACTAATACCCTGCAACACAAGTGCTTATCTCACATGGATAACAGAGCACAAAACACGTCGACCAACCCCCTTCACCCTACCCCTTCACACACCCCAGACAGAATCCAGCGAAAGTAAGCGCGCCTCAGCCTGAGCTGAGCTCCTCTTCGCCTCTGAGGATTTCTCTGTGGAGATTGAAACATCAGCTCTGATTTGGTGGTGCTTCATTGAGGTAGCATTACAACATGGATTCAGTAGATTAAGCAACCATAAGATGTTTATGTAAACACAGATCAAATGTCCTCTTCTGTGTTATTCCTGTTTTCGTTGTTTTATGTATAAGTGATTTTTATGTTATTTTATTTTGAGGTTGCAATCATTTTTTGGCTTAAAGTGCACAATTCAGTGTTATAAATGACTGGATATGAAAACCTGCAGGGACAAATTAATTAAAAAAGAGAGAAACTAATTAACATTCTGCCATGGCTTAAAAGTTGAATGTTATTAGAGCTGCAATCATCAGCCTGATGAAAAGAGCAACATGACAGCGAAATCAGAATTCAAAGAGCTGTGGATAATGTACACACAGATCAAAAGAATAAACAGCAGGGAAAAAATAATGGCAAAGAAGTTTAATTTCCTAGCAAGAATGAAAACAAAAGCTTTAGGAGAAAGTGCTCTCACAAACAACAAAGTCATCGACAACAAGCTCTAATACTGCCAATTAAGACATGTCACAGTCTGCCACAAGAGAACTTGCTCTCACATGGCCTACATTCACCATATCACCTGCCTGTCTGCCTGGAACACAAAAACAAACTGCACACAAATACGCTCACAATTTACTTAAAGGGAAATGTGCACTTAAAGAACAGACGCAGCCTTTCCCCCCCTTACCTTCATTTTAAGTTTGCAGCGCCCCCACAGCTAATCTGCTATGTGCTGTGCGTGATCGACAATCCTAGCTGTGTGTATTTAAAACATATTAGTATTTGTACTCGCTCTACATCTGGGTGTCAAAGACGTCGTAATTATTATTCATTAGTATTCATTAGTTCCACGTTCTGGTCGGTGTGTAGCTCATGTTAAATGAACATGTGGTGCTGATCTGTGATGAGGCCGAAATGCTCAGGTCATGCAGAAGGCCTCGAGCCTCCAAGGGTCGAGAGCTTCTTGAGCAGGGATGCTAAGTAACTATATGTACTCTCATTACAGTAATTAAATCATAGTACCATAAATAACAGTGGAAATATTCAACCTCCTTAGACTTATTTTTGATTACTTTTACAAAGTAAAAAAATGTTGCATTTGACCCAGGACGACTGTAAACCATTTGAAAGATATTATGTGCAAATTTTAATAATAAAATTTAGTATTATTATTTATTTGCAAAATAAAGCAGTTTCTTATTGCACTTTAGGCTCCATATTAGTCAGCAACAGCAATGCCTGAGATAGAGGAGACAGATGAAGGATCCCTGGTGCAATTTATCAGGTATCTTCAATTTGACATACTTTTCCCACTTGCTAGTTTAGAGAGCTAGACTATCTAGCTGGTTATTTTGATGTTTTACAATATGAAAGTTAAACTTAACATGTCACTTCAATGCTTGATAAAGATTGTCTGTAGTGTTACATATATGTAGGTGCTGCTACAGCCTATAGGTAAAACTCAGGACAATTTTAAGGGCAGTCTTTAATAGATATATAGCATAGAAACATCTAAGAATTAACATTAGGTAGCTAGCTAACAAACCCAGCAAGCTGCTGAAACTCCAACAGCATTTAATTTTACCTTTCTGTTGATAAAAAAGTGGTGTTCATTTCAGCATAGCTCACATATTTACTCACATAATTGTTCAAAAATACATTTCTCAGATATAAAACATTTTTGGATTAGGTATGTCTATTGTAGATATTAAAAAGCAATTACTCAACTAGGCTTTCACCAGATGGATGACTGGTAAATGACTACATTTACTTTTGCCCAAGTGTATTATTACGACAGTAGCTGCACTTTTAAGTCAGTGTGTTTGTACGATTTCCACCACTACTCTTGAAGACCTAAAGAGTTCCATAACTATCCTAAATAATAACTTCACCTTTGCAAGATGGGTTTTGGTTTCATGTTACCAAGCCCTGCATGTATAGTGATCATTATGATAAATAATAAAAGTGACACAAGATATGCAACTATTATTCAATTTCAACAAACATGGAAGACATTTAGATCAGTCACAGCTCAGTCAGTGAAAGATGTTTTTCTTACATTAGCCCTAAACTCTGGAACTGCATTCCACACAAGATCATCAATTTCTTAAACTGAGTGATTTACATATGTTTTTAATGTGCCAAATAATAATAATAATAATAATAAGAATAATAATAATAAGAATAAGAATAAGAATAATAGCCACAAAATGTAATGGAAAAAAAACAGATTGATACACCATAATTTCTATAACACAACTTTGGGTTTTTGTTCTGACCTGAATGTATCTTTGTAAAAAAAAAAAGGGTGTGTGTGTGTGTGTGGGGGGGGGGGGGGGGGGTATTGAGGGTTTCAAATGTGACGGCTGCATTTGAACGGTAACATTTGGTACTGAAAGCTCCACTGAATTCTGGTGAAAGTATTCCTCAGGCAGACAAACACATAATTAGGCCTACTAGTCAAAAATTATTTTCCAGTGTATGTATAGAAGGTTAAAAGTCACCCCAGTCTTCCAACAAGGCCAGTGAAATGCAAGAGAGATTTAAAAAATGCCCTCATTCACTTCCCCAGCCTGTCTCTCTGGCAAATCAAAATAAAGAAATTTGGGCTGAAGGGTGAACTTGGGCTACATGTCCCAAAAGAATCACAGCACAAAGATTACCATCACAGTGTGCATTCTCTTCCCAAGTACAGATGATTTTAACTTTACAATGCTTTTGGCAAACTGGGGTCCTAATATGTAGAGGAGCATGTTAGCTCTATGGGCTAAAATGTATTATATTTATTTATTATTTATTTACAATTACATATGAGACTAGTCAGTTTAAGGAGGTCTTGTCAAATGAACTGAAACTGTGACTGGGAGTTTTGGCTTGACCGTAGAGAAGATCTGCTCATGTCAGTGATCTGTTCAAGCCAGAGCTGGTTGGAGCAATTACCTTGGCTTTGGACATTATCTGAAAATATCGTTGCATTATTTATGATTTGGATAGATGAAGTAGCACTTCACAAGCAGGTCTTCAGTTGAATAGTATGAACAGGAACAGCCAGCAAAATTCACTTCACTTGAATAAGAATAAGCGGTTTTAAAGTTACCAGTAAAAAACAGTTTACATTTCTTTTATTTTTAAAGGCATTTGAAGGTATAACTATCAATCCATCCATTCGTCCATCCATCCATCTGGATACACCCTGGCAGGTCCGATAAAACAAACAAAAAAAAACCCCACTTTATTTTCTCAGCTATCATTTGGGATTAATCATTAGATTGTTAGAGGAAATGCAGTAAATGCAACTACCTCAGCAACTTGTCAGTTAGTAAATTAAGCTAAACTAGTAAAGTGAGTAGTTTCTGTTTTCAGTACAATAGAGCTTATCAGGCCCATCACGTAGATCTCAATACATCTTTACATTAAGTCATTCCAATATAATGAGCACTACTGGAAAACATCTTGTTGTATTTGAGCAGCTAGACAGTGCGTTCCTGTAGACAAGCAACGAACAAAAACTACAAAGATATTTAAAATAGGTTTTCAGAATTAAAATACTGTGCCTCTAATGGAAATGATTGTTGCTTAGTTTCAGTTGTATATTGTTATGGTTATTGTGATGTTTATGGCATTCACAATGAAGCAGAAATAAGGAAGGAGAAGTGGGGTGGATTAAATATCATGGTGCATTTTTCCAACCCCCATCACAAGAATGCAGCAAGAAAATTCTACAAATGATTATTATGGTGTGTGTGTGTGTGTGTGTGTGTGTGTGTGTGTGTGTGTGTGTGTGTGTGTGTGTGTGTGTGTGAGAGAGGGAGGGGAGAAGGATTTCGGAGCCAGGTGTTTGTGAGAAACATGTTTGTATGTTTGCACCATCATTTCTCCTACAAGGCAACAGTTTTGTATGTGTGTGCACGCAGTTGCAAGTTGGCTGCTGAAGTGCTTATCTGCTTCTCACACACGCTCTCGTGTGCACATTTGGAGCTTTAATCTGTTAAATTGTTTTCTGTAACACAGGCCACTCAGCTAAACGCTCCAGATTACACTCCTTTGATTGCATTCAAATCCATACTTTACACACTCACACACTGATGGGGTCTTATCTCACACAGCCGTGACTACACACACACACACACACACACACACACACAGTTATGAAGATGAAATACCTGTCCTGCCTCATCTATTCTGACTCCTCCACTTTTTCACAGACTCAGGATGCTGGTACTTTTACAGATTCTCCCTTTTTCTCACACCCCCACTATATCTGTTCCTCTTATACACACACACACACACACACACACACACACACACACACACACACACACACACACACACACACACACACA
>JAQQZR010000035.1:11525636-11547857 GCA_030068235.1 Notoglanidium macrostoma | reverse complement strand
TTTTTTTTTTTTGTGTGTGTGTGTGTGTGTGTGTGTGTGTGTGTGTGTGTGTGTGTGTGTGTGTGTGTGTGTGTGAGGGAGGGAGGGGGAGATTGTTAACAAAAGCAGAATCTCCCAGCTTGCTTTGTGCTGCTCAGCTAATTGTGTAATCGTTAGCATGACTGAGCGAGCTTCTCTCAGGCACGCCAGTGGCTCTGGAGAAGACCAAAGTATAACTGAATTAATCTAATCAGAAAATAATTATGCTCACCCGGACAAGAGCTGGCTTCAATTTATCAAGGTCTCCCAGCCAAGCAGGCAGCACAGAGGGCTTCTCGAGCTGGTGCAGGTCCCAGGCAATCCTGAATGGCAGACCAGGCCTGCATGTTGCTGTCTGAGCAATTCTGTTATGTAAAAGTGTGTGTGGGGGAAATGGTTCTGTCATCAATCGAGTGTGAACATAGAGTCATGCTCTTTTACTCATAATCCCACACGTGTGATGCACCTTCAGATTTCCCTCAGACAAAAGGCTGCACAGACATTGCATGGTTCTCAGGTTGTCACTTTACCTAATTAGAGTCAGATATATGGACAACAGTATGGAACTTAGGGAGCACGATGTCTCCCTCATCTGAACAGAGATCCTTCTGCCCGCAAGCCTGCTGAATCATGACACAAGTCCCCTGTTAGGAGCTTCTCAAAGTGCATGTGAATGGATGACATCCCCCCTGTGTCTTGGGTGCACACATTGTGCTTTGGATCTGTGACACCACCATATAGGTACACTTGACAGCTTTCAGATTGGAGCAAAGCAGAAAGAACTTTTTAAGTGAGATGGGTTAGCTGGGTAAATCTATCAAGCGGTCCATTGCGAGAGAGAGGAGGGAGCGGGGGCTTTTGAGGAGCCCTGCTGAGCAGCAAGCTTCCATGCTGTGCACATCCTCAGCTCCCTGACAGTTGTGCTCTGCCTTCACTGTAATAATGAATAAAAAGAAACTCCCTGTAGATTACATATCTTCCATGTTTTGACATTGACCTTAATACATAATTTAACCACAAAGCTTGAATAGTGGGTAACAAGATGAGAAAAGACCAGAGGAAAAGCGGCAAACAGGGGTGATGCTAAGTCACAAATCAGATCCCTGCGATCCAGAGTGATCCATGCAGACGCCACTAGTCAAGAAAAGAGGTGGGAGGAAGTGAGAGGTAGAAAAAGTATGTGTGTGAGTGAGAGAGAAGAGTGATGCTCCAGAGGGCCGGTAGAAAATACGTCTTGAGCCCCTTAAAGAGCTTGGGGAGCTGTTGAACAGCAGGAGCAGTGCTCTTGGTGCCACCTAGTTAATAATAGCTGAGATTTTCTGCTCTGAGCACTGATCTGCTGCTGGCTTCTCTGTTCCCACTGAATGACAGAAAGAGACTCCATCGTCTCACTGGTTAGAGAATTCCCTGTGGTCCCTCAGTGGTTAGTCTTAATGGTTGTACTGTATATAAACACAATCAAGTATTGTGTATGTTTTTTTGTTTTTTTTACTGTAGCATGTGTGTGTGTGTGTGTGTGTGTGTGTGTGTGTGTGTGTGTGTGTGTGTGTGTGTGGGGTAAGTGATAGCTTTGTCTGAATCCTGGCTGATAGCCAGTATCTGCTGTGCCTGCAATATATGACAGGAACGGCGTTAGTGTAAGGGGCCTTCGTGTCAAATATATGTCATGATGTGGCAATGCACTTAGACATTTGTTTCCTTGTACAGAAAAAAAAAACTTACACTATCAACTGATGTGGGATGTATGGTCATATAGTTTCTGCTCTAAACACATATTAACAATTACTAATATGCCATATTTTGTAGTGTGGTAAACAAATGGCATGGATATATTCCAGGGCTGGAATTAATAATAAATTTATCCTATTAATTTGATTGTATTTTTTAATCAAATCAGTTGTAAATTTAAAAAATTGTTTTCAGGTTTGTTTGTTTTCAAATTGTTTGATTTGTATTATTGCTATTTGGTAAATTATATGTAATACACATGCAAATACAGCAGATGGACTGGTGCACCACCCTGAGTTCTCTATAAAAAGGTATCCCAGCTATTGTAGCACAATTTTGCATATTTTTGCAGGTTTTTTAAGCTTTGAGTAACACAAATATACCATAAACATTCCTGCTAGTACGAATGGTTTAGTAATATGCAAGTGACAGGTTCATGGATCCACAATTAGCCATGGTCAGACAGTTTCACCACACAAGATATCACACCATGTTCTCAGATTAATAATAAGAGAGAAGAATAATAAGGGAAGAATAAGAATAATAAGTGAGAAGACAGCAATTACTTGAAAAGAGATGCAGGATGACTTTAATGCAGGTCAGGAACAACAGAGAACAATAAGTAATGAACAACAGCACAATGATCTCCGTTGCTACATCATATGCAAAACAGAGATCTAAAAACATTTAGACAACATCTCTTTTGGTATAATATACTCTAGTTAGATGAAATAAAAATAGATCTCTTTAGCAATAATTCAGTTCATGATGGTTAGAGTTGTGCATATAGTCCCAAGAACGCCATACCCACAATGAAAGTGGGAGCATCATGCTGCTGTAGTGGGACATTCAGTTCTCTCCAAAAGTATTGGGAAAGTGACACAATTTTTACACAGTCCCTCCATTTTCACATTCTTAAAAGTAACAGAACAGTTGACTGATAAACAGTTTCATGGTCAGTTACGGCCTGTTTCCTCGTTGTTTCATGACAAATTAAGGAGATGAAAGGTCCGGAGTTGATTCTAAGTGTTGAATTTGCATTTGGCAGCTGTTCATGGGAACTCTCAACATGCAATCCAAAGAGGTGTTGATGCAAAGGAAGGATACCATTGTTAGGGTGAAAAAACAAAGCAGACCTGTTAAAAAGCACAAACTTTAGGAGTGGCCAAATCAACAACTTGGTATCTTTTTGAAAAGAAGGAATTCACTGGTGAACTCAGCAACACCAAAAGGCCTGGAAAACCACAGAAGACAACTAAAGTGGATGATCATAGGATTATTTCCTTGAAAAAAAAAACCCTTCACAATATCTAGCCAAGTCAAGAACACTCTTGAAGTCTACAGTCAAGAGACACCAAAAATTCTACGATCAAGAATATGGCTCATGATCCAAAGCACACCACATCATCCAACAAACATGGTAGACATGGGCATGTGTGGCTGCCAGTGGAACTGAGTCACTTGTGTTTATTGATGATATGACTGCTGATGGAAGTAGCAGGATGAATTCTGAAGTATATAGAGCTATACTTTCTGCTCTGATTCAGTCAAATCTTGCAAAACTGATAGGATGCAGCTTCACAGTACAGATGCATAGTGATCCAAAACATACCATGAAAACAACCCAAGAGCTTCTTAAGGCAAAGAAATGAAATGTTCTTAAACTCAACTGAGCATTGAGCTTTTCACTTATTGAAGACAAAACTGAAGGCAGAAAGACCCATAAACAAGCAACAACTGAAGGCAGATGCGGTAAAGGCCTGGCAAAGATATATGAAACTCAGCATTTGGTGATGTCCATGGGCTCCAGACTTTAGCCGATGGTTGATTTGCATCCAAGTATTAAAAATTATGCTTATATTTACAATTATGTTAGTGTGTTCTGTTACTTTTGAGCCTGTGAAAATGGAGGAACTGTGTAAAAAATGGCTGTAATTCCTAAAGGGTTAATGCAAGATTTTGTTAAACCTCTTAAATTAATGCTGAAAGTAGATGCTTCAATCACATATTGATGGCTTCTTTTCAAATACATTGGGTGGTGTACAGAAGCAAAATTATAAAAATTGTGTCCCTCTTCCAATACCTTTGGAGGGGACTGTATTACAGAAGAATTTAATCTCAGTGGGTGAGAAACTGAATCTAAGGAGAAGATGGACAACCCCAAACACACAGCCAAAATAATTTAAGAAGGCATTGCACAATCTAGCCATCCCGTGACTTGAATCTCCTTGAAAATTTATGAAGAATTTGAAATTGAGACTCAATCAGTCATAACCTTCAACTTTTTTGCAATAATGTACTAATGTTATTTTTTTTCTTTCCCCATCAAATTCCATTTTTTAAACATTTAAATATTTTCAGGCTTTATTTTATGCTTATGAAGACATAATTTTTTTGTTCATATGTATTTGAAAGGACAAAAGGTAAAAGAAAAACAAAAGTTTCTTTTGGGTATTTCCCCCTCCGTGTAGGAAAATATCTGCACCCATACAGTTCCGTCTCAGATATTTGACAGTAATATGCATACCGTATAGAAATTTTTTTTAATCTTTGGCTGACCTTTATCACACTTGGCATCTGTCTTACACATGATATTCACACATGATAAACTATCACATGAAGCTAAATCACACATCTTGGTCAGACTTTTCCCCAGCTTGGAAAGCATGTAGCCACACATGTGCTGGAATGGCCCCTGGATTTATTTAGAATAATAAACCCAATAAACCAAGTGCCATACAAAATAGGGCCTTACACAATACAATACACATTTACACTAGCAATATAAATAGTACAGCAAAAATGATCAGATAAAGTTCATTCAGTTATTCATAATTACCTCATATGTCTATAGTATGAAGTGTTTTTGTAGCACAATCTTCACTGCAGAAAGGTGCACTATATTTACTTAGACTTATAAATAAAAATACTGAAGCTTTAGCAGTTATGTTCCAATGTGAAAGTGCTCATTGGAGCTGCTCACAGCAAATTTACTTCACAGATCTTAAGACAGAAATATTTCTGCCATAATAATCACATTATGTATTATCTGTAATCACATTATGAATGATCAAAAGTTAAATGAAGCATGCATTGTGACATTACACTAAGCACTGGGTATGTCATCATTGTTGACACACACAAAACCATCGTTGATAAATGACTTCAGTGGAATTTATACTTTTCTTTCTACTTCTTCATCAGACATTCCTTTCCTGCATCCTAAGGACAAAAACAAATTGCTCAAAACTTTCCCTTGAGTGCAGTGCAAGCATCATAAAAATCATGATGCAAGAAGTGGTTTTGTAGATTTTTGCTCTTTGCTCAACCCCAAGTGTGCGAACTGGGGTCCTCATTATGATCAACAAGCTGCTGACTATGAAGATGGCAGTGGGTAAGAGGCACAGAGCTCCCCCCAACTAGATGGTCACTTCCTCCATCTTCTAGCTCTTAGCAGGGAGGCTTTCTGAGTACACTCCTCCTGTGCACTGCAGCCAGCGTTTCACTACACTTCCGTCTGAAGTGCCCAAAGCCTGCTTTGAATATTAACTAACTAGAGCAAATGTGAGATGAGCTGGCCAATAAATAAAAGATTTGTGGAGCCTGGTAAAGTGGGCAGGTTTGCTCTCTCTCTCTCTCTCTCTCTCTCTCTCTCTCTCTCTCTCGCTCTCTCTCTTTCTCTCTCTGTCAGGCAAGAACCTGAACATGGCCTGCCACACCAGATGGGAGACCCAAGAGACCTCCAAATCTTGGCTGCCATACAACTGGCTCTGAAGTGACTCGAAACTGTCCCAGCTGTGTGCTGCACTATGTGTGTATGTTTGTGTGCTTGTGTGTGTGTGTGTGTGTGAATGTAAGGGGGGCCTGAGGGGCTTTAGGTGGGTGTATTGATGCCCATGACTCTGTGCAGCAGGACACAGCGGGACCCTCAGCAGAGGGGAGGGGCACTGCCGCTGCAGTAGTCATCTAATCAGCCTGTAAACACACTCATTTGACACCCGTAATTGGAGGGAGATCAGAAGGCTTCAGCCAAGAGAGGGGGTGATCCCGTCAGAAAATGTTCTCCTAGATCAAAGATTTACGCTCTAAAATCTTTCATTATGCGACAGGGAGACACATTAGACACATTTTTGCATAGCGCTGCCAAGGAGAGTTGAGCTGCATGGTCAGAGCCAGTGAAATCCAGCTGATCAGCCACATTCACTGGCATAATGTCATGCATATCTGAGGAGGAGAATGAGAAATTGCACAAACAGCACTACAGAGGGCAAATACCTAACATTTTGTCAGCAGTCACGTTAAGACATCAGCTCAGAAGAAAGAAGGATCTTTCCTTTATTCTGATTATTTAATATAGTTTAGAACATGCAGGCATGCAACGTCAGAAGTGGGGTTTATCATTTCCATCCTAACTTCATATTTGTCAGGTAGTTCCTTAGTTAAAGAGTTGATCTTAGCACTGAGCTAAGCTGCATGCATCTGTTTCTATACTGACTGAAATTCTAGACTACCTCTAATGATGAACCACCTGTACAATGGAATACAGGGCTCCTATTAGCTTTCATGTTTCAACCTCCAGACTCAACTTCTCAGGCTCCTTTGTTCTTCATGGAGACACTCATCTTCGTGTTTTTGGAGTTGAATGGGAGCTAGTTTGGGGAAAACTTTTTTTTTAGTGGAGAGAGGCAAACGTTATGAAGATTTAACTTTTTCCCTTTGATTCTCTTTTGACACTCATCCTTCAGCCACTCTTTAAAGTCCCACTTTCAAACACTAATGGCTGTCATGTCATTTTGTTCTCCGGACTCTTACTCAAAGTGTCATTGGCATAATGGTCGGCTGCCGTTCGCCTCTTTTGATCATCCATGCCGTGTGCGAGGAGTTCTGGTGTGGAGACAGGGGGTGAAGGGGGGAGGGCTAGAGTGGGGCACTAGACAATCGCCGCACCCCACTGCTCCTCATGCCCATTCTCAGGCGAAAGCGCTTCGACCGGAAATCTAAAATTCACTTTCAAATATGTTCCCTTTTTCCCCTGGATTCGTTTAATCGACTCACAGTGGAAGCAGTACACTCATTAAAGTGTGGAGAGGGAGGGGTGTGTCAAATTCCCCCTGTATCAGCATCTCACGCTTATCAGCAATGCAAGCTGGAGCAGGGAGCAGGCCATGAGCCCAGGCTGTTCTGCCACATTCAAACACAGCCCTCCTGTCTCCTTGGCCTCATCCAGATCTGCTGCTCTCATGTGCTGCCCGACACACCTGGACACCCAGGTCCATGTAAAGGACCGTCCAGATGTTGCCGGAGTTGACTGATGCTCAGTCCCCCTGAGCAAGCTGCATCAGGAGCCCACTGAGACTGCAAATGAGCTTGGCTTTAGTACAGCCAAACACACCTGGTTTTCCTTTTTCTCAGAAGCAGCTATGCTGCAGGGCTTGGCCTGTCTTCTGCAGGCCCAAGTAATGGGAACAAGTGGACTTTGTATTAGTGATGTCATGTGGTAATAATCAGGGTTCCAGTTATAAGGCAATATAATTTTGGCTGGATAGTTCAGTGAACTCTCAAGAGGCTATTGCTAGCTGCACAATATAAAACAATGACAAAGTAGCATTGGACTCAATAGGTCGTCTTCGAAGATAAAAGCAAAACACACGTTTGGCTCGCAAAAACTGACAAAGATGGAGAAAGGCATGAAGTTGCATTCACACCACACTTATAAATCATGCATGATAAAACACACTGTATGATTCATAACAGAGGTTGGATATCATTGTTAGCCTAGAACAAAAGAACTGAACTTTTCAGCAAAAAGTAAACTTCAGGGCACATTCTACAATCAATCGATTTGTCTGTTTGTTTATTTATTTAACAGCTCGATTCCCTCTCGCCAGTGAGAGCAGTGATCAGAGCATGTGGCTAAATGAATGTGATGTAAAGGCTAAAGAATAAAAGGTGTCTCTTCCAATAGCATACCTTCTGTATGCATTGATAGACATGTCAATTTCATTTAGCTTGAGTGCTAAACTTAGAAGTTTTTCCTTTGAAAAAGTGCTGCAAGTCATGTCCACTGTGCATTATCTAACCTAAATGGCTGCCGCATAAAGGGAAGACAGTGGAGCATGAGGAAGGATAAGCTTTTAAATAGGGCAATCCCATCAACATCTATTGGAAAAAAAAAACAAAGGTCAATCTATGTAAGAAAAAAACAATCAATTACACAATTAAATGCAAAATAAAACTTGAAATGTTTGTGGTCAGCAATTTTTTCATATCTGCAATTGGTAAAGAAGATAAAAATGTTGGAAAAGAAGATGTTCAAGACCTTTTGTCAAGCTTTTCAAGTACTCATATGTTACCCTGCAGAATCGAAACGTACAACTTCCATGAATACCTGACAGAGCTGCCATAGTCTTGCACTGTTGCACAAAATTAACTCAGGCATGTGATAGGATAACTTAGTCAGACCTGAAACCGTGCGAGGGCAAACTCCGTAGAGAGCGACTTGCCTTTGTTCACTGTTGGACACATTTTTCCTCCCATTTGGAAATCTGACATGGGGCTTGTTCTAAGCTCTGTCTGCTCCCAGGAACTCATCATCAACCTCTTTCTCAGTTCCACCCTGGTGAGCTACTTTTTCACAAGGCCACTGTGAATTTCCTGAATCCGCAGCGAGGCACTCGAGTGAGACTCACTCAATGAAGCACCAGAGCAGCAAAGCAACAGCTTGCCTTTGATTTTGTAGGAAGAGTTTAACAGTGACTTTCTTTGGTCATCTTTCCTGTCCTGGCCACCACTGATATTACTTGGTGGTGTCTTTTTAACTATCGGCAATCAGAAGGCCACTGTGAATTGCAGGTTTGAGTCTAATAAAAGGGAAGGTTGACCCATGCTGATCATAGAATACAGTGTTGTGCTCAGATAGCAAGTCAGTTTCTCAGGCTAGCAGCTTGTGTCACTTGTGCAAATGTAAAAGCACTTAATAATTGATTATTTCATTGATAAACCTGAAAGTTTTGTACTAATTTAAAGCAAATTAATATATTCTAGTGGCTGAATGCAGGCATAATGCTACTAATAACAACAACAAAATAAAAACAAACAAAGAAACAACAACAACAATAATAATAATAATAATAATAACTTGATGAATCATTAGTCAATCAGTAATCATTAGTCTTCTCTTTCCAAGATTGGAAAAACATGTAATGCAGTCTTACTGTCTTAAACATTAGGTCGTGATGCAGTGTTATTCAGTTCTGTTTCAGCTTCTGTCTACATACTCAGAAAACAAAAAGAAGAAAAAACTTACAGCATTAAATAATGATTATTTGGGAACATGAATTAAAATTCCACATATTCTTAGTAATGGGAATTACCTCTCAAAATAGAGCATCAAATATTTATCAGAATTTAATTAAATTACACATACTTATTTATAAAAAATGACCCTTAACTATTTTCATATTAATAAGGATTACACAAGCTGAGAGGAACAAAATACTTATACATCAAATTATATACGTCAAGGATCATTTCTACATACAATGATGGCGTTTGAAGGTAAGGTTGATTATAAACATGATGAATGATGAATCGTGAGCTGTAACCAGGGATTGTTTTGGAGTATAGTGATACCAGTGGTGGCATGGAGCTGTCCATGCAGTTGGACTTGTTGGTTAGTCAACCTTAATGCCAGAGCATGTCAAGAGAGAAGCCGTCAGCCATCAGGCAGACAGCTGTGTAAACACCGCCAGACTGACCCTCTGTGTGGAGCTATGCTCTGGACACTTTGTGCTGAGAAGTGTCCAAACAAACATAAAAATACAAGTGCATAACCTGAAAATAAACTTTCCGGCCAGCCGTGGCTTGAATACCATTAGACATAATAAACCAGTGGGAGACAGTATCAAAATGGCGTCATGTCAGCGACACCGACATGTATCTTGGTGCTCATTATTATCCTTGAACAGCACCAATTTACATCTAATGCAATGACTAATTCTGATCCAGTGTTGTCAAGAGGCATAGGAAATGCCCTGGCAGAGATGACAGTATTCCTGTCAAGAGATGCAGGATGGAGGATTCCTTGGGGCAATGATTTAATGCCCATGTCAAGTATTGCTGTCAGGCTTTCTTAGCCGACCATTAGAATTCAGTATACGCTGCAATGGACTTGGACCTCGGCTAGTTGAGATTCATACTTGCATGGAATGCACACCCTATTCTGAAGTGATTACCCCTTGGCTGTAAACTAGAATTAAGGTGAGAGAGAGAGAGAGAGAGAGAGAGAGAGACAGAGAGAGACAGAGAGAGACAGAGCGAGAGAGAGAAAAACAAAAGACAAAAGTATATTGCCCGGCAGTAGAACAAACAAACCCAAGCTTTTCATCATTGTCTACACAAACATTTTAATGATTAATGCACAGAATGCCAACTTCAACTCAAAGTAAATCTTCTACATATTGGAAATGGTCATCCAGACAAATTAATTCAGAATATGTGAGTAAGACTGGTGGAAGGTATTTATCAATGTTTGCCTAACAAAAGAATGTGAGCTAAAATAACACAAGGTTTAAAAGACTGACAACCATGAACAATAGTGACCCCTATCCTGAAATATATGCTTGAGCTCTCCTTTGTGTCAATCTACATAAGACTCTCCATATGAACATGGCTGCAGTCCACTTGTTCATGTTCTGAATAGACCAAAACCTGTACCTGCTTTTCCCTGTGGACGAATTTGAGCTAACATGTGGCAGTACATAATTCATCGCAGCAGTATGTCTCCGTAATCCTCGGCCTCCTCTTGAAGCTCCAGGCAGGCCAGCAGCCTCTGGAATGGTCATCAGCGAGTGGCGCCTGTGGCTTGTTGGAGCTCCTTTATTCCTTCATTAACCTCTGAGGCTCCATCTGCTTCCCTCTGCAGCTTTGGCCAACGGTGTGAAGGCCCTTCCTACAGGCCTGTGATGAATGACCACTGCTAGTGCTGCTTAATGAGTTTGTAGTACATGTGCATTGCTGTGTTTTCATGTGGTTTTCACTAACACCAGAGTGTTCCAGGGCATCTGCAGCACCAGTACCAGGTCCAGTTTAACCCCAGGAGTTTATCACAGCACCATGGCTATTTCGCTTCAGCAATTATTGTTCATATTTTGGCATCGCCATGTGTACAACACTTCACAATCACTCCAAAACCATGTGTTCTGAAAAGTATCACCCTTTAAATCCTGTCAGTGTTTAAACACAGAGCTCATTACAGCACTACAACATAAACACTTACACTCTACTCTGTCTCTTGTACTCTGGCCATTGCCTCTGTTGGAAAACAGAAAATCTTTGTAGAGGTAGATGAAAGAGAAATCAGCAATAGTGTCAAAATGATAATATTTAATTATAATTTACATATGGAATGAAAACTTCTATCAGTGATTAATCTATAAACAGTTGTTGCTAATGCTGGGTCATATGCAGCTTGATTAACACCAAACTACTGCAGTCAGGACCAGAAATACTGCATAAAGCCAACTGAATAGGTTTCCTCCTTACGGTCTTAATGAACTGCAATTAGCAGTGGAATGTGTTCTGCATGTTTTGGCTCTGCTCGTATCCTTTCTGCACATATTAACTCGAGCCGAGTGTAGCTGATTACAGCATTTGAAACGCTTGAGCTGCAGAAGAAAGGACACATTCAATTTATTGCACTGCATGTATACAGGAACTGGAAACCAATTAGGCCCTGAGAATGATAAATGGGCATTTTTATAAGCAGTTTGCTTGATATCCCTATTAAACAGGCCTCAGTGAATTTTCCACTTCATCCCTGGCGACAGGGGATTCACTTAAATAGCTAACTAGAGGCAGAGCCCCATGCAGATCTGCACCAGGGAAAATGACTTTCACCACTTTAAACAGCCTGCCTTGCCAAAACACACCAGAACAGACTAGCTCATCTTTAGTGCCTTTAGAGGTTTTATGATCAGCATTCATTTTAGCTAGCTGTAACTTTAAAGAGTAGTCACACAGTGAGTTTTCTAAATTTCTTGCTTGTTTTAACTTGAGCCGGAAAACTGAGATGGACTCAGGGTCCGTGAGAGGAATGGTGTTTGGTCTCGTACGACTAAACTAAAACTATTAAAATACAAATTATGTGCATATAAATGAAACAAGCTCTGTAGTAGATATGCTGTACATAAAAGTTGTACATGCCAGCAAGTGAATATTTAATCCCTGACAACATTAACATTTTGACAGAATTATTAGCATAGTGTTATTTGTGCTCGTTATACCAGAAAGTTAGGTATAATTTTTTTTAAAAGTGTTTTCGTATTGTGTAGTTGTCTAAAAATTCAGGAATAAAATTTCTGTTAAGGTTTGCTTAACAGTTAGAACAGTTAACATGGAGGATTGAAAATCAGCATCACTTCGCTATGCCAATATAATACGTCTCACATCACACTGCTCTGTCAGCTATCAACAGTCTCTAACTATGGCAGGTAGGACTACGTGCTTCAGTACTCACTTCATCTTTGAGGCATGGCAGTGAGGAGGAAAGAGTGGAACGTAGGAACTGACAGCCATAGCCATAACCAAGCTACATTTCTGACAATGGGAAAAAAATATAACTTAATAGAAACTATTTAAGAAAGTTCTTGTTGCCGTAATTATTTCCAAGAACTGACACAAAGAAAGCAGGAACATTTAATGTGAGAATTCATGTGTTTTTTCTGTCATATTGTACTTTTGGTATCTTGTCATGTATTATGCATTGTTATGATTTTTTTACTGAACATTAAAATAATTTCAATGTTGTGGAAACCTCAGTGTAATGAGGGGGACTCAGAGGCAGAATGAGGATCCATGTGGGAGACGATTAGTACAAGTTGTGGCAGAAACACAATCCAAAATCTAAAGGTCATAGCATGATAGGTCATAAACGTTAATATCTAAAAGGAATCCAAAATAAGCCAAGGGGACAAACAGAATAAAGCTCTCTGAACAAAGGCAAGACTTTCCTATGAGTAAATGAACCACTTATATATGTAAAAGCAGGAAGTGATCCAGAAATGACTGTCAAAAGTTGTTCTAGTAGTCAGGTGAGCATGAACAGGAGATGTCCTGAGTCCTCGTTACAATCAGAAGCATCCACTGGGCTTGTGTTGGAATCCTTAATTTATCTAATATTGTCTAAATGCATCATCACTAGTCAAAGATCTTAACAGAACAATGGAATAAAACATCCAATAAATAACTGAATGAATGAATGAATCAATGAAGATCTCATTTCTTTTTATATTAGTGTTTGCAAGCATACTACTGTTATTTAACTCAAGAACATAAGGGAAATGTGCCGTAATTCAGACTCCTATAAACCCAGAAGTAGGTTCAGCTCGCTTCTGTGCTCCACTAAGCTCAGACTTTCCTCCACATTCTATCTGGCTCAATAGCTGACTGGCCTCTCAGTCAAATCCGACATGCTTCTCATAACAGCCCTGATCAACAAATGGGGGCTGAATACAGAGCCAACACTAATCAATACGTTCCTTTGTGAAGGACTAGTACATTCTACAGAGCCATCAGTCTGCAGTGAGGCATTGACTAATCCACAATCAGCCAGTGCCCTTAGAGAACAGACTGTATCACTGTCTCACAATGAAATACAACATAATACTGTATACATTAATCTCTGGTTAATTCAGTTTGGGCCTATTTGTTGACTGCTGTTTCGTATTGTCGGCTAGTGAAGATTCACGCGCTGAATACACACACAAAGACATAAACACGCAGATATATTTTCACATATACACATACCAGAGGCGACGTGGTCTGTGTGCTGTGAGCTTGGCGTTCTGGAAAAGCTGCCTGCTGCAGCCTCATGGGAGGTAATTATAAAAATAAATACAGAGGAGGCTGTAGCTGTTAATAAATGCGTGATTGTTGACAGTCAGTGTATTGTTTAACATGCATGGTGAGGGGCTCTGGACACTAATGCTAGAGCATTCAGGCTTGTAGCAAGCATAAACACTCATTCAAGACTTTATATAATAGATAATATTGCTGATCAGACAGCTGACTCACTGGATTTTCTGCACAAGGCATAGATTTATCTATTCACCCATAGTGCCTTAACTTTATTTGTTCATTTGTAAATCCGAGGATCAAAACAGTCAATTCTGAATCTCAAAGATTTGTACTGAGTTTGGTTGCAATGCAGTGAGAATGACTTCTTCCCCCTGTCTTGATATCTTGATGAAGGATATTTTGCCTCTTGAAAAACCTAACAATAAACATCCTTGAACTGAGTGGAAAAGCTTTGCTATTGTGATGCACAACCTTCTGAGAATCCAACTGACAAGAGGAATGTCGAGGTAATAAAATATGTTTATCATCAGGAAAAATGAAACTGTACAGTTATTATATCCAATCTAGATCCAACAGCTCTGTGGCCACTGTAAAAGCAATTACCATCAAACTACCTCTCCATTATTGACTTTGTTAGCTACTTATTAACCACAAGACTGTTATCAGATCATTGCAAGTCTCACTGTGGTCCATGAAATAAACCTCAAGAACCAAAATACTTTAGGATGTCATATTGTGGCATTTTAGTTCATATAAAGACCCATAAATGAGAAAGTGCTTTGAAAGTGCATTAGGTCAGAATCAGACTGGGGTCTAGAGTCAAACAAATCGCCACAGAGAGGCATCACATGGTTCATTTAAGGTTTAAAGGCACAAGGAATAACTAAAATGAATCTTGAAAAAAAGTGTATATCCCAGTTCCTGATATTTGAGGCGAATACAACTGCAGTGTTAAAGCAATTTTTTCTACACTGCTAGCCAAATACTTCTGCTCACTCACTGGAATTAGGGGTAGCATTTGGATATGTTACAGCCAATCACACATAAAAATTCAGATGGTATTAAAGAACCTAGACTAAATAACCTTATTCATGGGCCTCAAACTTTCAGTGGACTTCTGGGTCCAATTATGACATTAATAATGTATCTATCAGAAGTAATAAGAGGCACCCTTATCACCCTAGGAAACGGGCCACACGAGTTCTCAGAGAAATACCTTTGAGGTTTTGCTTTAGTAGCATACTTTAGATGGCTTTGTATTAGATCATATTAAACCTGCCTGCTCTCATTGTGCCTTCTTTATAATGGTGGTCCCGTACAGTAGGGGCCGCTTGATCAATTTGTTTAATTGAATGTAAATAATGAATTCCCAGGGATAAAATTTAGCCCCGTTGGTAATTGCCTGAGATCACAGCCCCCAATTCCCAACTTCAAATGCAAACATGAGGCGTGAGGGTAAGTAATGACAATCTTAAAGCAACAGAAAAGGACAAGGAGGACTGAGAGAAAGATGGCGAGGGAGGGAGAAAACCGAACTAATGAGGTACAAAGACCTAACGAGTTTGGCGAAGAAAAAAAATCAAGTGTTTCCAAAGTCATCTTTAAACTTAGTGAGATGAAACAGAGGCACGGCAGTTGTTTTTGACAGCTCAGGACGAGTGGGGCCACAGCTCTGAGAGAGTGGTAATTCCCTATTCCTTTTTTATTATCCCCCACTCTCTCTCTGCTGGGAGCCCCCTCGTCTCACTCCCCAATCCCAACATTGATTCTTGAATTAGACTGTTTTATTGAATAATTAATACACTGCTCCTTGTGATTGATGATTTGCATGGCTTGAATATTAGCTTTTCAATCAAACGCTGCTTGTTCTAATGTAATCATATTGAAAACATGTCAAGAAGTGTTTACCCACTTTGCGTGTGATGTCATCCTAAGTAGCACCACTGCTGCTGCTCAATGCTCTTCAGTGGGGACTAGCCTCGTTGAGCATGCATGCACTGCTGATTACACGGCTCTTGAGCTCCGACAGCTTCGAAAAAAGGCCTGATAGATTTTTTTTCTCCACTCCACTGAGAGCCATCATTTCCTCTCTGAGTACCTCTTGCTGACTTCGAGAGGGTGGGCTCCTATTGACTGACAGGCCTGCAAGACAGGGAATAGAGCGGTTGTCAGAGATGTAGCTAGTATTTTCCTGAGCCAGTGCAATGGCAACCTAAACTTAAAACATACATATAAATAAGCACAGAGACCAATATTTAGATTCTGTTTTAATTTGAGAATGATTGAAGTGGATTTGCAAATTCCTCCGTCAGTAGGAGTCAGTGTTTATTTGCTTGTTTGGAGTTCATTTCAGGGAGCATGTCAGCATGTGACTGGTGTTTGAAAACGCTTTGCCTCATTGAATGTCTGCTGTGTTTAGACTTCTCCAAACACGCATAGCTAAATAATTTACGCCAATCACACTAATGACAGGGAGGGATCACATTGAGCTGGGGAAGACTGGATGAGTGATGATCAGGAACCGGGGCCGTCTGTTTGACTAACACTCACAGCCCAGCCTCCCACCACTCACCAACCTATCACACGCATCGGGTCCTGTCAGTACACAATTTTTATTTGTAACTTGCCCTGAAACAGCATAGTCAGTCACTATAGTCATCTTGCCAATTATGCATAATGTAATCATTGACTGATTGTCAATAGTAACCTAACATAATTATGATGTGATTTATGCTAACATTACATACAGCATAATTGACAGACGGCTTCTTGTCTGTCTAAATTTAGTATCTGGTATTTGTACTACACCAAAAGCAGGGCATAACATTGCACAGGTGAGTTCTCCTACGGAGTTCAGGCTTAAAAATGCTTTTATTGCTAAAGCTGAACAGTGAATGCAGCATTTTAACTGGGAGAGCAAGACAGGATCATCTCATTCTCTCACATTAATAAGGACCTTCATCTGCTTATAAACTATCCACAATAAAATGTCACCTAAGTGAATGACTGGTTTTCTCCTTCAGGAAGTGTTGAAGTACTCTGTAGAGCCGTACAGCCTGCTTTGTCATTGGAAAGAGAGTCCTGTTTGCTGTAACTGTCAAAAAGAATATGTGTCACACTTGGACGACCTTCATATGGTGCCCAACGAGCATGATCCATAAGGGGTGATGAAATTCCAATTCTGGCTAAGACAAGAACAAAAACAGGCACACACAGAACTAAAAGCTTATTCATATTAAAGGCACCTTGAAGAAAGCGGCCTTTCCCCCGGGCTTACTACATATCTGATATATTATTCAAAAAATCATTAGGCTAAATTAAAAAGCTGTTTGAGGGTAACCATATCCTTTAATGAGACCAAGAAGGGAAGAGAAACATTAAAACAGAACTCTAGAACAGAAACACAATACAAGCCGAGCCAGCAGCCATCGATTATCAATCAGACGGGTCACTATCTTTCTTTCGCTGGACAGTGCTGAGGAGCTTCTACAGGGAGGAAAGAAATTTACTCAAAAGCTTTTCATTACTAGCTAACACTGAGCTATTGACAATTAAAGGAGAGTTAGACCATTCGTCAATTAATATTTCCTGAGAAGGAATTTCTGTACCAGTAGTATATAACAAAAAAAATGCACTCACTTCAGCAGATGAATTATGCTATTATGATCGTCAACCTTTTGTGCACATGTCTTGTGTTTTTTTTTCAGCAAGAGTGAATCATAAAATCTTTTACATCATGCATTTGGCAGCATTATGATTTACTTATGAAATGGCGATATGATATTTGAGGCTCCCTGTGCACTGCTGCGATCTGTTCCAGTTCCAAGCCCAGTAAACTAGAGCTGTAGATCAATTATTGCTTTGGAGCTGGACTGAAAAAGTAGGCTGGCTTGAAGTAATTCTGGCGAAGACTTCAACTAAAAGCAAAGGAGACTGCAAGTGTGTGCAGCTATTTACACTAGAACACCTGATTTTCTTTAATTGATTCTCTTATTTATTTTTGTGGGGAAATGGGCAGTGAAATGGTAGTGAATGCCTGCCTGAACAATAGGTTGCATTGTATGGTGGTCAAATCTAGCAATATAGCTTTAGGCTAATCGTATACATTATATATGTGTCACTAGTGTAAGCTGCATTTCAGTAAAAGATGCAGCCAGCAGAGATGTGTCTGTGAAACGTGGGACATGCTGTGCTTTCTCCTGGCAGTCCTGCCTACACCTGCAGCTGACAGAGTAATGGGGTAGCAGAAAGAGAGAGAGAGAGAGAGAGAGAGAGAGAGAGAGAGAGAGAGAGAGAGAGGGAGTTGTGGGGCTGGAGATCTTACATGGGCATTGTATGACACTCAGGTTAAGTTAACCTTGGTTGGAGGTGAATAAGGGTTTATCATTTGAGAAAGTGGTATGGTTGTCTCTCGTCTCCGGCTATCCTGTCCTGTCAGACATCTCTTATCTCATTTCTCTCTCTCTCTCTCTCTGGGGTGTCTATATCAGAGTGTTTATATGATAGACACCCCAAGCAACTTAACCTTGTGTCTGTCAAACAGACATGAAGAAGAGAGCAAAATCAACCAGCAAATTAAATACATGTAAGACAGATTCTTGTCAGTTTACACACAGTTGACACTGTTTGTGCTCAAGAGCCTTATCATTTTAAGTTGCACCCACTGTTTAATTATAGCACAGTACTGATGATCTGGACACATTTAACGACTAATCTTTTGTCCTCATGTATGTGATGTTTATAATAATCGTAGTTGTGTTGAAATTAAATGAAGCAAATGGTAAGAGCACATGCCTTCATAATGGGAATAATCAAAGTTGCAAATGTTAAAATAAGCTGCATGACAATTTAAATTTTATAATAAATCCATTAAACATTCCAATGAAAGAGAGTTTAACTGTCTATTATATGCTTGTCACATGGAAAAGGTGTTTCAGTTGTGAGACAAGAGCCTTCAGCAGAAGTTAATTTAAGCCCAGTGTCATCCCTCGTTACTGCCCTGTTAGTCTTGTTTAAAGTCTCCCTCACAGGGCCACCATGGGTAGCAGGTGGAGGAACTAGCACTGAAAATAACCCCACAGTCTGTTTCTTAGCTGCCCACTTTTAGACTTTTTAGACTGGTGGTGCTCTGGTCTCCTGGACCTGCTTAGGAAGGAAAAGACACATGCTTCTGGAGTTGAACTCTGACCTCCAGCCTGAGTGAAAGCTCTCTGTCTGGGGTGCTATCAAACGGGACAGTCGGTGCTGTTCAATCAGATGTAATTACTGGCCTCCATTGTACTGCTGTCATCTGAAGATGGAAGCGGGGAGCAGAGCACTGAATTATGGAGAAGATGCTTTTCACCAGAGACGTGACTCAAAGTAATCTTTCAGGCATCGTACCTTTCTGCTTTGTATGCGTAACAGAGACAGGCATATTTTCACGAGAGTTTTTTTATGTGCTGATGGCTGATATTGAACAAGTGCATTTAGCAGTGTAATCAACATCTTCATCAGGGCAAAGTAATGTCTTTTGAAAGCAACCATTGGCAGATGATCTAATGGCAGTGATTTCAGCACATGGAGAAGCAGGGTTAAAGGCCTTGCACAACACAAGCACATATCTACCATCTGTACCTGCTCTGCGTCTTAACCACAGTGGGGGGATCTTTTTGGCTTCTTCGAGATGATCTGTTTGGTCTTTTTCAGTTGGAGAGAATGGGCGACTCAGGCCAATTAAACTCTGTTCTTGACACAGTTACCAAGGCGACAGGGAAAACACATCTCACCAGTCGTATTTCTATTCTCAAAATAGCAATATCAAGGAGCAATTCGACAGGTGTATGATGGTGCGGTGTGACATGAAGAATTTAAGAGGAACTGATGGATGGACCACACGGGCCGGTTGACTGGCTGCTGTGGGCGCATACACCGGGCCGAGTGAGATAGGGAGCAGGTCTCCTGTTTAATCCCCTGGCCTGTGATTATTAAGTGAACAAGGCTGTCTATTTTTACCCTGCTCTACCTTCAGGAGTTAAATTAGAAAGGTAGCAGATCTTTGGTTTACAGCAAGCAGAGCTGAGCCCTGGTACTTTTAATTTGAAAGTTGGTGATACTAATAATAATGTATTACAGTTTTGCCACTGTGTTTCAGATCAAAATGCATTTTTCAGTCAATGTATACATTTAATCCTTCATGCAAAATGTGTTCTTATTATCACATGACACAATGACTTAATATCATATAATATCAATATTGAAAACTCATAATAATATAAAATTGTTGTGCATGGTCCCACATGGATACCCTAAATATTACACTTCCCAAAACCAGTTTAAGCCCCAAACTCCTGCTTGCTTGTGTGCATGATCTCACTTGAATACTGTAGATTTGTACCTAAGAAATGCTGTTGTAAATAGAAAAACTCCTATGTTCATCCCAGGACAACTATTCAAAAGACTAAACACCCTTTTAATGTACTTAGTCCTGTTTGACTTCATAATATACAGTTGTGCAGAATAACAGTTTATAATCGCACTACTGAGAGTCACTCAGAAGATAATGGGTTCCCTTTTCAGTCTGGTTTCTCTCAAGGTTTTTCTTTTCATCTCAGGGAGTTTTTCATTGTCACCGTCACCTCTTTTTTCTATAATGTTTGCTCATTAGAGAACTACACTTACCTCTATTGTCCTTAATGTCCATTGTACAATGCAAGTGAATTTAATTAAATGATGCTCTCTTCACATTGTTGTCATCCATGAAAGAAATGAGGCTTCATCACTTTCTAAATCTCACATTAAATTCCTTCTTTCCCTGCATCTGTGGCTTGCTGTAAACATATGGACCAACTCAGCTCATATAAAAAGTTACAAATGGCTATGGCTAGAGCTGGTGACTGGAGTGCTTAAACTCATTCATATAAAATCCAACAAATCTTGCTCACTTGTTAGAATTGCTACACATGTTGGCAGTGGAAGAGCTGAAAGGTCTGAGGCCATGTCTAACCCAATCCAGCCAACCAGTGACATCTCAGAGTCAGGGGGAGGCCAGGAGTGGTCGCTATCCTGGGAGCTCATTAATGATGCATGTTACACATAGTCCAGTGCTAAGCTAATTTTTCCTCAAGCTCCTCTGGCTGCACTTCACAGACACAGACACACACGCGCGCACACGTGCGCACACACACACACATTCCCTACCATCTGGAAAACACAGCCTTCAAACATCTAGTGAGGGAACCCAGTGCCGACAAACACTTCAGCATTTGTGTGTGTATAAGTGTGAGAAAGTGTGTGTACGTTTCCCAATGAGACCATGAGACTAAAGCTAATGATTTACAAAGTGGTGAGATTCAGTATTGGTGCCAGCACTACATTCCAGCTCTAGCAGTTTCTTTAGATGCTCTTAATACAGCACAAGAGGAAGCATCCTTGGCTCTGTGTGATCCTTCTACCAAGCAACCATGTAAAAAAAATGTTTCACAGCATAAAATTCATGACATAAGCAGCTTAGATGCTGTCAAACACTGGAAATGTAACTTGGCCTTTAGTGCAGCTTCACTGAGTGTTTCAGAAATGCTGCTATTAGCCAAAAGGTATAATTGAGTTGTTATAAATAAAGAATTTATGTGCTGAGAAATTACGTAGCATGGTAACTACCAAGAACAGAATCCAGAGCATTTAAAAAAAAGATATGACTGCCTTCTGAAATTGTAGGAGATCTGTGTGCCACTTTTCTAGACAAGGATAGATGCAATAGGCTGTGTTTTGGACAGTAAAGGTTATTGCTCTAATAATTTTAAATGGGTAAGATGAGAGGTTGTTAGTGTCTTGTGTAGAAGATGAAGTGGATGGCTTGCAGTGATCCAGTGAAAACTAGCTCTTGCTCCATTTCCCTTGTCAGTCTTCTGCACCTGTACACCAGATTTACTATACAGCCCCCTCACATGTCTATATCACACTTAGAAAAAAGTGATAATAATAAAAACTTTACTTTTTACTACAAGAACAGGAAACACTTTAGCTTCAGAAACCCTTCTCCAGCTGTCTCAAACACATTTTCTTTGTTTTGCAATGAAATATCAAAAGCTTTCTGCTCTTATTTTTATTTACCCTAAAGCACTGAGCAACTACCTTGGTATTCAACTGCAGAGGCGTAAACTCACACTTGTTTTGTAGCGTGTTGCACATCTTTTATAAGGTAAAGGTGCCCCATAGAAAAAGAGCAGAGGTTTAATCTGAGCTCGACTACAGAGCATCAGCTCTCAGTCAAGTGCTTTATTTGGCTCATTTCTTGAAAAACAAATATTTGTGGAGCTGTGATCTTTATAAAATGCATGTCATCGCCAAGGCGTGCTCTCCACCAAAAAAGATGATGTTTTCCACATGTAATCAACTGCTCTTGTTAGATCAAAGCACACACACTGATAGTGAAGTTAAACATCGGAGCAGTGTTTTTCATGTGTCACGTTTTCACAGAACTGCACAAGAACTTGAGAATTACAAAAGCAAGTTTGCATTAATGGTAGCATGTGATGTGTAGTTCTTTTCAAAGTCATTTTCAGTAGAAAACACACACACACACACACACACACACACACACACACACACACACACACACACACACACACACACACACAC
>JAQQZR010000035.1:11504860-11524574 GCA_030068235.1 Notoglanidium macrostoma | reverse complement strand
ACACACACACACACACACACACACACACACACACACACACACACACACACACACACACACACACACACACCTGTACTATTTATTCCACACTGCAATAAACTTCCTCATCATTAAATATGGTATCCAATAGATGAATTTGTGAAGGCATCATTCATCTTAACTAATTAATAATGAAAAGAATTAACAGTTTATAGTTTGGACATTAAATACAATATATATATATATATACTGTATATCACCATTAATAACATCTTAAACAAGCTACAAAAGGTTTATTAGTTAGTAAAGCTGTAAAGCATTTACATCACCTTCAGTGATTTCTCATCTGGTCAGCTTTGATATTCCATCAGTTGTTTTTGTGCTGAATGGAATGTATTATTAAGCATGTACATTTTATATCTTAATGACACATACCACTAACAATTAGCGAGGTGGTCTGTATAGTTAAACTAATGTGAAATCAGTAAAAAAAAAAAAACCCAGCAACAACAAATACACAGAGGCAGATGAATGAATGGCAGTGGTCTGTGCTCCAGACCTCCATCACAGACCCCTTTCTCATTTTAAGCAAGTTGAAAGGATCAGGTAATTGAAAAAGAAGACAATCCTGGCAGCTTGTTCTCTGCAGATGCTGATGAAAAGGAAGGTACCAGAGGTATTAAAGCATTACACTTTGGGGCCATTTCTTTATATTTCTTTCACTTGGGACATGGGTGTGTGTGGGGAAAAATGGGTTTTTAATGACAACACCTGAAAAGTGTTTTCCATCCAGCCATGCATCATTGTCAGCTATGAAGATTAAACCGTATTGTTTCCTTTTGGAGGGCTGACAGAGAGGTGGAGAGGAGGGAGCCAGCCAAATGCAAAGCGCAACTCAAGATTAAATGCCCCCCTCCCCCCCAAAAAAAATCATAATACAAAAAACCACAAACAAACAAACAAAAAATACCCACAAAAAGCCTAAAATGAAAAAAGTCTTTCCTGTACTGACCGCCATTGCAGGCCTATACTGCATCTGATGTGTTTTCTGTTTTTGAAGTTATGTGCAAAAAAAAAGTTAGTTTCTGTTATGACTTATGTTATAGCAGCTATAAACAATCGTTCCCTCAGCAGCTGCTCCTATATTACCTATTGAATGTGACAAAAAAAGTCTGCAGCTTGTCATGTGACTGTAAAACCATAAAACACAAACTTCTCTTACTTAAAGACTCGCCCATGTTTGGGAGCGTCATACTGACTGTTACCAAAAAATCTGACGCCTGTGACTCCTTTCATTAATATTACTTAATTTTATATTACTATATTATATTATATTACATTAAATTATATTTTAATATATATATATTTTTTTAAACCCTGTTTATAATTAGCATTATATTAAATGGAGCATCTGCAGTTCAGTTCCTTGTGAACGAGCTGTTACTATAGACATGATAACATAGACTTGTGATTTGAATTTCAGCCAGCACTACAGGTAGAGCTGTGTTGTTATAGAGAATTAATAAACACCTTCTGACCAATCCGAATTGAGAATTCAACAATACTGTGGTATACAGTGCAAATCCCCTGCATTATGTGCAGTATTGTACATAATATCAGTATTCAGTCTTTCTATTCTTTAACAACATAATTCATATTCTAATTGCTGAAGCGGATATTTTTACTGTGATCTGATGTAAAAAATGAAAACCAATTATATTACACATCGTCTATACATCTTTCACATTTTCGCTTTCTATCCCACAGTACATCACCTCTTTGTATCACACACCTGTCTATTATTAATAGTTTTATGATTTATAGGCAGAAGTTCCATAGCCTCAAAACAGTCAGATACACAATTATCCAAAGCCCACCCTATATGAATGCCATTTTTCCTGCTGATCTCTCCCTATAAACGACAAGGCCATTTGTCTCCTTTTTCCCCCAGTGTGAGCAGTAATAAGCCATCTGGTGCATCTAAACATGAAGGATTAAAATGATATACAGTATGAAAGCTTTCTATTCAATTGCTAATGTCCAAGATTTGGGATCCAGAGGCCAAAACTGACTTTTTTTTTTTCAAAGAAACAGAGACAGAAAAAGACACAGAGAGATAGATAGATAGATAGATAGATAGAGAGAGAGAGAGAGAGAGAGAGAGAGAGAGAGATGGAGGAGACAGAAAAAGAGAGAGGAAGACAGAGGAGAGAAAGGGGTAATTATAAGATTTCCTTGCTGAGATGTTCCATCTCTGGTCCATGCTGCATACAACTGGAGGAACTCATTTACAGAGATAGAACAATGTCTACCAAATGTTTTATTGGCTAATCCCCCTCAGTCCTTTGTATTCATTGTTGACTGCTTGCATGAGCCTTGGGAGTGGGCAGACTCTGGGCCATGGTGGGTCAACATCAAGCCCCTGTGCCATGAGTTCCATGGATTCCCCGTGTAATTATTTCACTTTCCAGCACTAAATCGTAATGTGGGCTTCTGAGAGAGAGGGAATAAATAAACGGGGGCATTTGAAAGACCCAAAAGACAGAGCGATAGTGAGAGCAGGACACACTAGAGTTTGATCTCTAGCTAAGCTGTGGATAATGGTGGGGCTAAATTGGCCGACTGTGCTGTCTGGCTGGCTATCACTGCAGTAAGCACAGTGATTATACCAACTCTTGCTGTGGGACAGTTAACTAGGCGTGGGCCACAAGCATGAATAATATCACCACTGGAAGAGAATAAATGTAAATACATACAGTATTTTGGCAAAAATATATTTACAATGAACTTTCAAATTCAGAGGCAAGCATAATAATTGCCATCTTTTGTCGGTGTCAAATTTAAAACTAGAGCTCAATCACTGTAGATACATTCGTATTAAAACCATCTTTCACTAATAATAGATACGATTACATGGCTTAAATAATGCCAGGGGCAGGACGTCCGTTCTGTAGGAGGACACAGGTTTGTGTGTGTGTGGTTTCATTCACACATTGTACTGTACTGTAAAATACTCACTTCAGTCTTACCTTTTCCTAAATATTCATTTACAAGGGAAACAGCCATGTGCTAATTGAATGACTACTCTAATGCCACACTGATTTAACAGAGGTGAAACCTGTCTAATGTAATTAATCTGCTTTGCTTCAGGCTCCACATATACTAATCAAATGAGCCAAGCTCTGGAACTCAATCAGAGAGGCTCTTAGTATTCCTTAATAATTTTTAAAGTAAAACTACAGAGGTAACCGGTGCCTCCTGGTGGACCCAAAGTGTATGGTGTTAGTGTGGAGGTTCACATTTTCTATGGCATCACTAAATCAGCTGATATAAACACTCCTGTTTTTTGCCATTCAGCTAGAAGCATAAGCCTTCTATAAATTAATCTCAAGATTTGTTATATTTGCTCACAGATCCAGATGAATTATGTCATTATTTTTCGAAATAATATTTTCAGACATAATATAAACCTGGAACACTGAGATGGGTGAATTATGTGAAATTATATTATTATATTCCAAATATTCTATTATGCTAATAATAGTGGTGCTTTCAGTGATTTCAGATAGATCAAATTTCTCATCTTGTCCACCAGTTGAATGTTATTCTAAGAACATATTACAGTCTTTTTTAATTCAGAAAAATATGCACTGAAAAATAATTTTAAATCATTTTTAAGTTTGTGATTACATGTTTTACATTAGGCCTTTGATTGAGAAATAATTTTGCTGTTTTCTTTTGGGTTTTTTTGCAAGACATGCTTTCCACCCACCCACATCACAAGCAAACGTTATTTCCGACTCCTTTCCTCGAGAGTGTGTTTGTGTAAAGTGCTCTTGTTAGGGAGAATGGATAAGATGTAAGATGTGATTACCTTTATCACTGACCTTATAAAGCTGGTTAACTGCAGAATCCCTCGACCTCTCACCTGCCAACGTGCGTGCTAAATCAGAGTTTGTCACAGGCATAATGAACGCACACGAAGAAAGGAAAAAGCTAAATTTGTTAGAAGGAAAGTAATGAATTCTGGAAGTTTCCACTTTTTTTTTCAATTTTCGTTGAGATCAAAGCCTTGTTTCAGCTCTAATTAACAAAACTAATGCAGATTCCAGGCCTTCTGGCACTGGATAAGGCCTTGGAGGAATAGAGCTGGAAATTTTCTGGAGATTTAAATAATTAATATGACACCTTGAGCTGCACAAAGACAGAAGAGTCCCGTGTTCAAGTTTAGAACAATGTCATTGCCAAGTGTAATGCCATTTGTTCTGATGAAAATGAGCTGGGTGGACTGCCACAAGTTCATTGTCTGCCATTCTGGCGGATCAGCGAATTGTTGAGACCTTTGTTATGTTAAGAAGGGCCTTTCAGGGGAACTTTGTAAACCAGCCTCAGGTCCATCCCTGGATGGGGGAACTGAGAAAAGCTGGGCTACTTAGGGAGTTTGCGCTTGGTCATTTTATGGTTTCTAATCTCCTTAATCCCCGTTAGAAGGGGGCTTGTGAGAGACAAATCTGCTCCCCAAGGTCCTTAGGATTCAAACGCTGTGCTTGAGAAACTGTGTCATTTGATAACAACAATGGCAGAGGATAGGGTAAAGAAGAAAGAAGTCAAGCTGCTGAATAACCACTCTTTTTTCTCATTCGTAATCATTATTTTGCCCATGGTATTTTTTCTATATTTCACAACAAGCCATAAATTTGAGAAAGTATAGGTGGGATAACATGTTATGTGCACAGAACCATACATCTGGTCTGACCTTTATGCTAATGGACCTTATGTTCATCTGTGGCCAGTTGAGCCCTGAAACACTTTCTCCCAGTGCAGACGGCATGGGTGCTAAGACTGGGCCTAATCCACCCGCTCCCATTGAAGTGAATGCACCTCCAGTCACAATCTTCAGTGAGCTCACTTTATTATCACTCAATTAATACTGAATATGAAAAAGCAGACCAGACATGTCTGAAACCTCAAATTTACTGTGCAAAGACCAAAGCCAACAGGGAATAAGAGGTCACTCTAAAACAGGCAAATACAGAATGATCTGGAAATCTAAATGAGATTTTAATTGTCTCATTTCTCAAGCTTTTAATGCACAAGCTAGTTTAATGCACAATTTATAGATAGTAAAGCTATAAAAGATTTAGAAACAGAAAAACAAAATAGTAGGTCTGCTTCCTTTATAAGCTGTTTTGTTTAAAATATAACTATTGGCAAATGTATCTCCTATTCACTTGAGAGACTAGGACATGTAGAGGTTAGCTGGGAAGGAAGCATAGCTGTTTGAGACAGCCTGGAAAACAAACATGATTTCAGAGCCCCTTTCTTTATTTGGGGATGATATGAGAATGTTTAAAATGTAACATAAGAGAAAAGATTTAGCAGCAGTAAATATGTTTACTGGCAGATGTTAAATGCCTTTGTGAGAATCTTTATTTCCATATGATACAATAGGGAATTCATGGGACCAGGGAAAGGATTGTGAGATGTCTTCCTTCACTCTGGTCTGATCTGCATCCAGCATGCAGCAAAAAACTTTGAAGGTTAAAAACAACAATCACCAGTATAGTCAGTGGTAGAGATAATGGTTTGATGTTCCTGAGACATGAGGGTAAATCTCTGCCATTCATAGGAAAGATTAGAAAAAGACTGAGACTCATGTCTCATCATCATCTGTGCCTTATGATTGAAAGTAGCAATTTTTAATGGACCACAGAAACAATCAAAATTGAAAATAAAGACTATGAAAAGGAATAGACTATGTACACAAGGCTTTGTTTCATTAGGTTTGACACCCACTTACTTCAGTAAAATGCTTAGGGCAAAAACTATCATCTTTATATGTGCCTGATATCACCCTTTCAGGAGCTAAAGGTGATTTTCGCAGATGTTTTGACTCACTTTGGGAAAAATGAGGGGTGAAAAGAACAACCTTAAAGCATATAATCGAATAATTCCACAGAATGGTTAATTAACAAAAAAATTATGTACTGTAAAGCTCTGGTGGAAAGACATATTTGGATGGTGAGGCAACAAATGAACAAATGGGTTTTCTTTGAAAACAAACCTTAGAAAGCCAGTTCATATCTCCTGTGCCTCCTCCCTTTCTCCAGTCTGTCAAGCCTGTGAGTCCTCCAGGGTGAGGCTGTAATCATGGCTGTGCCTGTAAGCTCCCAGCACATTCTCATTCAGGCCCCTGCAGCAGGGGGTCAGGCCCAGTGATCCTCTGGGCGATGAATTTATTCACTTAATCTGGGGTACACCTGTAGGTCACGCCAGGGGAATGCTAATCACTCTGAAGGGAGGGCTGTCCTGCCCTAATCGTGGTGATCTGCATCTGAGACCCATTCCCCAGGGTCTGGAGGAGGCTGGGGGGACCTGCCAGTGACAATGCTGTCAACAGGGAGGCCAGGTAACTGGTGGCTGCTGCCGCGTGTCTTTGGTGTCTAATGGGAGATAAGGTCCAGCCATTTCTTGATCGTTTTAGCACCGGAGAGTGCTCAGATCTCAGACAGAATAATTTGTTCCCAATTTTCATGGTCAGATGTTTGGGGGACGGCTTGTTGGAGCAGGTGGCTCTCAGCCTTGTTGCCAGATGCAGATCTGCCTGGCTGGGGGACTCGTTCTCTGTCTTCAGACCTAGCGCCACTGCTGTTGCATCCTCTGCTGCTTTTTAAGGCAAGGTACTTCCAACACATTTCTCTTTTCTCTCTAAAATTCAAATTACCACTGTTTAGGACTTTGGCAACCAGCCTGAGATCTCTCACTGCTAAATATACATGAGAATCTCATGCTGGAGATGAGGAAGATTCTCATGCATTTTATTTGCAAAAGTGATTCATATTACAGAGGTTCGTTACTCTCAGTCTGTCTGGATGATCCAATTACAAATGTACTCTCTGATGGTTTAAAGATTAACAGGGAAAATTTTACCCTGTCACAATTTTATTTTGAGGTTGGCCCAAGAAACTCCATAAAAGAATAAATTATCGTGACTGCTCGACTCCATGCTAACAAAGTATTTTATTCACTGAGTATTTGAAATAAATCTAAAGAGTACTTTATATTTTGATCAGACCTCCGATCTCAGACAGGCACAAATAGTTTTAGCACAGCCCATATGACAGCAAACTCATAAGACCTCAACAAGGTGCCTAATAACTTGAGAACCAAAACCAAATGACTACAGTATATGGCAGAAGAACAAACATTCTCTCTTGAGCCTGAGGTCCCACGATTCATCTGTCAAGCATGTTTTAATAATTAATCTGTTTAATATACACTCAGCATCTGCTGGAGACAACTTGGAGCCTTTCACTCAGCCTCCCACCGAGGCCACAATGCTTGAAAGTGTTCAGGTTGAGTTCCACAAACCAGGTTCCATTTCTTGATATGTTTTTCACTAGCCCGATGAATCCCTACTCTGAAAGGCACAAATATGAAATTTTCCCCAGTGTGCATTGTGTGAACCAAATGGAGCGAGTGTAAATTAAATACGTTTCTTTCCCTGCAGCACAGAAATGATGTGAGATTAAGCCCATGAATATATACATGGGCCAGTGGTGACCTGTCTGGAGATGGCTGATTTCCCAGTGGGCCTGCTTGACATGGTGGGGCTTAGGGCCTGACGGAGGTGAGGAAATCCTACAGCAGGTCCAAATTGAACTTAATCTCATCCCTCATTGTGCTACAGATGACATGAAATTGCACAATAACCTTAATCGACAAGGAGCCACACTTCTTTGGCAGCACTTTTCCATGAATAACAGGGGCTTTCCCAGTCTTGCATCTCTTATATGCATGCTAGGAGCTGGATGATTAGGATTGTAATTTTTCTCTCTGGAAACCTTTAATAATGTCTTCTTGAACAATCAGTGGGTTAATGTGGTCAGGCTCAGACCAATCATAAACCAATAAGGCTCATCCGGTTGTTGGTCCCAGGCTAATCCACGCAGATCCATTTCCAGCACTCATGAGCGGAGGCAGCCTTTCACTGGAGCGCGTCTCCACCGTCAGGAGGAAAGATTCAATCAGTCCCCCGGGGTTGATTACAACCCTCTCCATGTTTGGGCTCCCCGCTAACAGGTGCTTCTTATTACACTGATAGGAAGCCGTCACTGAAGTGGTCATTAGCCATGTGACTGACACAGGCCTCGCTGAGCTGGCAGGGTTGAAGAACCTCTGTGATTGGATGCCCACAGGCGTCCGTCATGGACATCAGTTTCACTGTGTGTCCTGCCTCTCAAAACCATGGCCAGAATCAAACCAGCCCCGCTCACCAAAAGAAGCTATTTTCATCACAAGCAAAGAATCTCTGCAGGGCTAGGCTAGTTCATCTTGGAAAATAACACTGTACATACTAGATCATATTAATCTTACTGTGAATTATGATAATATTGCTTTAAAAAAACTGTGGAACTGGAAATAAGACATTAAAAAAACAAAGGGTTTCCAGTGAGCATGACTGTCTACATACTTTACTTTATGTAAGATATCCTTACCTTCCTCACTCTGGTCTTCTTGTCAGAGATCAAAATATTCACTTTGGAAGTCATTTTCACCGCACACAAGAATAAACAATTTTAGATCTCTCTGTTGGTATTCGGGAGTTTAAAAGTTCATATTGAGTGTGTTATGTAAGAAAACAATGTTGTTAAAATGCCCAGCGAACAATATCTGGGGCGTGACAGTCTCAAAGCATTGCTGATATTCTTGGAATCTAGGCACAATTACGCTAGCTGTTCTACAGCCGAGTGTGTAGAGGGAATGTTGTCATTATGGGTGGTAATTATGGGTTCACTTACCGCTGTGCATCTTTTTGGGAAAGCAATAAGTCTATTGTTACCAACAATGAGCTGGCCGCTACAAGGTTGTCAAGTCTAAAAAATAATTAGGCATCAAAATGAGGCTCTTTTTTAATTCATGTCATGAAACTCTAGAGTTAATGCTCGCATCATGAATTTTCATTGCATCATTACATGGGCACATGTAGACGAAGGCAAACAGGGCTATACAGCTCACGTCGTCATCTGCATGTGGTGTGCTGCAACACTGTATACCTTAATACCACCTACCACTCAGCTGGAGCCCCATTTCTTGTTTAGCTACGTATTTTAAAAATCCTGTTGTTTTTTATGATGAACATGCTTCATCAATTTACATAACAGAATACCTGTGGCAGGAGAAGGACGTTATTTTTCAGTTTTTCTATGCTGTTTGCAACTTTCTCTCCAAGGCAATGGCAGACAAACTTCAGAAGCAACTTATGTTAGAAGTTCTGCCGAAATTCTGATGAACTAATGGTATAGTCTCTGGTACTAATGCTAAGCATAACCAGAGGAAGAAAAAGTTAAATCTGCCCACAGATCAAAGCTTACAGGAAATACTGAATAATACTGCATAGCCCCTACAGCTTATTATCCACACACTTGAGTTTCATTGCCATTTCATGGTGCATTTGTAGTAATTTACCACAAACTTTAATGTGCAGTAGTAAGAAACTGGCATTGGTGTTAATACTTTATAGCCTTTTTCCTTCAACCAGTCAGAACCTCACCTCTGTTGACCTTAGCATTCTTTGCAGCAAAGTGTTTGATATTAAAGCAGATTGCTTTCATACCTACCTAAGTAATATCATATGCTTCACATCAGTGTATGCTCTGGCTAGCTGAATTAAACTGTACAGCAACTCCTGACTTAACATGGCACGCACGCCTGTGGGACACTCACATACACTACTCACTCCCGCTGGCTTTCCCAACACTAGCAGCGAACAAAGAGTTGTGTTTGGAGTAAGTATTTGGAGAAAGTACTATTTGCAAATTTGCACAATTCTGCCTGGCTTTGAAGTGCAAATTATTCCTTTTTTACACTTAAATACGATGGAGAAGAAGAATTTGTAAATTAAATATGCTTGATAGTGCTATGCTACTCCGCTCAGTTCCCACAGTCATAGCCACACTGCTAGTTTTATCACTCTGTTAAAGGGTTTTAAAGGTGCAGTGAACATGCTCAATTACCCATTGCTCCTGTGGGCATAGTCGGGAGGGCATACATCAGCTGGGCCTGATTTATTTCACTGTCCCAGTGAAACCCCTGTGAAATTCACAGCACCCCTCTGCCACAGTCCTGGGTCACTGATTAATGCTGATTACGGCTTGGATGGGTGCCCTTAAATTTCCTGTGCAGTGACATTGTTATAGCATTAATGCATGTGATACTTTATTTATATTTACAGAGTGGTGTTTAGTATAAAGTCGATTTGAATCCTTGTTGTATTTTCCTTCCTGTCCTTCCTGATCTGTGCTACTTCAGACAGGTGTGAGAGTATAACAAGTCTGCTTGCCTACACCCACAATAGGAGTAAAATAACCACTAAAAATAATGATTGCTACCTCACATTAAACCATGCTGGAAAGAATATTAATGCATAGAGAACTACACAAAGTGTACAATGAATTGTGTCAGAGAATGCTCTTAAAATAACGTCCAGACGTTGCACTGGGCCTATAAAACCAGAAAGACAAGGCCCACATACAGGAGCTCTGTTCCTTCATATTAGTCCAACAGTCATACAGAGGAAAACACACACACACACACACACACACACACGCACGCACACACACACGCACGCACGCACGCACGCACGCACGCACACACGCACACACACACCTTCGTGACAGAGAACACAGGTTTTGCTTCACTGGGCCTCTGCAGCTCTGAGCCCAACCTCCTTTGGTCACAATGCTCTGGTGTCTGCTGTCATCTTCTGCATCTCTTATGGCGTATTTATTGATTCTTATTAATAGACTCTTGACTTAAAGTGTGACCCCATTAGATCGTTCTATCTAGAGCCAGTCATGAGACCTGGTTTGGTTCCCAGGAGAGATGCCAGGGCCCGTCACTGCTAATCAGCAGAGCCTACGGTAAGGGAAGGAGGGGGAGATCATGGAGGCTTCACTGAGTGCTGAGTTCCATTCTGAGGACGGGGGAAGATTTTCCCTTGGCTTCACGACAATTATGAAATGAAAGTCTGATCTCTTAATGCTTGAAAAAGTCACTGGCTTGTCAGTCTATTATTTTAGACCGAAGACATGTAGAAAAGGTTATGGGGTGATTTATGTTCTGTTGCTAGATGTTGCTAGATCTAATTTACTAAGACGATCATGTCCAAAAAGTGCCTAAGCTCTATGAAAGAATGCATTAAGAGAATTGGTCACTAATATCAGCGGTAACTAAAAACATACCAATGAAAACACAGCCATGCAAAAATACAATGGACCTCTCTTTTCTTCCATTCCTCTTGTACTTGTGTGTGTGTGTGTGTATGTGTGTGTGTGTGTGTGTGTGAGACACAAACAGTGCTACACTATAAGTAGTAAGTAATGTTTCTTATGTTTGTCATTATGTACAGTGGTAATGCCTTACATGCTTTGCTGTGATTTCTCCATCAGTTAGAATAAACATAGCCCAGCATTAGTTCACATCTGTCACTCAATTCTACACGCCTATTTTACTGCTGGGGGTTGCTTATTAGTCTTGTTTTCAGAGACAGGCTGTGGTCTGTAATGTAGATGCATGCCCACATACACACACTCACACACACATAATGTCAGTGAGATTCACACTTCTTGTTCTATATAAACAAGCAGAACACTAATGATATCAGTAAAGCAATCAACACAAAAGCTATATATCCGTGCATATTTTCCAATTTCACCCAGACCCTCTGAAGACAGGAGTTGTAGAAACTATCATTCAACTTTAACATCATTAAGCCTGGTAGAAAGCTCTGCTTCTCTGTCTGTGTGGAAGAGAGTGTGTTGTAAACTGACCTGTAATGTGGTTGCTTAGCGAGGTTGACTGCCTTTGTAACATCTCCCCAGTGAACATGTCACATCAAACGCTCTCATTATCTCCTTCTGTCATTTGAATTCAATGTGGGTATTTTAAAACTCGGTACACTGCACTGAATGTGAATTCCTCCCTGCTTGCTCCTCTTCAAAACTTGATTTGAATAACATATGTTTCATCTTGACAAGGACAAAAAGAAAGCTGCTCCTCCACACTAATGAATGCTTACATAATTGGTAAGGTCACGTCAAACACTTTAAAATTATTAATCATTTTTAAAGTGATTTGAAGCTGCTAAGACTGTTTAATAGCCCTAAACAATTTGAACTGGGCATGCAGAAAAGACATCTTACACCAGTGTTTAATGAAGCCATTTAGTCCTGGAAGGTTTTTGGTTGGTGATGGGTTTTGCCTACTTTCACTCACATTCTATTCCTTTGAAAACTGGGTGTGATCCAGGAATACACCCTGATTGGGACACCCTGATTCACACCAAAGGGCAATTTACCTTAGCCAGTCCAACTACTGGAATGTTTTTGGAAGATGGGAGGAAATTGGAGAACCCAGAGAAATCCAAAGCAGACGACCAAGTACCGAAATTTCACACGGACAGTCACCTGAGCTCAGGATTGAACTGGGAAGCCTGAAGCTGTGAAGTGGCAATGCCACCAACTGCACCACCCTGGGTCTTACTAACACTCCTTAATTCAGGTGTGTTAGGAAAAATAGTAAATACAGACAATTTTCCATACATTTTCTGACCAGTTCTGCAGTTATGGGTAAGAGAGCTTGCCAACTTGACATCATTTGTGATTGAAGATGGAAGAATAGCCTAGCTGTGCACCTTTGAGCTGGAATCCAGGTACACTATCCCTGAAAGGGCTCTTCCTGCTAGAACTGCTGAAGTAGGGAAGAGTTTTGGTATTGCGCTCTCCCTTTACCAATGCATTCTCTCTGTCGGGGGGAGCACGATGTGTTCTCCTCCCCTAGCTCTCTGAAAGGATAGAAATGTTGGTGGTGAAGGTGATAACCCTTTTGTTTTGTCTGTAATCCATCACACAGGCTGTCAAGCTCAACAGCCAAGGCATGCTCCTGAGCAGCCCTTAATCTGACAGCTCCATGCATCAGAAAGCAAAGAGTGGAATTAGATCAAAGTGGCAGGAGGCAGTGGCGGATTGATGCGCTTTGCCATCTTGTTTGTATCTTCATACTGGCTGTGACGTGCGGCACCGCTACACCTTTAAAAGTGGGGTGACTATGGGGAGCCCTGCTTCTGGGACTCCCCCTGACTGACATTAATGCATGTAACCTTTGTAAAGGTAGAGGCTGAGTGACACACCAGATTACAGTACAGAATATTTAACTGCGTGTTTATGTGTTTGTGGACTGGGTGCAGGGAGGAGACAGCTGCTCCCTTGGTGCTCATCATGGCTGATTCATAAGAAGGCAGTGGGACCATAGTCGGTGTTAGGGGCAGACAAACTTTCAGGCCCTTACTTTTATAAAAGAATTTGTGTGGGACATTTATATTCAGAGGATGAGGAATTGTAGATCATGTGCCAAATGCCATGCACAGCCAGAGGTAAGCACCTAGTGCTGTATGGAAAGTCTTGACGCATTCTGCTTTGCATTAACTGGTAGCAGAAGTTGAGGAATTTACTTAAAAACTTACCTTGAAAGGCTGTAAATCTCTAAACAGATTTATGTTGAAATTACCCTAAAATTATGTTAACAGTTTCCTAATTTAGTTATAATGCCATGTGTTTAAAGACCATATCAAGTAATATGTCATATCAAGTTATGGTGGAGTAACTACATAATATTAATGATGCCACACATACTTTCTTTCTCAGCCTAACCTCTCGTCAATCCATATGTGCTGTATGACTGGTTAAAAATATTCAGGAAATATTAATCTTAATCACAAGTTTTGCCATGTGTGGTTTAGCATAACCTTCTCATTAGCGTGTGTGGATGGCGGCTACCTGCCTTCCCTCAGACACAATGTTCCCAGCTCACTTGCAAAGTGAAACACAGGAGCTAAATTCATAATAAAGCGCAAACCTGTTATTTCAATTGACCTTCGCCACGTCAAGCTGTCAATGATCTCAACCAAGGACTCAAAGTTTCACTCGCTGAGGCAGACTTCATGATAATGGGCATTTGTTTTAGAATATGGCCTTTAGGAAATGGTAGCCGTATTTGGCGAAAACGCAAATGATGTGACAGGGCATTTAGCCCAAGTGCATTTAAAAATAGTAATAGCAAGACAGCCGCAAGCATTTATGGAAATGGCCAAATGCTGATGCACCCTGTTATGCTGCAATTCCCCCCATTCAAAACCACAGCAACGACTGATGGTCCACCTTGTTTAGTTTGCATGCCATTTGACCTTTAATTGCAATGAATGTTGTTCAAGCTGTCAAATACTTTGACATGACTGCACATTTATCCCACAAAAAAATGAAGCAAAAACTGGTCAAATGAGGAATAATCTCCAAACCATACCCAACAGGCATAAACAGACAAGAAACACAAAAGGGAACAAAATGCTCGGGTTCTGAGTTTTTACTCTTACAGGAAATCTCTTCATCCTGTCAGAATGCACTTGCTAATGTTGATGCACTTTTGGTGTTGTGATAAGATATTTAATTATGTTTATGTCTTATGTTCATGAGATGCCTTATAAGACATATGATTGATTTAGCCATCTGCCAATGCTGCAGCGTTGCATTATTGTAGCTCCAGTAGCAAGCATGGATTATTGGGCTTGAGTTGCTTTCCAATGTGGATTGAAAGCAATGTAATAAATGCGATTTTGGCTTACTAGGGTATATCAAGAGCAGAAGGTATCCCCTAAACTATGGTGTCAGATTTGAATTCGTATATATAATTCTGTTTAATGAAGACATATACTTATATTAAAGTGAGCTTGGTTATTTCACTTTGGATGTCATTCACACTTTGAATTCTACAGTCAATAATTAGTCTATTGTCAATTAATGATCATAAAGGAACTTGCTAATTCTTGTGGCAAAGTTGTGTATATGCTACAATTTAAACCTCCATGGAAGTGTCATTGCAAAAGTCATGTTATGGTCAAAATTTATATAAGTAAGCAATTAAACACAGCTGTTTACTGGGTTTATAAGTTCTCATGTGCGATAGGAGAGATGGAACGTATGTGTGTGTGTGTGTAAGCACACATGCATTTGGCTAAGAGCACTGAGCCACATGCTCCCTGCTCCCCTGCAAGGGCAGAGCTGTTTGTGAAGCTTTTACAGGATTGAAGCATTTCATTAGCTCTTGTTAACAGTGTGCTAATGCCCCAGTGTGTTTTAAAAGCGTGCCCTCTCTCCTCTTGGTAAAAAAATCTACCTCAGGAGAACTTTACTCGGAGCCACAGCCAGTGCCAATAAATAAACCATAAAGCAAAGCGGATGGGGGAAACCAGAGTTGGAAATGTAAAGGCTGCTCCCATCATTGTGAATGCGCAACAGCTTTGCCCGCTTCATTTATTTTTTCACCCTATCAGCACATAGGTCCTTCAGTATTTAAATATCACTGCACATTCAGAATTCAACTTAAAATCAGAAACCTACCGCAAGAGGTTTATACCTATGTGCTACAGAATGCTCTCCTTCCCATCCTGCCTCCTTGCCTCTGCGTGTCACTCTCGCATGAATTTGCCTTGATCCTGTTAAGAGGACATAAGCAGAGGAGAAAGAAGATAGACAGGCGCAAAGAGCAAGTGTCAGAGTTAAAGGAAAATAGACATTATGCTTGCCAGGGGTACCATGGCATGGAGGGGCTCATGGCGTTGGAGTCTTTATGAAATTTAGATGATGCATCAGAAGGCCACAAGAGTTTCTTTGATTGTGGAACTGTGGCTGAAATATACATCAGTCACGTACTAGTCTTAGAGATTTGAGAGGCAGGGACACAAACACACGCGCACGCACGGAAACGCACACACACGGCCTGTTTTCACCCCATGTGTTTGGAGACAGGAGGATAGAGCTCCTCAGTGTCAGTCCCAATTTCTGTGATCTAAATGTATAAGAATTGATGGTGCCTTCCACCAAATGCTGTTATGGAGAACCTGGTTTGTTTATTTAATGAAGACCATGTCAGTGTGAATCTGCGTCCTTGCGCTTGAAACAGTGGCAGGTGTTGGTGGCAGATTTTCCTGAGACAGGGGCACTGAATTAACAAATTCAATTTACATAATACTTGTGAGGGAGGACTGGCCTCTCTCTGGCTAAGTGTTCCTGCTGGTGTGTGTGTGTGTGTGTGTCCGCTCTAGTCTCTTACTGCATCCAGATGTCCAGACACTAAGCACTAACTCTATAGACTGAGGAGAGTATTAGGCCATAGGGCCTCTTGTTCCCTTTAGAGAAAGATGAGCAGTGGCAACATACCCTTAAAACCTATATAAAGGTATATAAAGATGCTCTCAGCAATGAGCATTCTAACACGTGTCAAGTGGTATTCATTTGTTTTGTTTATAACTGTTCATTTACAGACATGGTTTCCTGTTTGTCTTTACTTCGGAGCTACTGTATATAGTTCGTGAGAATTGGTTGCAGTGAGATCACATATCAGATGGTGAAATTAATAGACAGCACACACACTGCTGAGCCCTCACCTGCACAACTGGCAGCTCCCAAACCCTACTGTGAACATTTCAAATTATTCAATTGGACGAATGAACATATGCTCACCCCCACACCACAGAGTTAAATTATGCATGTCCTAATTCGATTCCACCTCGTCTATTGAGTTCGAGCAAAATGCAATATGAAACACACTTTTAATTTGCTGCCTTTCCTTCGTTTGCCCTGGCCAATTTGGATGACTCATCTGCTCTAGTCAGAGGTTCCAGGTGATGCAGGGGAGCTTTTCCACATGTCACATGGCACCAAGACTACAAAATAACCCATGCTTCTGCTCATGACTCATTTGTCTTCATACTGTCTGAGTGAATGGTCAGTACTCACTGGATAAATCAATTTGTGGTCACGGTTAACTTCAGTAAAAGCTGCTTTATAAATCCATTAGACATTTAAGTGATAACATTCATAAGCATTTGAAACACTGTGGAATTCATAACAGTCTGAGTTATGTACTGTATGTCTAATCTATGAGCAGGAATTTCCATTGCAACCATATACGCTGTATTAGTGAAGTGTTGCCAGATTTTTGTCCATAACAATTACTATGCCACACACCCAGTTGCCACATTGTGAAGCACGCTTGTGATGTTTACTACTAAATATTGATAGACATCTGGTGTTTCATTCACCCTCAATCAAAACCACGCCACCCAGTGAAGTCAGTCCAGCCCTCCTCACTCTCTCTCTCCCTCTCTCTTTCTCTCCCTCTCTGTTGCTCTCTCTCTCTTGCTCGCTCTCTCTCTACAGCACACACTGATTTTCCAGGAAAATAAATGCCTCTAAGGCATGGTAGTTTGGCAAGCCAGTGGACGCATATTTGCCAAACTGCTTGCCCAAGAAATGTGTAAATGTAGAATTTGCTAATGCATAAGTGTACAGAAGATGCTGGACATTGAATTCCTCCTCAAACAGCATAATAAACCCATTGTTTGTACTTCGGAGGGAATTAGCTTGCACTCAGCACCTCCTATTTTTTTAGAAGAAGGAACATATGGAAAGAATGGCAAGACCAGAGTCAAGATGATGTCACATAAATCTGAGGAAAATAAATGGAACCATTATTTTCACGATTTTACAATAAAAATGATGGAGAAATTACAAAATAATAAAAAATAAAATGAGAGGAATGTACTTCAAGTATATATAAAAATATGAAAGAGTTAGAAAAATTAATATACTGGGTAAAATGATGTTTGTCATTTTTCCACCAAAATCTTTTTCTCACCAAAGCATTTTATGTTGCTCAAAATGAGCAAGTTTCAGATACTTCACTGGGTCAAACAAAGAAAAGACCCTTTGATCACTACAGAAAGAGTCACGTCTCTGGATTATTAGCAGATGAACCTAAAAGTGGAAAATTGAATTTGTTGGGTACGATTGATAAGAAAGTATAAAAAATAAAGTTATTTTGTCTTAATTACTCATAGCTGGGAGGCACCATGTCTTCTCTTCGCTTCTTGGCTGTCACATTTAAAGGCGACTCATGCAGCAAGTCCATGTGAGAGTCATTTTCTGTGTACTTTTGGTTATGTGTGTGTGTCTGTGTGTGTAGTGGCAAGAAACGAGCTTTCTTGCTGAATGGTAATCAAAGTGACAAAGAGTACAATAACCCAGAGGTTTGAAATGTAGAGGGTCTTTACGTTAGGAAAAAAACAGCAGCAAAACAGCGACCCTGAACATGTCTCTAATCGTTTCAAATGAAGTAATGAAGGAGATGTTGGCGAAGCCTGATCTCCTCTCCTGTTCCACAAGGTGCAGCACTTGTTTGTGTGAATGTCTGGCAATTAAAAATAATTGGGAAGCAGGTTTGCCTCTAAATCTTCCAAGAGTGCCAGTTATGATCTAATGAAGCTTCATTAGCCATGCTGAAAGCTGAGAGCTCTGTATGACAACGGCAATTAGACAGGATCATAGACAAAATCATTAAAAAATGCCCCGACTAAGATTAGCTTTTCACTTAATGACCAATTCATTAGCTAATTGATTTCTTATTAGTTACAGGCAGAAAAGCCTGCTTGGGTTTCTGCACAGCTAATTAACAGCATTTACACCATTAGTCAATTGCCTAATTTTCAGGAAAACAACTTTTGAATAGAATATGGCTCGGTGCTTCAGGCCACTCACTTTTCTTTATGTTTTTTCTCTCCAGAATCACAGGGCTATTTTTGTGTGTGCGATCTCTAATGGAGCCAATATTTCGTGATTATGCACGGCAGCCTTATGAAAGATATTGCATGCATGGGAGAGATTAAGGCCTTGTATACTGAGAGCGCTATTGTTTAGGTGCTCTGTGGAAGATTGGTTACGTTTTACATTTCGTATGACAGCACCCCCAGCTCGCTTCAAATTCATGCTCACCTCAGGTATATCAAAGAAATGGAGATGGAATCAATTGTTGTTTATAGTCATCAAATTTATCTTTTTTTTTTTTTGCTTCCATCTTTGAGCCTTTATCCTCCACTGTCTCTTCATATCAGCCTTAAATGCTTTTCAGAAAAATAGGCCTGATATACAATCCTGTAGATATTCAGGAAGCAAATTATTGATTGTTTCTTTTTAACTGTTAGTAAAATTATACTAAGAAAAAGACTGATTTTATTTTATTTATTTAAAAAGACTGAAGTGAACTAATAAAAAAAATGACCAACTTTGATATCACAAGGCCTTGTTATAAGACCTTGGTTTGGATTCAAAGCAATTTGTCTGAGCATGTGCAATATAGTGCCAATAAAGAAAATTATTTTCACACACTGTCCTAAACGAAGCCATGTCATGTGACACATCGAGCGCTGCTTCAGACGCACAAATGCATGTGCAATGACAGGTGGTCTGAGTGGAAGGCAGTACATAATATCCTTTAAGGCTTAACGTGATTGTATGGTCCATCTCTTGTTTTGGGGCCTTCTGGCAGTCAGTGGCCATGTACAGGTCTCAGTGGGGCTTTGCCTGGAACTAAAGGAGACGTGGAGGAGATGAGAGCCAGCTTTTTGGATTTTCAGAGCCTGAACTCAACAACAGGCAATGCCTGGGGGTGCTTCCTGATTGTTTTTATTGTTGCAACCAGGTACACACACTCAGGCAAACACACACGCGCACACACACACACACACACACATACACACATACACATACACACATACACATACACACACACACACACACACACACACACACACACACACACACACACACACACACACACACACACA
>JAQQZR010000035.1:11484692-11497986 GCA_030068235.1 Notoglanidium macrostoma | reverse complement strand
TGTGTGTGTGTGTGTGTGTGTGTGTGTGTGTGTGTGTGTGTGTGTGTGTGTGTGTGTGTGTGTGTGTGTGTGGTTATCCGATATTTTAAACAAATCCAGCATCTTTAAAAGTGAACATGCGTTAATTTGACTTCTTCAATTCATAGCAATAGTCATTAAAAATATTTTCCCAAAACCGTCCATAAATGCGTCAATGCTCCAGGAGTTCAGGCAAATCCGCTCATGTTACGGCACCATTCATATCACCTAATAGCCTTAATGAAATTATCGCGGAATTAATTAAACACGGCTCCCCGGTTCCTCAACACCGTAGGCATGTTTAATGAAGTGTAATCATATTAAGGGGCTCCACGGCGGCATTGATTTGGAGCAAAGCTGCTGAAAGTTGAATTCAGAAGCGAGAGGAGCCTGTAATTGCTCAGGACACGGCGGTGGGGGCTGGGCCGAGGTGAGCGCCGTATAAATAGTGTGATCTCCAAAAACACAGACACACCAACCGGAGTGATCTAAACCTCCTCCTCCTCCTCCTCGTACACCCCCCTTTCCAACATCCGCGCGTTTACTATCGAGCTCACACACATACACACACATACACACACACACACACACACAGAGAAGGAGAGTGCAGCGCGTTAGGGTCGTTTAAAGTGGATTTGTGCCATCAGGAGCGCTTCTTCTCCAGCCATGGAAGAACTCACAGCGTTCGTGTCGAAATCCTTCGACCAGAAGAGCAAGGAGAGCAGCAAAGAGAGCATCACGTACAGGGAAGTTTTGGAGAGCGGCTTGGCGCGGGCCAGGGAGCTGGGAAACTCGGAGAGCAGCCTGCAGGACATTACCGACAGCAACACGCACTGTCCCGTGCATCTATTCAAGGAGCACGTGGAGCTGGACAAGGACAAGCTGAAGGAGTTTAACGTGGCCAGGGCGAGCGACGGTAAGAGACGTGCACGGCTTTCTCAAACCGTTTCCGAGCTGAAGGAAGTGGCGCCTGAAAATATCCACTGCTAATCCAGTGTTCAGTCTATGTGTTTATGTTTTAGTTAAAGTAAGTGGAAGCCGCACAATGCACGGGAAATGTACCTGAATCAGTAAAAATGTTTAAAGTGTTTATAGAGAACATGTTGTCATTATCATGACAAGGATATAATTCTATGTTTAAAACGCACGATTTTTAGAATTTATGAATCTTATGATTAACTGTTGATCTTATTACCTAGTCTTTTAGTACGCAAATGACGTTACATGTTATAATAAGCCTTGATCTTGTCACTATTACAAGAACAAACTATAAAAATCTAGGACATTAAAATGTTTTAAAAAATACAAAGAAAGCAAACAGCAACAATAAAAAACCATAGACAAAAACAATTAAAATCATTAGGTTACTTGCAATTAAACCTGATTCACTTTACAAAGCAGTAGTGAAAAAACCCCATTAAATATCACAAGAAAAACATGATGTTTAGGAAACCGAAATATTTATAAACAAGTCTTATACCTTATCTTGAAGTAGGCCTAATACTACCAATACTACTACTAATAATTACAACAACAACAATAACAACAACAACAATAATAATAATAATAATAATAATAGTAATAATAATAAAACACTTATATTCACGAGTCAATAATTGTTGGCTTTTTGTGTGTTAATTTTTGGACAGTGCATTTTTGGGGGAACTAATTATTGCAAACATCGTTTTGCGCAAAATTAGGCGACACTTTTCAGCTGTCTGTTGTACAGTGTGTGAAGCTCTGTAAAGTCCTGTTTACAGAGTAGTCTGAGAAATACAGCTTTTTATATAAGCTAATATAGTTATATGTCAAAAAAAATATATAATCAGAACTAATAATTTATAACTAAAAACATATTTTTGTCTATTAAGAGAAAATTTTCAAAGGATACATGTTAAACACGTTCTTCATTTAAAAGTATTTAAACATAGCAAAAAACAATCGCATTAAATATTTACTATATTTAATAAAATATCTATTTCCGATTGTTATGCCTGTGATATAAGTTTAGTAGTGAGATGCCTAAGGACACTTTGTCTTTCTGTCCAAGTTTTCAATACTTCAGAAGATTGTAGGCAACAAAAGTATTTTCAATACTTCAGAAGATTGTAGGCTACTGTGGCAATAGCTACACGTTTTGCTCAGAGCGCTGTGTTGTTGTTGCTTGAAGGTACAGAAGGAAACTACTCTATAGATTTATCACACTGACTGGGTAACCTGTTTTAGCATAGCCTGCATACAGCTGTACGATTCAGCTTTCTGAGTAGTCATGAGTTTTGCTTTTTCGTAGGGATTTATGAGTGCAAAGAAAAGAAGGAAGAAGTGAAATCGGAGGACGAGGACGCCCAGGGTAAACTGAAACAGAGACGGAGCAGGACAAATTTTACCTTAGAGCAGCTGAATGAACTGGAGCGCTTGTTTGATGAGACGCACTACCCGGACGCGTTCATGCGAGAAGAGCTGAGCCAAAGACTGGGACTCTCTGAGGCCAGGGTCCAGGTAAGAGCTCGTACAGTGCTGTTAATGAACGAAACAAAATGACACTTTTTTAATGGACATTTAGGCATAGACACATTCTAGAGGCACAGTGGAAACGTTTAGCAGGCCGAGGTTATTTTTAGCAGACCGGTTTACACTAAACCCGGGTGGAACCATAATAAATGTCCTCTCAGGAGTGGTTTTCTAAAACAACCTTACACACAGTCAGTCTACACATATTAACCACTCTTCTATGCACTACCTTATAACAATATTATAACTATACGATACATTTGTCATTTTTAGACCCTGAAGGATTGGATGAAGATAAAAGGCTCTTCAGTACGCTTATTGATTTATATGCACCACCGTTGCTCACAAATGATTGAAGTCTAATAGGCCTATGTTCTTCAAGAAGACACATCCTTATCCCTTTGAATGTTTATTGTACTACTAATAACCAGTAACTATTACTATTACTAATCATCACAATTATTATTATATAAAGGTTTATATACAACAACAACAATCATCGTAATAATAATAATAATAATAATAATAATAATAATAATAATAATACATTGAGGTTATAATTTGACATTGTATGATTTCACTGAAAAATGTGACCCGGTATTATTATTATTATTATTATTATTATTATTATTATTATTATTATTATTATTATTTCATTAATAGGCCCTGGTCGTCTAGCCTAACATATTCGGTAACAAATGTAATATAGAGCCTGGTGTAATACATGTTTATAATTCCACCTAAAACAGCTTATAGGATTTAGGACAAAACCTCGAAATCAGCACAGTAGAGATTATTTCCTGCTATTACAGGATGTATGTGTATATATATATATCTATGATGCAGCTCGTCCAATTTAGTGCATGCTAGACTAACTGATATAAGACTAATATTTTGGTTAACTAATTATAAAGGGTCTTTATCGTAGTGTAGAATAATAGCATTAAAAATGAGTGTATCCGTGCAGGTATTTATGAAATTAAAAAAGTAATTTGTCAGTTTGGGCGAGTTGGAGTTGGGGAGTGAATGCGGACATGAAATGGCTCCTTTAGTTCCAGCAGCAGCTACGATCAGAGGTAAACTTGCTTATGTGCTGCGGAAAGATCTAACCACATCATTAAAATTAATGAAGAGATTGAACTGCTGCTGCAGGGGACACCTTCTTATGTCACACACCTCATTTTCTCCAGCGTTATCTTTGTAATATCTACCATTGGCTTGATATACTGTTCCCATAAAAATGCATTAGAAATAATCCAATTGGGCAGTGCCTGGTGCTGGGGCTCAGCTTTGCTCCGGCAAAAAGTAGCAGCTTCACCGCCTGGGCTTGATTTTTACAAAAATGTCCTTTCGGAGGCACAGGCCAAATCATATTATATAATGCTCATGTGAGCCAGTCTATAAGTACGGTGGCCTATTTACATAAAACGGCATTGCATTTAAAATGTGCTCTTTACATATTTTGGCACAAGATGCCGGTTGCACCAGAATGCAGACAACAGACCCGATGCAGCATGGGAACAAAATTGATTTGAGTTTAAAAGCTGGTGTTGAAATTGTAAGACACGAGGTAGATAGCCGATATTAACCTGTTACTGAAGTGTTGTACAGAAACCTCACACCGAGCAGCTGTCAGGAATCTAATTGAAAGTTATGAGACCTTGGTGAAGAGAAGGCAGTAATTCAATTACAACTAATATCTTTCGGTTCCTGGTGCAGAGCTAAATTAAATGTCATTATTCACTGTCTCTAATAAAAATCAAAAGGAAATCGGATTAGGGTATTTGCGAAATGTATCATTGAGTGGTCCTTAATGAAGAAATAACTGTCTAAACCAGTGTTATTCACTTCGCTTAGCATACTGATGGATAATTAGAATTGATCTAGAACTGAAAATTGATTTGTTTTCAATATCACATAAGGCACATATTAAACAAAACGTAATGACGAGAACTACTAGGTCAACAATACTAACACAAACGTATAATAATAATAATAATAATAATAATAATAATAATATGACACAGGCTTCAAAATAAAATTGTTACACTTCCAAAACCGACTACAGCAGGAGCGACACTGGTCTGGACCTTTTGCACGTCTGAAATTGTAATGATCATTAAATGATATCATTAGACATGATGATGCACTGAGCAGTTATGTCTGGGGTATACCACTCGGAAAACACAGCTGCGTTAGATCACTTTACTGATTTTCTCCATCTTATTATCGAAAATGCCATTCACACATTCATGCCCCTCATTTATGCACAGACACCCATTATGTTTCAGAAAAAGCTCGGTAAACTGTGTTAGCTAAATCCACATAGCTGTAGCTGCTGTGTCTTGACTATGAGCTTTATTAACCAGCGCTCTTTAAGGTCCTGTAAGTCACAAATTTTGTCACTGGAAAAGACGATTATAAAAACGAGATAAAAATTAGATAATCCTTTGGAAAGAACAATTGACAGGTCACTTTCACTTCGACCAATAACATACAGGCCTACCTTATATAATGTGCTTGTTATTACTATTATTATTATTATTATTATTATTATTACTACTACTACTACTACTGCTAAGATTTACACCGTTTATGACTGACGTTTGAAAAATGACTATATTTCAGTGAAAAAAATTTTTTTTCATCTTTTTGTACTTGATAATCTTTGCGAATACTTACCACATTTGGTCATTTTGTACATTCACACAACCTTAAACAAAGTGGTTACTATAACTGTATAGTATAATTTTATAAGAATTCATGATATACGCCGGCACATATATTTCATGTCGTCAGAACAAGAAAACACGCCCATTCCCAAATTAAGCTCCATGATCAGGGACTAAATATAATTTGGTAAGATCTGTAATTTGAATAGGGTAGAAGCCAGTCAACTTCATTCACTGTCATTTATGTTTCAGGTATGGTTTCAGAACAGAAGAGCAAAATGCCGAAAACAAGAAAATCAGATGCACAAAGGTAAACGGTTAAATATTTTCTATATAAACCATATAAGTAAGCCTTTGCCTTAACCGCTTTATAGGCTTTCAGTGCAGGCCAGGGAGAGGGTGAACATGATTTTCACTACTTCCTACAGTTTCACAAATTATCTGGTTTTCTTGTAGTCTACATCATGCTATTGTAGCATCATTAGCATCTAACTTGCTTATTTTGTGCATTGCATGCTTGTAGGTGTGATTTTGGGCTCTGCCAGTCACTTGGACGCATGCAGAGTCGCTCCCTACGTTAACATGGGCGCCCTGAGAATGCCATTTCAACAGGTATGAACATCAACTCCACCAAAACCATTTCTAAATTAACAAGGCACGATGAAAACTGAGGAATGCAAATAACAACGTTGCGGCGCGTTTACACAAAGGATACATCCAAACAGACTGTAGCAGAGATCATTTCATCCATATAGTAGCCTATCTGAGACCTCTAGATCCTGTGGACCACGACCCAAACCCAAAAATAAATTTAGGCTATAAAAATAGCAGATTACCGCAGCATGTGTTACTATATATAGAACATTATTTTGGCGTAGTATTCAGTAGGGTAATGTGAGGTTTGGGATAGGGTCGATGCAGTGCCCAGTTATGGTCCTGTATGTCTAAAGTTCAGCACAGGTTTCCGGTTTCACTGCTCACACACACCCCTGATTCAACTCATCAGTCAGATGGCAGCTCCAGCCTTAAATCCAAACAGTGGACACACCACTGGCTTAAGGGCTAAACACCCAGTGCACTTTGACTTTTCGGCATCATGGCAGGAGCGCGTTATCGAGAGGTTTGTATGCTGCGAAGGTCGCAAACTGGGGGCCGTGTCAGACCCAAGCGTCCTTTTCAACTCTGAGCCTCGATGAGAGGAGAGTGAGATTAGAGAGACCGGGAGACATTTGATCCAGTGTGTGTTTTGGAAGCGTGAGTGCGTCAGTCAGGCAGAAAAAAAGCAGCACTCATTAAGCTACGGTGCGGCCAGATTAAAGAGTTTATACGGTGGGGAGGAATATAGTGCAGACGGATATTGGCTGAGCTGCACTGGCAGGGCAGGAGGAGTGAGACCTGAATACTGACACCATACAGCAGCCCGGCTAGAGAGAGCGAGAGAGAGAGAGAGGGAAGGACAAACACTGGCGCCTCCATCTACTTTGTAGCAAAATGTCCGCCACCTGTTGTCCAGACGGCGCGAGCGGTGCTACAGTGCTGCACTGACCGGAGTGACTGGCGCGTGCATGCTTTAGGCGACTTCTGACTTTTAGTCTGAGTTTCAGTAGAAGTAGAAGCTGGTTTTAGGAATGTATGAATAGCAGTGTAATATAATGCTGTGATGTGCGTTTTGATCATATCTCACCCAAATATGGTTAAATCTCAAGGCTATTCAAAGTCAAAAAAAAAAAAATCTTAAGTTACCGATTATCTTTTCCATGCCTGAGTTTGACAAACCCACAATCTGACAAACAGAAAAAGAACCACAACATGTGCAAACCCAGTATGAAAAAAACCTATACAGTATTAAACGTGCTTTGTTTTAGTTGGATGTCTTAACAGAAGCCTCTAAGGTTTTTATATGATAGGTCTACTCATGCAAAATTAGATACACTGGTGGAAGAAAAAAAAAAAAGCAAAAACGGGTGCTGTATAATTTTCACCTCATCATATTAAAATAATCACAGAAAATGTGCACCTCTATATTTTATGCTGGCTGCTTCGACATCTTTTTTCTTTTGCCTAGGAATACATCTGAATAAATATTTATGGCCATATTTGTGAGCAAAATTGTTTATTCACACAATTGTATACATAATTAGGATTATGAGTTCCTGCAAGATTGCATGCATGCATGCAAAGTTTCATGCGTCATACTAATGGACAAAACTAATGCGTCATACTAATGCACAGAGCTTTTCAAATGATCGGATTCCTTTGACTATTAAGTTGTCTGAACACACTACATAATTCAACCATGTTAACTCAGATGAAAAAGAAGTGTGAGTTAGCCCTGGCCTATTTTCAGTGAAAACATGCAGTTAGTGGAATCGTTTAGAGAAGTGCAGAGGGAAGTATGGTGTATCCAAGCCTGCAACTGGATCCCTGACTCTCCTCAGGCTGAGCGCCTGCCACACAGTAATGCTGCATTTGTTTTCCTCTTGGTTCACAGGTCCAAGCGCAGCTCCAGTTGGAGGGGGTGACCCACTCGCATCCTCACCTGCACCCCCACCTGGCAGCACATGCTCCCTACCTGATGTTCCCTCCTCCACCGTTCGGACTACCAATCGCCTCGCTGGCAGACTCAGCCTCGGCAGCAGCCGCTGTAGCAGCGGCTGCCAAGAGCAACAGCAAGAACTCCAGCATCGCTGACCTGCGACTCAAGGCAAGAAAACACGCGGAGGCGCTTGGACTCTGACCCCCATGGGCGTCTCTGCTGCTCTGAACTGATAATTGTTTCTCACACAAGACTGCGCCTGTGAAAAAGGCCATGACACTCACAGTTAAAACAAAAACAAAATAAAAACTAAAGAGAGAGAAAATGTACTGAGAAAAGAAAGTGAGAGTGAGAGAGAGAGCATGGGGGGCTTGGGGGTAAAGAGAACGTGAAAAAAATGTCACAAAAACCAGCTGCCAAAACACACCACTTGTAGAAAAAGGTAATTAAATACCAATGAAGTCACCTTTTACTTTTCGCCCAACAGGCAGGACTGCTTGGAGGCCACTGGCTCAGCCCTTTCCAGGCCCAGATCACAGCCCCAGGACCGTACAAAAATATCTGGATGTCTGTCTGAAACCCAGCGATTAAGAGTGGAGCCTCTTAGAAAATGAGCAAAGCAAATTGCAGACTCAGAGTGACTGAGGGAAGATAGACTTGGTCATTACTCTCAGAAGGAGAGTCTCAATACTCAAAAGTTTGGATTGTCAGTCACCCAGAGAAAAAAAAAACGCAACGGCCATATTTGTCTCCACCCACTGTGTTTGTGCTGCTGCCAAGAGCATGTGTTAAAATGAAGGATAGTTCTAACGGGGAGGGCCTCCATTGTAACTGACATTCACCCTGCTATGACAACCTTCCATCATAGTACCACGCACCTAGTTTATATATAGTTTTTTTTTTTTAAATCCACAATGGACAGAGATGGGAAGCAGCACTCACACCAAGAGTACAATCACGTAAATTGAATTTCTCTTGCTTATTCTTACAGTTTTTGGAGGAAACACTATACATAGTGAAATATATATATCCTGTATATTTCCTGGGCATGGGTCTGAAAGGACTTTAGCTTTCATAGCTTTCATTTTCCATCATTTTGGCTCTCTCTTTTCTTTTGCTACTTGTATTGGGAATAGAAGTGAAACTAGCTTTTGCACTTCAGGTCTTGTATCAAGGTGTTTACAATCCTTATGGCAAGAAAATACTACTTCTATATGAGGGTGAAATTGGGGTTTCGTCAAAATATATTGAAATGACAAAAATAATAAAAGGGTCACTGCAATTTTCTAATTTAAGGTATTAAGGAAACATCAGTTTAACTGAAATGCAATTATGTGCAGTTAAGTGCAATACTGTAAATATGAAAAAAACAAAAAACAAATAGCAGTTGATGTTTGCTAATCAACAAACAACAGTATTTTTTTTTTTTGGCACTGATGTTGATGTATTCCTAGTTGGTTTTCACAGACACATTTTTTTCCAGGCTGTGTAAATGATAAGTTGCTATGTCATTTGCACTTGTGCCGTAACTCCCCACGTGTAATGGTCCTCAAAAATACTTTTGCATATGTACATTTTAATCTGGACACTACACTGAGGTAGACCAGGCAAAAAAAAAAAAATCAATTTTCTACAAATATACAGGAATTACTTTAGCATCGTAGGCTTTTCTGGCTAAAATTGCCCACCAAAGACTATCCTTCAATAATAGTACTTAGAGCAACGTAATGAATGGATTTAAATCTACAAAAGCATTTAAAATAGTAAATTGTTTTTTAACATTTTTGAACAGTGTATCATATTCTTATCATGTGGACACAAATGCCAGTCATTAGCTTTTTCCAACAAAGGAACTAAATATAATACTACGAGGAAAAAGACAGTTTTGTTTGCAAGCCCGTTGTTTGTAACAGATTTCTATTTGTTTCGATATAAACTGCCTTCGAGCTAGTAGATCCTAGTTAGGTCTACCTCTGACAATAAATTATACATTGTGGTACAGTTTTGTTGTTCACTTCATTAGGGTATTTAGGAATGTTTCTGTTTCTTAAAGTGAGGTCATAGGTTCTTTTATTTATTATTTGATCTGAAAGTTTATAAATGTTGAATGGTCTAATTTCACATGTACATTTTTACATGGCTTTGCAATTATTTTTATATACTTTTTAAAGGCTAACCTTTGCAACAGTTTGAAACAAACATGTGATTGCCAAACATTTGTTTGACTAAAATGTAGCGTGTCTTAGTTTACAAACATTTCAGGGACGATGGAGAACATGATCAAACTTTGTGTTGAAATTTTCTTGATGCTCCATGAAATTTGTTGTATCCCATAACTGACATTTCATATGAAAGCATGCCCAAACATGATTTTGCAATTGGGTTTGTATTTTATTTCTGTTGTTTCATAAAAAAAAAAAAAAATGAATGTACATCTTGTACAAGTAAACTATCAATAAAATTATAAATATTTGTAATAAGGGTTACAATGTGTTATGCATCTCTAAAATTTTTAAAATAAAGACAGTTTTGTGGAAAAAAAACCCTTGCATTTTCAAAAAAAAAAAAAAACACTACTTCTTGGACATTTTAATGCTCAAGTGAAGCAACACTCAATCCAGTTAAAACTATCTTAATAGGTTCAACTTCATACATAACCACAAGCATGCATGCATTTAATTCATTACATGTGCTATGGGGCTTTGAAAAGCATTATTTCTTATTCCTCAGAGTCCTGGAGCAATGCCCCAATGATAAAGATGATAAAAGTGTTTACGACTGGATCAGTCCGATTTCCCACTAAGCACTGATTGGATTTAGATTTAATTTACATTTGCACTCTTTAAACTGCAGGATGATCTAATAATTTTGGGGTTTGCTTCTTGGTGACATTCTCCACTTTGTTACTTGTGTTTGTTATTAGTAAATCTGTGTGCTAATACTACAGCTGTTGCCGGTGAATAGCATGGACTTAGTAAAGAGCAAAGACAAAGGCAGGAGTAGTCTAGCTGTCAGTGCACTAATTCTGTATACAATTTGAAATGAGTAGGCTTTTGTTTGATAGTTGCACTTGGGAACTCAAATCCAGATGTCTGTACACAGAGTAATTACAGCATGCTGCATAGTGCTCTTATTGTCTTAATCACAAGGAGAAATTAGTCCAAATGGCGTCCTGTTGAGCAAAGACCCTCTAAGAGGTTGTATCATGTTTAATTTGTACGCCTGCACTCATACATCAAGATAGACTGATAGAGGCCTCACATCTAGGCACTGACTTCTAACCGAGGCCTGCTGGACTGAGCAAAATAGAGTGGCTTTCTCTTTTTTTTTGGGCTCTAATAATTAGCAGCATGCTAAAGCCATCAATCAAGGCTTAGTGAGCCATGGTTACATTATGTATTCAAGCACACAAAAGTATTTGGTTTGGCCACAGGTCACAAATACAAAATGAAGAAAAGGGCACAACCGGACGCTTTATTGAAAGCTAGTGAAATTGTTTACATAACTAACATCATGATCTGCGTTTCTCATCTCTAGGCAATTGCCCCTATGCATTGTCTTTGCTAAGATTCCTTTTGCAAATGTAAATGAGCATAAAGATTTTATTATACATCTAAAGCTTTTACAAATACTCAGCTACATGCACAACTACATCATCCAACAAGAAGAAAGTTATCAAGATACAGTAAAGAAATATTCCAACTGGACCGAGTTTTTTTTGGCTGATTACAAACAGTGCGATACTGGAATAATGTATAGCTGTTCACTAATTTAGCTGAATTCGCTTTTTGCTGCTGTTGAACTGTGTTCTGTCCCTTTGTGGTAAACTAGGCTGCATGTTCATGCATATCTAAATTCAATTTGCTCTGGAAATGTGCAGCTAGACATAAAACTCTTTCTCAGAATCAGTCCCATGATGTAATTTAACCATGCATACCCACGTGCACAAACTGTTAGTGAGCAATTTCCTCTCATGTTAAGCTACCACGGCGCTATAGGCTACAGTCAGACGTGACAGATTTTTGACTCACACCAAAAAGAACATTATAAGATCATTGCAAGAGCTGCAGTAAGTTGTGATGGTGGGTGAAAAGCTGAGAATGAAGTTCCACACTAGAATGTAAAAAGCAGTGTACATTTTAATAATTTAGATTTTCTCCATTCCATATTTTTTATGTCAGAAACACATCATGCTGCGTCGCAATGCTAACGGCGGTGGAATCGCTTTCCCCACACACCAATTTGTAACATATGGAAGAACTACATTTCAATACATGGTGTATGATGCAGCTCTTGTTCTGTAACACATATGACAACAACATTGTAGTAATACTTTACAGTGCCTGTACGGCATTCCTATCTGTTTTTCATCAGTTGATAAATCTCCATTTCACTTAGAGACTAACAAGAAGATAGTTCATTCATGCTCATCACTGTATCTTTACCAGCTAAAACAATAAAACATGATGGGCTGCTGCAGTTTAATCACTGTGTAGTGTAGTACTACATTTCTGGGCAGATTTATCGCATGTAAATGGAAGCATAGGCAATCATTTGGTCGTTTACTCGTGTAAAAAATATTTCTTTCTGAACAACAGAAATGACAGCCTGATTTGTAGCTTTATTAAACTGTCATTGAAGTCAGATTGAAGAACAAGTCAATGTTCCTTGTCTATCAAATTCATTTTGTAAGTTATTACAGTATTTTTAGTCCATAGGAATATTTTGCACAATCCAAAGATATTAAACCTATCCAAGCCTACTCATCATCTGAGACTGCTTTTTATGTCACACATTTCTAATGGATTTTAATAACCAAACAGAAATAGATGTTAGTATGAGAATTGTGCATAAGTATAAAACATTCAGTTCTAGTTTCGGAACCGGTGCTGGTTTCTCCAGGAACAAAATCATTCGCAAACAGTTAACAACAACTGTTTTACAATTAACGCTGTTACTCAGGTACTGAGAGAGAAAGCCCACTGAATCTATGGCTACTATAGAAGCTCAGTATGTGCCGAGTCTTACTGAGTAACCTAACTTGTCCTGAAATGTCTGCATCTAATTTCTGATGATTCACTGAACACTAAGGGGGGAGCATGTGTAATTACAATAACTCTGAACAGGAGCTCTTCTGTCAGATTTCCTAAAGCTTCTTATTCATGAATTTACGCAGTCTAGCCAGGATGTTTATACATTAAACTTCTTTTATTGAGAACATCTTGTTCCTTATAGACTATCTACATGTAATATATACATACAATAAACAACATAACATTAAGATAGTAATTTAAAGCAAGATAAAGCAAACTGAATGGTTAGTGTAGAATATGTATTTACTATATACTGTCGATAGAAATAAATAGAAACAGGATATTAACAGAAATCGATATTAATAATTAATGGATGAATAACAATTAATTATTAAATATTAATAACTTAATAGGTTACTTTCTTAGCAATTTTCAAATCCGATAGAATTAAAATCACACACACACACACACACACACACACACACACACACACACACACACACACACACACACACACACACACA
>JAQQZR010000035.1:11397338-11476662 GCA_030068235.1 Notoglanidium macrostoma | reverse complement strand
GCGTGTGTGGCTGTTTGTCTGTGTTGGCCCTGTGGTGGACTGGCGACCTGCCCAGGGTGTACCCCGCCTCTCGCCCTGTGACTGCTGAGATTGGCTCCAGCTTCCACCGCGACCCAGAAGGATAAAGCGGTATAGATAATGCATGGATGGATGGATGGATTAATGGTGCACTATGGGTAACAATATACTGAATTATCCAGGCATCATAATTTGCCCACTGGGAATTCAAACAACATTACAATGTCTGATACTCAAATAATGTGCAATATGGTGAACAGAGCACAAATTCAGAGTGTTTTGACTAGGAAAAAAAAGAAAAAGAAAAACAGAAAATGTAAAACATTACTTCAGTCCCATAATCTTGTTTCGTATGGGCCTGAGATTCCAAGAATGTCTGGAATTGGCAGATTTATATGGTTAAAGTAGATTAACTTGGTACAAAATTAAATTTTTTAATTAAATGCAATTTTAGTATAGTATAGTATAGTATAGTGTAGTACTTTTAAAAATGCACATGGTCACAAAGCACTTTTAAAGGAATCCTGATATAGATTTAGATTCCCAATGAGCGAGCCAGAGTCCAGAGTGGCATAGGAAAACTCCCTGAAGCATGAGGAAAATCCCTTGATAGGAACCAGACTCAAAAGGGAACCCATCCTTTTCTGGGCATTTATCCTTTTATAAAGCATTCCAGTATACAGCTGTATAGAGGAGGTGGATGTAATATTAACAGCTATCAAAATGAATCCCTTATTCCATGAACAGTGTCCTCATCTGTGTAAACGAATGTATTTTTCTGCCAGATGATTTTTACTCACATCCTGTATGAGAGCTGCTTTAAAGTAAGAAGGAGGCAAGTAAGAATATTATCATGAACGTTATTATTCCTGACCATCATGAAAATAATATTTTTAACACTAAACTATTGAACTGACTGATAAAAAAAGTCACTGGGATTTTCTAACTTGAGGCTTCTTGTCAGCTCACCATTTCTTCTAAACTTGAATTCTATTATTCTTTGGCTTGATACCTTCCCGATAAAATAACTTATTGATTCCCTTTTTGATTTTTTTATTATAGAATTGCATTCCACACATTATCAAAGGAGAAATACACTGCCCATTACATCAACATATCACAGTGCACTTTAGGCCAGAGACTGTGAAACCTTGCTGCAGTTATGTCTCCTAAGATGTGTCAGAGATCAGTGCAAAGGTTGATTCAGCTTTTATTAATCCTTTTTGAGTATAAGCCATTATCTCAAAGAAAGTTTGAGTGGAGGACTGGGAAACAAGGGATCCAAGAACAGCAGCAGCTACTGCACCACACTGCACTGTTTGCTACAAGACACAACTCTTTTGAAATTGCTTATGTGGGAATAGATCCCTATGGCCAGCTAATCAGTTGGTTTTAGAGATCCCTGAAGGCCAGAGCTAGTGAAGCATCTCTTGTTTGCAATAGCCTCTGTGATACTGCCTGAGACCTGAAGTGTAATTTTCTGGACAGATGGTGTCATGAAAGCAGATAATTATCAGCCAGTAAGTAAGTTCTCCCAGAGTGTTATGTAAAAGCCTTTTTTGATTCTATCATATGGACAGTCCATACAGTGTTGTTTTGTTTGGCAACTATGTTGTATTCAGTCTATGACAGAAAACAGTACCATGCTGCCAATAAAAAAGGAGAAAAGGAGCATGCTTTCTAAAACCCATTCACTATCCTCCACACACAAACATATATGCACTTATAATATACATTATATATAATATAATATAAATGTACATATAATGACATGCTAAAAAAGGAGGAGCAAAATATTCCAGTGAGTATTTAATTGCTGACAAAGTTTTAGCCTGATTATTTGTTTAATGTACTTTCTGGAGCATTAGCTATTAAGTTAAATAACCCAAAGGTTCTTTATCTTTCCTTCTGTGCATTTTGCCGAAAGTTTTTTGATAACTGTCTTTGTTGGATGTTTGTCCAAAGTGCATTGTATTTAGAACTTTTGTTGTCGTACCAAAAGGCCACTATCGAAGTCATGTTGAAAGAGTCAGAGTGACTTTTTCTCAACCAATTACTCCAAACAACAGTAAAAGAGAGGAAAGGCACACAGAACAGAAGAGTTACTTCATCCTAATCAGTAAACATCATGGTCAAGCCTAAAGCACTGACTTGGAAAGCGTTGTTTGTTACTGCTGATTAATAAGGAAACTAAACAACTGAGCTGATTTAAGAAAATGTAATGACTTGAAGACAAAATCAAACACATTAACAACTTTTTATTTTCCCAAAATGACAAATTCTACAGCATTAAATCTAAGTATACCGGGCCCATTTACAGTGGTTCATTTTCATGGAAATAGTTAAGATATTTTTAAAATGTACATAAATTGCTTTGTTTTCTTTACAGATGTTAGCCAAAAATGTGTATTCTAACACATGGACACCTAGAGTCCAACACGAAATATGGACCATGTGGAACACTATGAACACAAACTCTAGACTCAGAGTTGAGAAAATGTTTGTAGGGGAAATTAAGCCAGCTGTTTGGGCTTATTATGGATCATAACTCAGTTATTCATTATAAAAAAATCTATTATATTCTTTAAACCACAATATACAATATTGTGGTGATATATGCCTTAAATTAGGTCTGACACTGGATGTATTTCACTCACTTTAGCTAATGAACAGTGGAATTTACCACACGTATAGAGACAACTCAAAATGATTATATTCCAATTGAGGTCCTGTGGAACTTTCACAGACGTGTCTTTGTTTGTGGATTAATTAAATACAAGGAGCCGATTCCAGTTAGCCTAGGCAATAATACCATTTCCTGTGCAATCAGCAAGCACTTGAAGTCTCCTGCAATTACAGCGTCATTCTGTTGTCACCACTTCCACAGCAATGGGATAAGACTAAATAATGTATTTTTTTATTAAAAAAATAAGCAATTTAGAAGAAGGAGAGATTTAGGTCTACTGAATGACAATCAGCATAATCAGCATTTCATAATGAACAAATTACAGTGCTGTGGTTATGCCCATGTGATCGTCACTTGGTGTTAGATATCAGAGCAATTGCTCAGTAATGTAATACAAGAACAGCCATGTAAATCTATATTATTGATCTTGTTGAATTTTAAAGGAGGGACATGTTTATATCTGGACTTTTGAACATGTGAGGCAGAATTTGAATGATAGTGAATTCGGTTGATACAAAATTGAGAGCCTCTGTCATTGATCTACATAAATTCTCATAAAACATGCTGTAGTTCATCTGAACCTTCACGTGGCAGTAAATAATTAGAATCACATGGCATAATATAGACCACATCTTAATCAAAATTCAACAGCTTCAGGCAGTATAATCATGTCTTGCTTTTAAAACAGGTTTTGGAAGTCGTGATTGCCAATTTAAATGTACAATCACTCTTTCCTAACAAAGCCTAAAGCATAATGAAAGATAATACTAGATTAATAAAAGGGTAGATTCTTAGATAAAGCACATTCCCAGCTCTAATGCTGAAATATTTCTGATAGTCTTTTACACATCACACAATTTCCATTTTCCCATGGAAAGCTAAATCTCTATGCCCTAATGCTTTCATTAGGAACAAGAGCAAGATATGGGTACTCTAACATGAGAAGCTACTACAAACAAATACGTCAACAAGCATGAAGATGGATGGTATGTGTTATCTTTGAATTAGTGCAGCATGGTGATACAAATGTATCGAGGTTGGCTAGGTGTAATGCAATAATGAGGGTAATGGCAGTAACGGCTGTGTGGGAGTTCACTCCCTGTCTATGACCAGCTTCATATGAATTCCACCAAACTGTTTAGCAGGAGGAAAAGAGCCCTAATGCAGTTATATCAGCATAGAAATCGTCTGTACACTCTACTGGGCTCACACACAAAGAAATAGTCCGCTGGATAATTGTTGCAAGGATTATGAGTACAAAAAAAAAACAAACTGTCCAGCCTTTCCAGACTCTTGAACGAGATAACATGCACAATGCATACAGCCTAGTAAACACTTTGACAAAACATTATTGGCGCCATTAATAAGCCAATCATTTTCCTGGAAAGATAGGAAAAATAACAAGACACTAAGGGAGAGGGGAAAAATGAAAAGAATGAGAGGGGAGAAAGCATCAGGCATGCCTAGCGTGTGATGGACATTTTGTACAAAACAACCCAATAGTCTTCCCAGTGTTTTCCAGCATACTTTGTTCTTACCACTGATCTTGTCCCTGGAAATACATAATTACAGTCTGTTAATACTGGCTGCCAGTTTCTAAATGATAACATAGAATTCATGCTTGTTTCTGGGCATCACAGGACATCAGCATGCTAAAGAACAGAGCAAGGGGAAGAGCACGCCGGAAGATGCTAATTATGCTGCCATATCAGAGATGTCCGTCAAACCCCCAAGCCTAATGAATAAAACCCAGCAAGCCAACTGCTAACACAGCCCCTAAAACAGACACATTCAAGTGTTATGTAAAAGCCTTTTTTATAGTATCATATGGACAGTCCATACGGTGTTGTTTTGTTTGGCGACAACTACGTTGTGTTCAGTCTGGAGGGAGAGAGAATTAGTAAAGAGTGTGGATAACAGAAAACAGTACCATGCTGCCAATGCAAATGGGAAAGAGGAGTTCGCTTTCACAAAACCCACTCACTATCATCCACACACACATATGCATTTATAAATATACAGATGCAGAGACCCTCAAAAGGAGGAGCAAAATATTCCGGTGAATATTTAATTGCTGACAAAGGTCAGGTCCTTGACAACAGATCTGAAAAAAAAATGTCAGGAAAAAGAATATTGAAGGCTTCAAATGTCTTTGATAGTCTAGTTATGGTAATGATAGGAGGCAATGTAAAATTCATGAGGTGTACCTAGCAGATGAAGATTGTTAATAATTGTTCTGCTGGCCCACAAGGAAGGAAGGAGGAAAAAAAAAAAAAAGGTTTCAGAAGTTGTACATAATGACATCTTTACATTTTGCCCTAATTGTTTGTAGACACTTAAGTGCAGCTAAATTGCTTTCACATGTTGGAATATACACAATGAAAGGGCTGGAGTCCTACCTTTCCAAAACAGCTGTTTGGCAAGACTGTGCAGAAAGCTTGGCATTAGTCTCTAATTACAAAGACCTTTTTTCTTGCAATTACCTTTCCGATTAAACCTATTCATTTATTCTGTAACAAAAAAAATATCCAAGTAAACCAGCAACCACAAAGTCTCCAAAGATTTCTTCAGAACATATTAAACCCATTAGATATATCATTGACTGTCGGTCTGTAGATCACGCTCGCTCAGTGTTGTCTCATCAGAGAATAGCTTTAAAAGTATACCTGACAGTTATATGTGTGGACCTATGTGGAGTCTGTCTGAAACAAATTATTGGTAACACTCATCAGAATGCAGATGAGCTGCCTTGAAATTGTCAGAGGCTTGTATGCCAAACCAGCCCTGTCAGGAAATCAGGATGTTTTGATTTTCTCTGAAAACCACACTCAATTCAGATTAACCTATACAGCATTGTGGATGCTCGGAGCTTTTGTGGAGCCCCTTTGGGCAATCTGGAGAACAATTACCCTACATAGTAGAGTGGAGAACGCACTCGAGTCGAAGCATTTGATTTTAAATGGCAAGACTGTGAAGCGATGAACAATTTTCATCAATTACCTTTCAGTCTACATGGAAGAAATGTGCTGTCAGAGGTGCATCAAAATTGTTGGACAGTTAACAAAACATAGCTGAGGTCTCCAATGGATGACATGAACAGCATGGTAAAGATTTTACTGAGGCTGACCTCTTTGCATTTATCCCGCATTCCCTGGGAACCACTGCTGACAGGCCGATGTCCATCTGCTGTGAGAAATGTCTATGGTCTTGCACCACACCTGCATGCCATTTCACCGCTGATCACAGACTTACCAAGCATCAATGAACAGCTGCAATTCAAAACTGTGTTCCTCACAGGCTTTTTGTGTTAGGGTGTAGTGGGAGTGCTGGATATAAATTTATATATATATATATATATATATACCACCTCCACTACACCATTTATATGTATATATGTCTGCTGTGCCAATTTGGGCGTATGCTCACCAAACACATGCAGAAATGAGTTTCCCAACATTCTTTAACAGCTACCCATATCTGCTGGTGTGTAACATCAAATTAGACCCACTCTGTTTGCATTGTGTCAACTGTGGTAACTGGCATAAACTGTTAATAATTGCCTAAGTGCCCCAGAATGTCAGAACTGTCCATCACTCTCCTCTCATCTGCGTCTTTGAGTTCTCATAATATTTTCACTGAACTGCAGAAGACAAACTACTTTCTCTGACGGACTTGTCACTTTAGCACTTCAACTTGTAAAAATATTTAACTTTTAACTCAATGGCTTCTCCAGATGACATAAGTCACTGATTGTGGGCAATAGAACAGGTCTCAGAAAAGCAGCTTATTAAAACTCATAGCTTTATGTTACTATATAAAAAGCCATATGTGTGTGCATGTTTTGAAGAGAAAATATTTGGTATTAGACTACAGAATGATTTTATAAAAGATTTCTTCACAGCTTACATTTCTCTTTTATCTTAAGCTTTATCTTTATCACGTGTTTACTTTTAGACAATATGCTTTACCTAATGTTTATGCAGCTCATTTAAAGGATTCTGTTGTATTTATTAAATTAAGTCCCTGTTAGCACTGAGTGCTAAACCAATCGCATCCATTGAGGGTCCATATGCTATTCATAGGGGCAGTGAGTAACCATAAGCCATTGTATCCTCATGTTTTGCAGAGTAATTTGTTATGTCATTTTAGTTTTAGGCTGAGTTGCTTGAGGGCCCCTACTGGGTTGCCATAAAAGAGCAACATGGGGTATTAATGGCTCTACCTCGTCCAACTAGTTTCTTTGACTTCCTTTGGAAAGAGACCAACTCATTCGTTATTTTAATGGGTGTCAAATTTGTTTTCTAAATCTACTAAAAGGTTATCGTTGTTACATGTGGACAAGCACTTCTATCTGAATCAATGTTAACTTTGTTTCAAGGGTAATTTACTGCTCGCCTCTGACCGCAGCGCATAAGCTTAATCACCATATTTTTACAAAACACCAGGTGAAGGAGATTTATACCCTCAGCCTTGCCACTCTTAAAAAAAAGAGTAAAGTCATATCAGGGTTGAAATTTTGCAAACCACTACTTATAGCTTCACAGTTATATTACTGCAAAGAAAAAGTTATTTGTTCATTATGAGTATTCTGAGAGTATTGGTTCAGAATTTTACATGCCTATATCACATTTTCCAGTTGTCTTTTATGGCCATGGCTTTTCCGCAGCTCATTTTGCTACCCCCAACGTAGGTAGATTCAAAATCTTACATCTGACATGTCTGTATATCTGCATGGGGGTAATAAAGTGCTGTAAGGACATGTTCATTAGAGCTGCTATACTCTTTGATAGACTGAGCTCCACTGTGACACAGCACCAAGGGCAAGCTGACAGAAACAGGAAATGTCACAGGATAAACGGAGAAGGAGTGAGGGCAAGAGAGGGTGAGAGAGTTAAGAGATCTCATTTTTCTCCACCAAGTTATCTTTATTGAATAAAATGTCTTCTATTAAGATGGATAACGCAAACAGTCTTTTGTTTACACAATAACTGTAAAGGGAGGAAGAATTCTCACATTCTGCACAGACAATTTATTATTAATAAGTACATCAGTGCTAGCGAGCTGTCCCGGGGACCGCAGCAGTCGCGGATGGAGCATTTATCAAACATACACACTAATAACCCGCTACACAAGATACACTACTTCCAATATTAGGTAACAAAAGATAAATGTGTCAAACTGTATGATGAGTTATTTTGATAGCTTTAACTCTACTCCAAGACGCTTGTATGCCACAGTTTCAGGGAAATTATTTATTAAAGGCGACAGAATAAAGTATTCGATCAATATGGTCAACTGATGGATATGTTCATTGAGACCTCATGCCACAACTCTCATGTAATAACTGCTGCGTAATTACAGTTGGTATTACATTGACTCACTGCTTGCTGTATATAAAGATAAATGTTATTCATTACTCTCTGTGACCACTTCAGTGACAGAATATCAAACGACTCTGACCCTGCTGTTCAGTGTGCATCTCGAGTCTATAGTCACCTGAGGGCATTCTCATCTACAGCTCTCTATTTTAAGGCCTGAAATCCAATCCCAAATCATTGCCTTTCTAATTAATGATAAGGAAGCGAGGTATTCTTGTATGTGGGACTACAATAATGGTCCCAGATACAGTTCCTCCCAGAGCCGACATTTTTTTTGGAAGTGGAGGAGACTCCTTTAGGAAACAGATGGGAATGACAGCCTCAACAGCCACCAACGCACTCGCTTCCATTTTAGACCCTGCTATTGGATTTCTTGATCCCCATATCAGTGCCGACACATGTAGATATGGTAGTTGCATCTAAGAGCAGAAATGAAATCAATACCGCCGACTCCTCAACAAGTCTTACTGCATTACAGCAGCTCGAGCAAGGCCATCTGCCCCTGTCTCAAGAGCTGCCCTGATCCATGCAGCTTGCTGTCAGTAATGTCTCTCTTATTTGGTTAACACTAATCAACTGCAGCAAAACAGAGCAAATCCTCTAGCAGAAAGCTTTAACTCGATTTTTTTTTTATTTTGGGGCAGTGGGAACATCTGTCCCCCCAAAAGGACTGAGTGGTATAAGGGCTCAGAGCATCTACAGACTAGCATGGTGCTGACTATGTGAGGCTTATTGCTTAAGGCAGATGGTCCCTAATGTGAGATGGAAAGTTATTAGATTTGGAGCCATACCCAAAATTATATGGGTGAAAGCCACTGAGGAGGCTCTAGAAGCTCATACACGGTTCTCTGAACTGCACCGCAACATAGTTACTTGCCCTTTTATGGACGTCAAGCACTAATGACCATTAAATATGTGGCTACTGCCGTGTGTTTATATAAAAGATTTCAAGTACAAAGAAGAGAACTTAATAGAACTCTAAATAATTCCCCATCCTTAATACAATACAATACTGAGGCAGTCGTTTCACATGTCTAGTTTTAAATTGTGCAAATTCATTTTTCGTCTGAATGGAATTAATACTCATAACCAGAAACCACAGCAATGTAAGACATCTACTGCGGCTTGACTGAAGAACATGTAGAATAAAAACACAGAATGCAAGAATGAAAAACTGTCTTTAATTAGGGGCTGTGAAATGTGTTGCCAACAAGAAAATTATCATCTGACACACAGAATGTTAAAAGAAAAGGGCAACTATTGGCGACCTTTGTAGTGAGTGTATAAACAGATCATATTAAAGCTTTAAAGAACTCTTTGAGATGGCCACCAAAGAAATAACCCCTGACACAGCAACAAAAAAGCCTGAAAGCAAGTAAGTTTTAGCATGTTTTCTCTTTATTTCATTGGGTGGCACAGTGCTTTTGCACAGGGGGGTGTCTATTATTTTGGAGGCTGATTAAAGTGTGATGGCTTATGTCCAATCTGTTTTCCATGGGGGGAATGTGACAGCACACAGCTCTCTCTACCTGCTGCCACTACACTGCGTTGGGTGATTTACAACCAGTGTATGCACCACAGCATTTTCATGTCGTTCCCGTTGAGTGCCAGGATGAAGAAATATTATGCTTTGCTGACAAAATACAGTGACAGCCATCTCCTGCTAAAAAAAGCGTGCCACAGTGTTAAACCGTATGAAAGCAGCAAGACAAGTCGGGGTTGAAGGCATCTGTAGCAGCCCACTGCTATTTGATCTATACCGGCACTGATTGAACGGAATGATGTTTATAGCGGAGTTAAAAAATTGACTGTCAATTAAAAAATGACACGGGGGAAGCAGAGGTCCCTAAAACAGACGCTGAAATTTACCCAGCAGCTTTAATGATGGGCCTTGCTGGAGAAACGTGGCATACGTATATATGTGTGTGTGTATATATATATAATATATATATATATAGTTTTTGCTTCAGTGGGTTTGCCTGCAGAAGTGCTTGTAAAGAAAAGTGTGTTAGACTTTTGGTAAGGCTCAAGTGAAAGCACACAGATGTATGAAGGCTTTGGAGTGAGGTGGCAATTTGATAAATTGAGACACAAATGTCAGTATGCAGCATGTCTCCCTGTGCTCCTTGCCCACATGTTTGGTGCCTGGTAAAGAACTAACATCCAGGATCTCACTGGCTATGTATTTTAAGTCCTGGCTACAGCCAAATTGATTTGATTTACATGGGTACAGAGCACATTAATAACGTTGATATACATAGTCCAGCCACTTTATTAAGAACATCATACTAATAGTGGGTAATAGTGGGTCTCTTTGCTCTCAGAACATCCAAATTCTTCATAGCATGGATTCTTCAATGTGTTAGAAACAATCCTTTGCTATTGTGGTCTTTGTTGACATAAATATATTGTGGGATTGCTGCAGACTTGTCATCTGCACATTCATGCTGTGAATTTCTCAGTCTACCACATCCCAAAGATAACTGGGGAGGCCAATAAACTCACTACCATGTTCATGGAACCAGTTTAAGATGACTTGGGCTTGTGTCAAAAGTAGGCATTATAAGATGGATAAATTGTGGTCAAAAATGGACGCATATTGCATATGAATGCATGGTCAGCAACAATAATACTCAGATATGCTGTGGCATTCAAACAAGGTCCAGTGTCCATACAAACACAAACACATTCTCCACACAACTGCACCACCACCTCCAGCTAGAACTGTTCACAAAGCAGCCCGAGACCTTGGGTTCATGCAAATTCTACATATTGCAGCAGAAATTGAGATTTATTGAGATTATAACATTTTTCAATCTTCAACGGTTCGGTTTGGGTAAACCCGTGCCCACTGTAGCCTCAGATTAATGTTCTAGTCTCACAGATATGGTCTCCTGATGTTGTAGCCCATTCACCTCAAGGTTTAAAGTTTTGCCTTCTGAGATGATTTTCTTCTCACCATGGTTGTAAAGAATGGTAATTTTAGTTACCTTAGCCTTCCTATCAGCTTAAAACAGTTTGGTCATTCACCTCTGACCTCTCTCATCGACAAGGCCTTTCCGCAAACAGAACTGCTGCTCACTGACTGTTTTTTGCACTATTGAACTATTTGGATTACAGCTGAAAAAATAAATTAGAATTTGATTTCGCTACAAACGCCTCCAACCCCCATCATTTTAGAAGCACTATAAATAAAACTATATTTGTAACCTAATTAAATTATGTGAAATATTTTGGTCAGACTGTCAATTTTTGAGTACATTTGCTGCATAAAATCCTCTGAGGTATTCACCTCCTATAACTTCAGGAGCTTTTATCTCACTTTATTTCCTGGCTCATGCAGGAAATATTTGAGTATAAATGCTGTTCACATGATTTAAATGTGTGCAGAGAGACAAAATCAGTCCATCAGTATGTTAGCTTTTGTATGAAAAAGAGCAGAATGTGAGAGATGTACAAAGGAAAAAGGGAAAGGAAGACAATAATAATTATGGGCTGCAGAGGTGCTCAAGAAAATGAGATTCTACCAGTCGTTATCAACCTGATGCCATAAGTGATCCAACTGATTGGGTTAGATGTGAAGCTGAGGTGACAGGGTAACTCATACAGAGTAATTTGGAAAAGAATAAAGTAAGATATCACAGAAGCTTCATAAAGATATCCAGCTTTCATCAGTAATAAGTCTTCATGCATCAGCACTAGCCTTCATACATCCTCCAATCGTGACCAATAATCTTTAAATATTCGCCGTCACAGTCCATAAAGCTTCAATAAATGGAAGATCTCCCAGACTACCCAGTTTTATTTATTAATGTCAAATGCTTTTTTATCCAGTCTGGTCCAACAGCAAAGTAACATATTATGCAGAATTACTGTCAGTGATAATGTCCTGTGTAATATTTTATCAAACCAGAAAGTTCAATATACACTAACCAAACAAATCGTGACTTCATAGCATTTAGCTTAATAAGGAAAAAAATGGAAGTGTCACACAGCACTTGTTCATTGCCCTTCAGGTCAAAAAAAACTCCATCAGTGTATATCTGATATCCATAATGACCAATACTCCAATAACCACTCACATAGGACAGCTCTGAGTCATCAGTCCCACAGTAAGACATAAAGAGTCCAAACATTCCCAACAGCCAAGCCAGGCAGCCTAACTAAGCTCTCCTTTGTAGCAATCAAGCACCACTGCTCGACTACGGTCTGTATACCACTCCACTCTGTCAGGGATTTTCCATCGGCCTTGTTGGACCATTTTATTCATTGTTTCCCTGATGTAGTGATTGATGGTCTGCACTCTTAATCTGTGTGAATGATAACTGCTGGAGTGTGTATTGTGTGCGAGTGTGACTCTGGCCGCGTGGCCAGGGCCACTGCTGACTGCTCACTCCCTCTGCCTAATTTACATTTCAATCTCAGCCTCATGAATGTGAAGACTCTGGTTCAAAATTAATAACACTGTGAGTGGGAGGTGGGCAGCAGAAAGAGGAGGGTGCAAGCATGCAGAGCAGGTCCTGCTTTCTTCCTCCTTTTGTTCTTCACCAAAAGTGCCCCTACTTTTATTTCCCCTCTCCAGCCTTTCTGCAAGTCCCCAATGAATGGCATTACAGGCAATGGCATATCTGGAGTGACACAAATTTATTTCAGTTGCACACCATAGTATATTTTCATAGAACCAGGGGCGATTTGTCTGGGGACAATTTAGTTTCCAAAAAGGATTTAAATGGTTTCTGTGGAGATAGTAGGGAGAAATTTAATTTGTTTCTCATTTACTACAGCAGGTATGAAAAGGAGAAAAATTGGATGGCTGATGGGCTAAAAATTGGTGCTGTCCCTTTGCTGTATCCCCTAAAGGACCAGGATTCTTGAATAATATAGATTGAGTTCGACCCCCACCCACCAAAGCTGCCACACATCCCTCTCCCCCATTCAACCCCCCTCCGAAGCTGCTTCCAGCCCTCCGAGACTGGTAACCTTAAACCAACTTAAAGAGTAACCTTTGGGGAGACTGCCAATCACTCCAAAAACAATGTTTCCATCGATCTGGCTGTCCCTGTGATTTATGGCTTCATTTTACAGTAATTGAGAATTAGAGGGAAGATTAGCAAGGCTCAACACTTCAGCTTGATATGCACTCTGAGCACTGTAATTTGTCACATCGGGATGTTAGACACTTTCTTGCTCACAAAAGGGAGGTGGGAGAGGGGGTTCCCTTCTAATTGAATTTCCAGATAACACTGGAATTAATTTGACACTGTCGAAATTTGAATACAGCCCCCGTGCCTTCTTATTGTGAGGCGTAGAGGCCCTGTCGCACACTGCTGGGCTGGCAGACAATATTGATCCAAATCACTTTGAGTTGAGGCCAACTGAAGTATGGAATCACTAAATCTTATTTACACTCATATTGGAGCAGTTCATCTGAAGCTATCCAGTGCAGATAAAGAATATTACCTTTCATTTTGTTTGACTGCACCCAGATGAAGTTTGGAGTATTTCCGACTGGGGACAAACATAGCGAATGCCTGGAGTCAACAGTAGCGATTGAATTAGCTGCCAACTTTAGAGGTCCATTGTCTGGGTAATTTGTCGTCTAAGTGGCACAATGAAAGCACTCCCCACCACTTTCTGAGCTCCCACAGTTGTGCTATCCATAGCCGAAAGACAATTCACCACTACTCTATGCAATGCATATAACAAAGGTCTGTGGATTAGAATGCTTCTCTTTCGATCTGACAGTTCATCCAAGAGAAGGTTATACATGTTCAAAATGAAAATATTCTTTCTGACTCATTGGATAACGTGTACTTTATCACACACAAATTGTTGGTGTGTAAGTAGGATAAAGTACAAGTGCTTTTTATATCTAATATACATCATTTTATGTGGAGATACAATGGGGTAACGCTTATTCATTATACTGCAACTGTGAACTGTGATAGTCCTTAAATTTCCACAGAGTATTAAAATCAGCATGGGTTTCTTTCCCAGTTGTGCGCCATTGAGGTTAAGTGCTATTTTCAGTGGGTTGAGTTAGTGCAGGAGCTCTTTAGCAAGCTAAGAGATGCATTTATCTGCTTAATGAACTTTGGGCTCTAACTTAATCCAGCTAATGCCTGTGTGAGTCAATTAGCAGCAGTGGATGTGCTGTGCTATTTATGAGCCAAAGCGCAGTCTAGTTCTCCTCAGCATACTGCTGCTTTTCCTGTAGTCCTTTCTTTTTCCAGTTGGTCTCATCTTTCCTTTGCAGAGTGAATAGCTGAGCTCATGAAAATAAAATCACCTGCTTAAATTGAAAGATGCAAAGTGAATAGCAGTTTGGAATGCTTTTTTTCTAAATTGACTGCTTTTTTTCTAGATTGAAGTTTGCCATGATGAATTGACAGCCCTCTATGCCTTCAGTTATTTTGGTGATATACTACACATCAGTGTGAGGAACACTGGAAATAAAAAAAGGCAATGCAAGACCTACTGCAAGCTCCAAATAAGCTTTACTTTCATATTATAATAAAATTAACATATGTAAAATCCACTGATAATCATGAGCACCATCACCACTGACTGTAGTAAGCACTTGTCCCTAGTGGCTCTCTGGAGACTCTGACACAGAATAATTGAGCATGACACAGTCTTGTAACACACCGCAAATGAGACATGTGTCTGAACATCCAACAGGTTCTAGAGGTGCATGTATGTGTCTAACCCCTCATTTTCCATTCAGAGAAAGGTGCGCAGTCTAGACTGCATGGGTCCAGGGGAGCAAGAAAAGAAAGCTTAGAGAGAGAGAGAGAGAGAGCAAGAGAGAGAGAGAGAGAGAAAGAGAGATGTAACTACAGGGATAGAAAGGGGAGTGAGGTAACTGAAAGGCTGACATAGATGAGTAGACAGGCCTGAATGGTCCATCAATAGATCCATCACACTGCTAATTTGGAGCACATTTTGCATACATCAATTAAGAGCGTTCTGTATGTTTGCTTTCAGAACTCAGAGTAAATAAAAGCCATACTGGTGTCACCACTGACCCAAGTGACCCCTGAAGCAGATGTGAATTCTGTACTATACTGCACAGCTGGGAGAAGCTCGATCACACCTCAGCACATTTAACTTCTTATATTTCACAACATATTTTTTTTCCACACATTTATGTGTATAGAAATTTAATATCAACCTTTAATAGCATTTAATATCAACATAGCTTTAGCATGGTGAGCCAATGAAAATTTTAGTCTTAATGTTTTATTTCTCCAAATGAACAACTGTGTATGTTTTTCCTCCTAATTAAAATAAGGTAGTGATTGTGCTATTATTGTCATCATGTTCCAAGAAATGTGCGTTATATACCACTACCATTAATGTGAGACTTGTAGACACAAAATAACTGTTTATTGTATTATATATATATACAAATTATTGTATACATATATTAACTATGTTTAGAAAAAGATATTTAAAAAAATATTTCATCATAAAATTTCAGAATCAAACATCTTCATATCCAACAGCCAAATAAACTCCAATGCAAGTGCATTTTTTTTTTTTTTTACCAGCCCCTGAAAAATCATAATGACCACTAATACATTATGCTAGGTTTACAGCTTCGCACAGTATCCTGGAATGATTTCCTGCATTGCAAGGTATGTAAGAATCATGCAAATGTGTTCATTTGTTGGAGTGAATCTATAAGGCAATTTAGTCTCTCGGGTATAAAATATTGTGCTCTGAACATTTTATATGTCCTGACAGAACCTAACTGGGATAATATTAATATTTCAGTGCTCTTACCAATTTGCAGCTCAGTGACATGAGTTAATATAATCATACAAGTCAAAGCAGATAAATGCAAAAGAATCTTGTAGACTGCACTGGACTGTTCGTACTCTCACACTTACTTGGTGACATCTTTAGCAGACAGCCACTTTCCTTCCATGTCATTGTGGCAGAAAACAAATGATGAGTGCACTTTGAGAACACAGCACAGCACCACAGGGCAAGTCGTTAACCATGCCTTATGTGCTAGACACACTAGGTACCTGTATGAAGCACAGCACCTGAGGCTAACCAGTTACTATGCCACTCACTCACCTCAACAAAGCGATCTGGCACACCAGACTCCGACTCTTGTGTCATGTCACATTTGGATTAGATGAAGACTTTTAAGACTACATGATTGAGGGGCTTGAAACAGGTTGCAATGAACCTCAGAAGACAATCCAGTTAGGCTTCTTTGTTTAGATGCAAAGAAAGCTCAATACCAGTTGATTTTTCCCCCTGCAACTTTTTTGACACTTTCTATAAAGTAACAATTGACCAAGAAAACAGAACACTGGAGAAATTCTGAGACAGGATATTTATTTAGTGTTGTCTAAAACTAATCATCTGAATAAGTAAACAAATGATGAAGCATTCATTCTGGCTTCAGGAACCACTTTGTCCTGTACAGAGTAATGGTGGATCTAGAGCCTATAACAGGAACACTGGACAAAAAGTGGGGTGACACCATCTGGACACCATATACTCATTTACACTTATTCACACCAAGGGGGATTTCGCATAGGCAATCCTATACTGGCATGCTTTTGGGAGGCTGGAAAGAAAAACTGGAGAACCATGAGTAAACGTATGTAGACATGGGGAGAACAAGTGAAATTCCTCACTGACAGTGACATGAGAGACCCTGTAGCAATGAGGTGGCAACGCTATCTGCTGTCCCACCACACCACCATTTCTAAAGCAATGTAAATGTATAATTTTATAGCAGTGGTTGCAGTATTGTGTAGCAGGTATCATGGGGATTAGTCTTTAGTCCCCCTTTGTATAAATGACCAGGATAATAAGTACCTTTACAGTCCTATCCACAACATTTTGATTTTTGACTTTCTTGATGTTTGCCTTTCCCACTATTGAACTTCTTTGGAATATCTTGCCCCAACTTAATTACTACAAATTAGAAACACAGGATTCTGCATATTCTAACTGTATTACACTGATATAATTTATCGTTGGTTTCTTGTTTTAAGTTCATGTGGCTCCAATAAAAATTGTCAGTTAAAATGAAAATGCAGCTGGGGTAATTTAATTTAATTGGATCTTGTCACCTTGAGTCTGTGTCGTTTTTTGATCCTTGTTGAGTGTTGCTGCTCTAAAGCTGCATTTGGTTCGTTCACTACTTTATCAAGAGCTGCATCTTCAATTCAGGCAAACCAAAATGCATATAGATCTTGTTTTCTACAGTCCAGCAAACCCTTTGAACCAGCACTGCTAATTTACTAAAAGTTTTTTTTTTTTTTTTTTTTAGAAAATGTCTATGTTTGTGCAATGTCTTTTCTTTTTTCTTTTTTTTTTTTGCTTTCCTTGCTCCAGAGGTTCATTAGGTCTTATCTCATAGACTGACCTCTGTAATGCTCCACCATGTCCTTCAGAATAATATGGCGTGAGATTCAGTCTAGTTTCAGTGATTCAATCAAGAGTTTATGGTACTGATGGTGGAACCATAAACTTTTAATAATCTTAGTTTAGGGTTGTGAAAGAGTTTTCAAAAGAAAGTAATGTTTTACCATCTGTTTTAGGATCATTTACTAGCAGTGAATATAACAAACACCAAGATGCCTAAATTACATAATCCCGTCTATAACAGCAATTTAATAAATTGTTATAATTTTTTATACTATATTAATCATTCTGTATTAAAATGACCGCTTTCTAGATTGGAAGCCGTATCAGCCTGCGCTCAGGCTTTTGTGTGGATTAATAACAGTGCTAAATCGTGTGGTCTGGAAAAGCTTGGCAGCATACAAATGGCACCTGTGTCACAGCCGAGCTAAGCAAGGAATTGAACATGCAGCTCAATACCTTTGGAGCTGGAAAATCTTTTTTTCTCAATAAGCAGGACTGCTAAAGCACATTCCCTTTCAATCCATTAAAGTGTCCCATCTCCAGCTCCTCATCACACCAGCCTCTTAATTTGACAATGACAAAGAGCTACTTGCCGATTTTAAATTTCATAATTTTAATCTGTCAAGTCTGACATTTAATTAGTGGCTTCCTAACCTGTGTCTGCCTCGCTTGTGAAGGGCACCGTTGTTCAGCATGCAACACAATCTTGCCGACGAGAGTGGATTAATATATATGTACATTACCAGCTGCTACAAAGACAATACACAGAAAGGGGGCTATTAGTTCTTAATCTAGACAGATGAGGTTAATAATACTTTTAAAGAGCGGCTCTATTAAGAACTGACTGATTAAGACCTGCGCTGGCTTCTTCATGAGCTGCTGATTGGAACCTGGATGGGAGCTTTTTGTTCTGCGCCTCACTATCACTCGGAAATTCGACATTTTTTTCTCTTAGTGGTGACAATGAAGACCTGCCTAATGAGAATCTCAACAGTTCCCTGTGGGTTTAGAAAAGAATAGCTTCTTCTGAACAGACCATTAACAATCTCACAGTCAAACAAATGCGGCTTCCTTATGGCATGGATACATTTTAATAGAAATAACGGTGTGGTGGGCAAATTCAATCAATTGTTAAGCATGGGACAAATGGTAGCACGTGTCCCAGTGTCATCTCTTAACCGTGAAATGTATCCTGTTTCCTGGCATCAGTTAAACAGTAACTAAAAGGTCTTTGCTCACTTTTAACCTCCAAGGCCTTCGTCTTTCTCTCTCGTTTTATCCGATTTCAAGCAACTGGCTCTCTGAAAGACGTTATTGATTTGTAAATCAATAAGTAATGAAGCAAGATGGGGAGGACATGACTGAGAGACAGGCAAGTTTGTGGACTGTCAGGTGTGCTGCTGTGGCAGGCAGCTATGTTCGTGGGTTGCCTGCCAATTAATACCTCTGTGGTGTCCTACGCTCCTTCACTGCTGACGGACATCATAGCTGGTATGGGACCATGCCATGTCAACACTAGGTCTATTTTTTTTTTTACAGGAAGTTTTACTAATCAATATCTTCAACATGCATTTCTCAAAATCTTCAACAGCATGTTTTTTTTTTTTCATTTTAAAAATGCAATTGATTTGGTGTTCATGTCAAGTCAAGACTGCTCTATTTCTTTACTCTTTTTTAGTGACCATTATGCTTATGTTGGAAGAATGGGATCCTATGGGAGCTGCCAAGATTTTCCCAAATAAACTATACTGCAATTAATGGCTGGGATTGAACTAAAATGCCAGATATAATATATGGACTAAATACTTTTTTATAACCTTGTCAGAAATCACATCTGGCAACCAATCTGGATTTTGAAACATGAACACATTGATCTTTTGGTCGAGCCAACTCAAGTCACAGCAAACAGAACAGGATTTCTGTGTCAGCGAAGGTTAGCGACCCACTGATGGTTGAATGTGGCTCTTGAGTGTTGTAACACACATAAAATGTACTCGTAAAAATTATATGTTGTATAAAACAATGAGTCTGAAATTTTAAAGACCTTGTACATAGTACATAGACATAACAGAAACAACTTTTTCAGCTCATGACTTCGATGGATGTAATAAACTGTAAAAGGATAGGCATATAATTACTACTGGAATGTATTATTACTGCTAGTATTACTATAAGTCCATAAAATGTATCCACTTTATTATAAATATGTTTCAACTACATTTCATCTGCCCTAAGTCAAACACAGGTCTTCTCACAATGCCATTTTGAACCTTTTATGAGACTGTTATCTTAAGCCTGCAGAGAGAGGATTATTTCTTTCTTTCCAAGTGTATGCTATGATCATCACCACAGGGTTTCTTTCCACTGCTGCAATATGTAATCCCTTATAATGGAGGGGAAAGGCAGAGTGAGAGAAACTCACTCAAAACTTTGGAGAACTGGAACAAGTAAGAGGAGATTCAATGTGGTCCACATGTTCTGGCAGGACCTTGAGAAATAATGAAAAAAATACCACCTGCTTAATACATCATGGTGCAGTCTTATTGATAATTGATAATGGGCTAATATCCTGCAGAGGTGGAACTGTAACTCATTCAGGCTCCCTGCAGCCATAATGGACTTCCCAGTCCCACGTGAGCGCTGGGCTCACTCTCCATCTCAAAGCCTCTCACTGCCATGATGAGCTCTGAAACTGAACTCTGGGCTGAATATAAGAATGATATATAAGAATGATATATAAGAATATAAGAATGTGCTGCTGCTCTTTATGTGGAGCATACCTGCTGCCATGGGGTTCTAGTGCTCAGATAATCTGTAGCTAATCATATGAATCTGATGTGCCCCCTACTGCTCATTACTGAGCCCATTAACTGCTAATTAGCATGATTAAAACCTGTTATAAAGACGAACCCCCCCATCCCGTCTGCCTTGCTTTGCTCTGACTCTATTGCCGTTCTTGAAGTCATGAAGACATGAAAAGCAAAGCACATCAAAGCTGGAAAGCCTGAGCTGGTGAGTGACTAAGTGAGCAAGTGAGTGAGTGGGGGGATTAGTAGGTTTGCATGGATCACCTTATCCTGGGAATTTTCACGCTACAAACCCCTCATTAGAGGTGCAGGTCTGGAGCTGGAGGCCGCTCATTAGAACCCAATCTAAAACTTTGGCCAAAATGTCATATGACCATATTATACAGTATGTCAAACAATATCACACCAAAGGAAAAGGAAGTGTTACATCTGAAACTATTTACTACCATGTCACCATTAAAACTGTGCTGTAATTTGACCCAAACAATACAATGACCCACTTTGCTGACTTACTACTTTATTTCCACATGCCATTTTGGAGAGATCGTATAGCAAACTAGTATACTGATTCATGTCTTCTATTTAAATTCTGGGGTGGAAAAATCATACATTTATTAGCTAGCCCACTTGGCAAGTAAAAGATCCAATTCACTACCCAGTGCCATCTTTTGCTAAAAAGTGGTAGCTAATATAATGTAATAATCTACCTGGTTGTAGTTAACCAGTTAAGTTTACCAGTTTCTAATGTAGCTCATTATGTTTGCTCCCTCAGAGAAAGCTAATCATTAGCCAGTGTTTCAGATATGATATTTGGTGTTATGTTCTCCACCTAACTGATATGATATGAGCACGGCTAGCATTTTTATTTTCTGCTAACAGCAAGTTGACTGTTTTTCTAGCTGGAGAGATATATTATAACTTCCTGATGAATTTTATTTCCCCATTTTGTCAATATTTTTCACATATCTGATTCCGAAAAAAAAAATTATCTGCCATCAACTAGATAGTGCCTCAGCTGTGTGTACTGTTGCAGATGGTGGGATTTAATCAGGCTCGTCACACCTCCACACTAACTTTACAAGATATGAACCGAATGAAAATGTTTCTTTTGTGGAAGACAATAAGGGATTTCCTTCTTTTGGCTGTTGAACCTACTGTGGCAAACTTTGTTACTTTCATTTTATGCAGACAAGTGTGACTTCAGTTTAAAAAGCTCATAAACTTACAACATGATGCTTAAAATGATCACAGAACGTTCTGTGTTGTTATATACTCTATTTAATTAATTTTTCATTTATTTCTCTTTTATTGAACCCTTAACTGCATGTTATTCATGCTGGTGCAGCTGCAGTCATGTGGCATCAGTTTTTATTGCATATTGTATTTTTTACTGATGAAGATTTCAATTTACATACCAACTGGCTGCCCACTGGAGGTAAACAAAGTTTTTATTCAGTTTAATTGAAAGAAATTTGGTTAATTTCTATGTCTAACTTTTTTGTGACTCATACTGACAGTCAACAGTATCCATGCCACAAATCAGGAGGCTAATATATAAAATTCTCCAAATACTGCATGTGTTACAAAAATAGGACTTCTGATTAACCATAATTACATATTTACACAATTAGGTGTGTGTAAATAACCTAATTACTAAGACAGAAAAAGTGGTTGATTGTATCATTTGGGTCAAACTTGGATACAAATGAGAGCACAGTAAGTTTTTAATCGTGTTTTTTGTAGGGAAAAAACATATTAAAAATGTGAAACAGATTTGCTCGCAGTTGCTGCCATAATGTAATATTTATCATGCATATTCAAATGTCCACATAATGCACCTTGCTTAGACATTCATATTCTAATTTGTATACAATTTTCTTAATGTGTCCGGGAATAGTGCAAACCCTCATTTATATTCATTATTTTCAAATAAAGAGGAAAGCTCTATAAAACAGAGAGGGAAAAAAACAAATCAGTGAATAAGAGAATTTGTAAACAATCATAAAGGATATTACTGAAGATAAAAATTTAACCATTTTCTTTTTATAGTGCAATTATGTTCTCCACACAGAAAAAAAACCCCCAGCTTTCTTCTAAGAGAATATTGACTTTATCACTGAAGTCCTTTATCATTTTGATATGGACCATTGGCTTTATGAGAAATGGGTCAATAAATGCCTCTGGTACAGCATTACCCAGTGCAATACTAATGCTATTCTACATGAAAATGTCCAACCTTAGCATTGAGACACTTCTCTGCAAGTATTTTGTATAAATTTAAAATATGTTCTGAAGATCCTTGGAATTAAACAAAACTATGACTAATATGACTATTATCTCAAGTCCATAGAACAATAATGTTTTTCTGCCTTTTAAAGGGAAACTCTGAGATTAATAAAAATCATTTCATGCACAAATACAGTATAGTGTGCTCACACACACATACACACACACACCTGTCGCCCATTTCAAAGCAAGCTTGTTTGTGTGTGCTTGTTTTTGGGGCGTGGAGTTCACACCCTCTCTCCCTCCCTCTGATTTAATCTCCGACTCCCCGTAGGATTATTAGGATTCTAATTCAATCTGAATTTCAGGAACTTGTTTGCTTGGTTACCTGTCATGTGGCATCAGCTTGTCATATTAGTGCTGATTGTTCCATGCACCTAATCTGCTTTAAACAATTTCATTGGGCGGTGGTCTATAAATCATTTCATAATGGGCCTGACATATCCAGGGCCTAGGTAAGTAAACAAATCAGGTTTGCTTTGCGTTAGGCAGCAATGAACTTGGCTTTATTAACTTCGTATTGATTTGTGCACACCACAAGGTCAAAATTTCTCCAGCTCCTCATTAATGTAAGTAGGGGTCAGCACTTAGCAATTAAAATATTTCCAAATGCAAGAAAACCAATGTGATCACATGACCTGGCTTCTCTGTCTTCTCCGCAGGCCTTGGCCTGTAAACAGAGAAATGTCATCTAAGATTATCGGCTGCATAACATGAGGAAACGATACCCTGAAATAAAGTGGGTGCATGCCAAGTCAAACAACTTGTGTGCCTACGGATTTCAAAAGCTCAAAACTAATTTCATTGTGCTAATTAAACAGTAATAATGTTTTGTTTTTATTTCCTCTCAATAAAACTTTTTAATCTGCCTCTGGCAGACTGTATGTGTTGGTATGCCATTTTAATTTAAAACTAAGGAAACCCTAGTATTTTAAATTAAACACACCCTGGCCAAACCAGAAGAAAACTTGTTTTGTTGAGCTGTGCCAACAGATGCGGGACATGTGCTTATTTATTTATTTATTTATTTTTCCTGTGAGAGGAGTCAGTAAATACTTAGAAAAGCAACCTGTCAATTAACCTTTTTGAACAATATGATTGTAAAATCTAAACCTTTGATATGCCATTTTATCTTATTCAGTATTCCCTTATAGTAAATAAGTAGTGACGTCAGTGGCGTCTCAATACAATACATTTTTAATACAGCGTAAGTAAGCAATGCCTGAATATGTGCTTTATTCCGGTTTCCATTTTTAAGCAATTAAACCATTCAACATTAAAAATGTACAACTATTGACACTTAATAATGACACATGGTTTGTGTGATCCATTCAGACTGTTCACAGCATAAAATGAAACAAAAGTGGTATATTGGAAAGGAAGAGAATTAAACATGGCTAAGCTTTCAATGAAGTGACTCACAAGGGCGGTGTGTCTAAAGCACAGAGCTTTTCTTATTCTGTTGTTACCTAGTTGCACGCTCACACGGCTCTCTGTAGCCCTAGATGTGTTTTTGAATCTTGCATTCTCCACTACTGAATTTGATCTTCCTAACTGCTGTGGTGATTTCTTTAACTCTGATTCTTAGACTGAAGAAATCAGTCTGCTTGATCGCAGCAAAGAGTTTGTTGTGTACATGTGTGTGCATGTGTGCCGTATTAGCTGTGTGATTGCGGCATTAGTGACACTGTATTTTACACATACATAGCAGATTCCGTACACTTTAATGTGGCGGCCCACTGGTCGTCAGCATCATAACTTACAGAGAAAATAAAGTACTCTCATACTCCAGATTTGGGGAAATCTTCCAGTTCTGTTCCAGTACTGTTTTTCTCAGGTTATTATACTAGTATGCTACCAAACTAGCTGTGAAAACATCATGCTTATGAGAAATTTTAAAAAAATCTTGTAGCCTCTTCTGACTCGAGATAACACAGAAACTACTTATTTTTAGAGGGAGTGTGGGTTTGATTAAGTTTTAAAGCTTATTTCACATCCCTTAATATAAGCAGTTTTTTTATGATGAATAGCCTACATTATTATGCAGCCTGTCAAATGTATTCTTTGATACACAGACATATCAAATCAAGAGTCTTTTATCAAGTGAAACACTATGAAACACTCTGTCTTTGTCTGGGTCTTTGTCCATTTTGGTCAGCTACATAATATTAATTGATTCTGCATCCCGGGGCATTAAACAGTATATAGAGTTTATTAGAATAATCAAAGATGAACTATTCCATAGTTCTTCTACAACTTTTCCATTGCCATGTTACATATACATACTTAAATACCAAATAAAAAAGGAACAAAGAAAATGTGCATGAGATCAATAACAGCCCAATGTAGTGCCACGAGAGCTTTTCACACCAATATCTCCCTAATGCGAGCAATTTCCTGCAGCTTTGTACCATGAAAAGGGATTTAGGCCCACTGGCTACCACTTTTTGAATAAATCCCAATGCTTATCACCAAGATGGAGATTAAACACTTTTTAGGCAGCAGGTAAGCCATGTGTTAGAGAGGTGGCCTGATCCATTCAGGAGTTTTAACCCCAGCGCCTACCACTGACAACACACTCAGACATACGCATGCACACAAACAGATGCAGACAGACATGCACAACACACATATGCAATTATTTCATACTTGCTGGTCTTGGTTGCATACTAAATGTGAATGAGTTGGCAAGAACTTACAAGCTCATTTTAGAAGTCACTTAGAGCTATGTGGGTTGTGCAAAAATGACTTGCAGCTACAAACTCTAGGAAATAAATATACATAAATGATGGTGTCATATTTCTAACAAATGTGCCAAGCAGGTGCTACAGAAAAAAAACAAAACCGTCAAAGTTCGTCTATTGTTTATTTTTTTTATTTAGTTTTTCATGGGGGGAAATAATGCATCCGGTTACAGCGTACTTTTTGCAAATATTTCTTTTGGATGTTGAGCTCAAACCCAAATTACTGCTGGCATTCAGCAGATAATCTTCTCAATTATAGTGGCTGCTGTGCTGTGTCTGATAGGCCTCTTTGGCATTTAATTCTTCCCTGAACATGTTTACTGTTGACAATGAGAGGTAAACAAGGCAAAAAAGGGACGACGAGAGTCTCAGGAGGCATGGAAAAACCATATCCAAGACAAGCCACAAAAACACTACAACTGAGCAGCCACAAACTGCTGCCTTTATGCCTCTGACTGACAGCAATTACTGAAATGCTGTGATAGTGCACGACAAGCCTGCACTAGGGCAATACTTCTCCAAAAAATGATAAAAAATACAACTGTTTACTTTTTATCTCTTATTCCAAGCCACATCAATCAATCATTCAAGCTTTTAGTAAATCTTTTACCAATTGACATAGCACAAAACCACATCAGTATTTTGTTTTGTTGGAAAGCAATATGAAATGGAGTCATGGTGGTACCAGAGTAAGGGGTACACAATGTGTGAGGAAGAACTGTGTGAGTTTAGTCCTGCCAATGGCTCTTTTTTTAGTTTTTTTTTTTTTTTAACAAAATCTGACGCAATAATAAAGAATGGACACATTCTTTATTTCTACACATTTCTACATTAAAAAATGTTACATATAATCAGAGTTCATTTGACATTTGCAGTATTCAAGACAATCCACTGCTGTTTAATTGGGTACTATAGCTTTATCACTGAGACAGGCATGCCCCCAACTTGTTGTGGAGAGATGTACACCAACCACACTTAATAAGACATGCTAAGCAAAGCAATTTTCAGTGGACCCATCTGGGTGCATATGCTTACATAACTAGTGCTTATTATGGAACTTTTAGAGTGGATACAGATACTGAAAGTGAACAGAGAGAATATTCGAGTGGACGATGAGAAAGCGAGAAAGAGAGAGAGAGCGAGAGAGAGAGAGAGAGCGAGATGCCTGGCTTAGTGACAGGTCCATTCCAGAAAATGGAAAGCAATGTATAGCCCAAAGGCCCCCTCCCACCCCTACAGCACCGAAATGTCTATCTCCCGTCTCACATTTGGAGTGGTCAATGTGTAGATCATGAGGGGGCAATGCAATCGGAACGGGAGCCAGATTAGTCTCTGTCTGAGGACATATCCTTCTCCCAGGGGCTGACAGAGGACAACTGACCTAACTTGTGTGGAAAGTGACTCTAATTGTCATTTCAGTAGACAAGAATCTGCAACCATTCCAGAGAATGCTCTTGAAATTTAGCAAGCTACTTTATCATATGGACAGTGCCAGGCCGAGAGGCCTTATTGGAGGAGACTTTTATGCTAAGATGGACTCCTTAAATTGGCAGGGCACGTCATGCTAAGCTTAACATGCATACCGAATGGGGAAAGCTTTTTAGTGCTGGGCAAAACAACATTACCTGACAGGTAGACTTTAGATGCACTGTGAGATCTATTATCCCTGCCTCATCTTCTCAGCATATACATGGATGATAATGCTAAAACAAGGCAGAATATGTTGTAAATGCTCCATAACCTTTCTATCATATGGTTAGTGTGTCATTTTAGTTGTGGAATAATCCATGCCACAGTAATGGATGCTATCAGTGCTGCCAGTTCACTTATTTTATGTCAAACCTGGAACAGGGAGTAGAGCCATTTCAGACCAATTTACTAAAGAGACTCTACAGAGAGTCTACAGCAATTCATTTATTCAGAAATTATTAACATAATCTTGTTAATATTCAAACGATATTGATAAGATGACTATGAAAAAAAGAAAACAAAGTTAACAAGATGGCTATTAAAAACGTGTACAGTATATTAAATGGGATCGCCAGGTTGTTTTAAGAGTCAAGGCAAACGGGCTTTGTACAGAGTTCAGTAAAGTATCAGCAATGCACGATGGACAGACAACATCCTAGCAGCTGCGCCGTCACCCATCTACACTGGCTTAAAGAGGAGGATTTCGGTCATGTGTTTATTTTGCATTTGGATTACAGCTGCCCCCAAACTATAGTCTATGAATTCAGACTAGAAGTGCCTGTGGGGTTCTTTTAACGGTTTTGGTTTGACAGAAAAGCAAGAAAGAAAAGAACGTTAAGATGTCCTATTGAATTTATTTAACATTCATGAACGCAAGCCTTTTCTTCTCTTGCAGCAGTGGAAATGAGTTCCAGACATCTCCAAAGCAATGCAGGTTTAAAAGACATGAGCATTCGTACCATACCTTGTCAGGTGCTATGTTTTACCCACAGGCTTAACTGAGCTCTTTAGCCTCTGAAGGATGACAGCAAAGCATTTATTTTACAGTTGCCATCAGCATATAAATATATGATTATAAATGATTCACATTCCTTCCTCCATACTTTATAAATAGATTTCAATATTACAATTATTACAATTAGCTTTTGTTTTCACATGCCTATATTTTATTACTGGAAAAGGTAATAATACCAAATGAAACCAAAAAGCACTCTGGGGTATTTTCAATCTTTCCACAATGATGTACATCCAAGGCTTTAAAATGACATCTATATTGCAGAACCACACTTAGTTTCATTTACTGGAAAAAAAGACCTTTAATATATCTTTTTTGATATTTTATGTATTTCATCAAAGGGGTTATTTCTTCACTGGTAATGTAATTTAATAATGAGAATGAATTTCTCCCCTCAATACCCCCCAAAGCCATTTTCTCCATAACACAGTCAAACAATCTTAAAATTGTACCGATCAAAATCAATTTAAAAAGATCAATAAACATTACCAATCATGATGCCTCAATAAAAAATGGCTGCACGTTCTGTTCGCCATGCCCCCCAAAGACGGAAAAACAGATAAAATCAGCGTGAAAGCTGTGCACTTTCACAGCAGTGCACTTATCTACCAAAAGTCTACTACTACCAGACCGCTTGCTAAATTATCATGAAGCAATATATGTAGTTAAAGCACAGTACTAACAACGAATGTGTTATATGTCCCAGGCAACAAACTTGTGCAAGGGCAAACCATCGGCAGATACATTTTTTAATCATTTGAAATTAGTTTTTTTAATACCACCCACAATTAAAGTCTCTGTCTGCATAATTCATGACACTCTGCTGCTTGTGTCACAAATCAAATGCAACAAATTAAAAATAACAACTCTGAGATGCTGTGATTCAATTAAGAGCCATGGAAACACTGGGCCATGCATAATTGACGGCCAACATGGTAAGACACATGTCAAGCTTGTCAGCTCTTGTGGCACTATTGGATTTGGCCTGCCTCTGCCACTTAAATCAGTGCTGTAAAATTGTAGGTTACATTGATTTCTTGTTTTTATTTGTATGAGCTTTGTGTGTACAATGAGAAAAGGAATAAAAATAACGCTGCTGTATGTGTCGGCGTCACAGTTCGGCTAGCTGAGCTATTGGAACTCCCAGAGGTCCATCGGTAAGCATATCACATAAATTAAAACAAATCTGACTTATATTGATGAGTTATATTGATTTGGGACTGTTACGTGTATTGCTATTTAAATGGCCCTTTCCTCATGACATCCACAGGGGAAATTTCTCCGTTGTGGTCTGCTCTGCACTTCAGTAGACCTTGAGCTGCTTTGCCTTTCATGAAACGTGCTGGGAAATAGTCTCATGTATTAATGATGGAGTTGGGGAGTTCTGATTCCACAGCATGTCTGTAATGCGTGATAGTAAAATAGACTGAATCTCTGTCTCTCAGCGGCAGAGCTTTTGTTCACGTCTCAGTCACACAAAGGTTCCAGCAGAGTTCATCAATTCTGAAACTGGCCTGTTTCTGCCTGAGGAGGGAAAGTTCTGAAGCAGTGCAGCTGTGAGCATGTGTTGGATATAAATTTGGAGGCAGGAGCCATCCAGGGGTGATAGCCATGGCCACATCTGGATTTTTCACTATGAGCTTGAAGAATGAAACATGGATTAAAGCTGATGTGAGCTGTTTGCCTGCATAATGGTTTGGATCTAAAACAGCCATTACGGTTATTACCATTATAACTAATATTGTAATTCAATTATCATCTTCACTTTGCACTGGATTTGGTATGTATGAAAAGACGAACTCTTGCCTCTGTAGCGTCATACATTTGGGTCTAAACATCCACAATGACAAATAACCTAGCATATGTCTGTTGTGTGTTTTCTACATGTGGAGGTCTACAGCTCTAAACACACTTCCCAAAAGGTGAACTTGTGATGCTTGTGCTTTCATTTAACTGTGATCTTTGTGCTATGATGAATTTGGAAACCTGGGCTCTGGTGTAATCAGCTGCATTTATAAACAGTTTACCAATCATAAAACAACTAACAAACAGATTATTTGTAACAAAGGCTCACATGTGGTGAGAGACAATAAAACGGTATTGTACATGTTAAGTAAAATCTGATTCCTCTTTTCTTTGATACAGCCGTGTTGAAGGAGATTTCACAGACAAATACACATGGTTTGAAGAACTGGTCTACTGAAATCTGGCTGCAGACTCTGGGGTAAAATAACCCAGGAGGTGAGTGTTTGTCTTGGGCTATATTCAAAGAACAACTTTCTCTCTTTCTCTTTCATACTTGGTTTTTTTTTGTTGTTTTTTTATTGGCTGCAACAGACATTCTTGTCAAAGTTCCTTTCCACAGGAATCAAACCAATCATATGTACACAGACTGTCAGCATTAGAGAGCTTTCTTGAGTGTCTGCCATTTAATTAGCTAATTAGCATAAATAGTCTTATTTTAGTTGGATAGATACAATGGACCAACATCCACTGGCAGGCAATATTGATTGCCTCCATACTTTCATAATCAGGTATTACATTTAAAATGGTTTAATTTAATAAAGTATATCAATCCATAAAAAGATGTTAGTCTTACTTTGAATATATTTAGACTGACTTTTAGCAGTAGGCTTAGGACAAAACACTGTGTTACAGTCTAAACCAAAACCCAAAAGTGACCATTGGTCATCATTCCAAAAGCAACATTTATGGAAATATACTGTGATAATAATTACTGCATTATGTTAGATGGATATTCTCACACTACATAAGGTGGTGAATGCTGATGAGTGATGGACAAATTGTTCAAATTGTTTAAGACAAGATTCCAAGATAAGATAAAGATCACTGGAGTTAAAATTGATTTTTAGCTTTTTTTGCCTGTCCAAACCTGCTTTTAATGAGGTAGACATTTGCTGTAAAATAAGTCGTGACTTGATTCTCAGAAATGTAGCAAAGAGAAAGAGAAAGTCAAGAGAAATATATTGAATGTAGGCAATTCTTAATCCTTAATACTTTTTCTACCATGGCTACAGGGAAATTGTAGAAGTAAACAATCAAAATAGATTCACAGGTTTGTTTTTACAGCATGTAATTTCTGCACATAGCAATTACAACTGACTGGGATGCAAAAGTTCCCTGAAGCATCCTACCAGTTTCTCCTGCAAGTTGTTAATTGTAGCCAGACACGGTAACCTTGTCATGGCCTGTGTCCTTGCAGTAACCCTCAGTCCTCTCTCCCTCTCACCACGCCATATGGGAAAATTTTTCAAGCTGATTGCTCCAATCTGATTAAGGGAAGTTATGTAGCTGCCATTTATTGGTATTCTTGTGAACTAGCAAGCAGCTGCCTCGCAAAGGTTCCCACTTAAGACGCTTTCTGCCTGTTCTAATTCCAGCATGTCCATTAGAGGCAGTTAGATAAGTCGACTGGGTAGCCTGTGCCGTGCCAGAACCGATCTCCAAATCAAAAACGCCGGCACAGCAACGGCACTTTCTTGGTGGGTTTAAAAACTGCCATGCCCGCTTAACAACAGAGTGGCACTTAAAACAGATCTGAACACACAGAGAGAGCACTGGTGTGCAGGAATTCACTCACAGAGGCAAACTTTCAGGAGATAAGCTCAGCGCCTTATTTATACCTTGTTATGCGCTAATATTGTTAGGGTACTTCGGCAATAGCTGAAGTTGGCCTGAGGAGCTCTCCACAAGTAGGGAATTAAAGCATTTAGCCATCTCTAGACACTTAGCGCCAAGCAGGATAAATGAGCCTTATGGCCCAAGCGTTATCTAATCTCCTTTGCATTTCCTTTTAAGATCATGAAAGAGGAATCTAATTGCGGCCTGATTGTGTTGGTTCGCTAAAATTCTCATTTAGCCTGCACGTTCTGGCAGTGACCTGGCTGGTCAGCGAGATTGCCCTCAGCATTTGGATAGCAGCAGGCGCTGGAGCTGAAAGCTGCATCTAACAATGAAGACGAATAAATAAAGGGCGAGAATAGATCGAGGGCAATGGCTCAGACCAGGGACACCCTTTACAGTGAGCCAAGAAATAAGCAATATGAAAGAATAAACAAATAAATGATGTCTTCAAGTCACCATTTCCTTTTGCTGCCACGAGTCACACCTTGTGCACAAAGCAAATTCATTTCCCTACATTCCTCAAGATCTAGATGACATCTTGCAGCTTACAACTCATCAGATTTTTGTGGCTTTCACATCAGCAAAGAAAAAGCTTTCCTTGGCAAATCATCATCAGAGAAAGTGTTTTATGAAAAATTGTGAAACATGAAAATATGTTAGAACAGCTCAGGGCTTCTCTGTGGGAGACCATTCTGAAACATACTGACAGACACTAAATTGTTTCCATGTCTGTCTTGAACAAATGCTCGTCAGTACAGTCTGTGGAAGTGGAAGGTTAAACATAGCTTGCCTTAAAAATTTGCTGGCTACTTTTCTTTCATTTAATACACCACTAAAATGATCACACCAGCAGTAGACTTGCTTGCATGGCAGCCAGCACATAGCTTACAGTCACGAGAATAGAGGATTAGGTTTACGAAAAAAAGCCGCTCAGCCAGCTGCTTTGTTGTCCACTTTCACTTTTAGACAAATGGGGATCGTACTATACTATTCTATGGACAAATCTACTACACTATTCTACTATTATTAAAGAATCTTTTAAGCATGTATATTATTAATTGTGGGTATAATATATATTAAAAATACATGTGATAACCCTTCCTGCAGACCTCACAGCTGCTACTGAGGAGACAACTGTGTGGTTTATTTTAACCAGACAACAAGGTGTATGAACTGTTACACATTGCTGACAGCTCCATCAATCCATCACATTTCTGATGGAAAAGCAGGTGATCCCGGACTTCACATGCCTAACGAAGAGAAAGTACATGAGAGGAGCTTGACAACCCAGACACAAATGGATGTGGCAAGACAGGTGTCAGTACAGTCACAGATCAAGACTATTGACATTATACAGAGGGCACTGGAGAGCCCCTAAAATGTGCTTTTATTTGATGGCACAGCGCAGTCAGGTGAAGGTCACAGTCTACTGTCAGTTATCTGCCAAGGAATGTTTCATGAGGATCTTCATGTTGACAGGGTGAAATCGATGACGGACAGATGACAGTTCTGCTTCTCACTTATTCATATTTGACAATCTACAAGCTTCCTATTTAGCTACTGTATCAGTGCATGTCAGAGGAGTACATATCACCGAAACAAATTGATCAGAAGCGTTACAAAATTAATTTTTTATATTTCTTAATTTAATTTCCTTCTATTTAATTCTTGTTGTCAGGTGTCAGGAAATAAACAAACGTGTATTTGCATCATTTTCCGAATTCAATACATTATATTTTCGGCCTCCAACAATAAATCCTACAACGCTCTATCCGTATAGGCCTAAATATGCGTCTACACTTCACAGTCGTAAAGTTACCCAATACGATGAAATAATGATATAGCTCTCTAACGCACTCAAACAATGTAAAATGTTATGATCATCATAATGAACATCACATAATCCTTTTTTCACAGCAGAAACGTTTAGGAACACTTACTGCAGCTTACTGAAGTGCTGCAGAATCTAAACGAAACATATTCATTCCAAATACATGAATGGAAATCATAGCTTTTTAGATAGATCAATACTCCTTTACATCCTAGAGCTTAATCTCTCATCAGAAACCAGGAGAAAAGTGTTTAGAATAGCTAGAAATCTAGTCAGTGGCCTAGCACAGTGCAAGTGACGCTAGCAAAAGTTAAAGACTAGAAACTTCTGAAACTCCAGATTTTTATCTGTTTAGTAACCATGGGAATTACAGTTAGGATCCTATTTAGGACAACAGCTATTACAGAATGATAATTCCTAAATTCATGATCTTAACTCCAGACAGGAATAAAGCATTACACAAGCACCACAACTTGCTAGGATTCCCCTCTATGGCTTAATTGTTGGATAACCACAGTGGCGTCTTCCATTTTTCTCTACTTTACCTTCTACCTTTAGCCATTCCACTGAAGATATAAGGTCACCAAGGTTTTATACCCACCATCAGTGTACATAACATTAATTTCTATAACAACACCTCATGTAAAGCTGTATTTACTGTGTTATTATTGCAAATGATGAAAGTGGATGCTAAATGATTGAAAGGATTGTACTTAGAAGCAACTTACAAGCCAAAGCATTTGTAATCTTCATTCCAATGTACACCTAACAGCTCTATGTGCATCATTGTGTTTTATAAGATAATACTGTTGATTTATCAGATCAGAAGGTGTGGATTCATCAGTAGTTCTAGCTGTAACTTATATGATAGGTTTATATTAATGTGCTCCTTCTAATACACTGTCATTTCTAAAGTAACAGCTGACTTGTAACAGTAACAGTGACTTGTATGGCATGTAACACTTTGCACAACCTAAGGCTAGTGTTTGTTATTTCAAAAAGTAAAAAACATAATCATGGATAAGTGACATTTATTTAACATTTGTTGAATTTAACATTTCTTGCCAAGTAATAAGCTGAATTTTTGGTCTTTTCAACTTCAAGAGAAGTTGAAATTCAGAATCTGGCAGACGTACCATAACATTAAACCTAACTTTAAACAGTTAAAAAGCACAATGATTTACTCACTAATAAATTTAAAATATAATAAGGGGAAGAAAACACTTGTTATAGGAAAATAATCCACTTCACCATGGTAACAGTCCTCCACTCCACGTACCAGATTATTTTCCTGTAACAGCATGCTCCCATAACAGCATGCTACCTAGCAAACAGGTATGACAATTGATTTTTGATTAGCATAGAATTTTTTAAAGAAGAAATAATAAGATATAAGTCGTAAATTAAGCTAGGATTTCCTTCTGCAAAAAGAATTTGTAAAAAAAAAAAAAATTAAATAAATAAATAAAAGAGATCTTGCACTTGTCAGAGCTTATCTTAGGAGTTAAGATAGGAATTTTCTACAACACGGCCCCTGGTTCTAGGAGGAACTCCAAGAACCAGAGTGTCATTGCCGCTTCCTCTACCCCTGCCCCAATCCTGCATCTTACGGTCAGACAGGGGACAGCTTGTCCACCCTGAAGGCTTTACTCCTCAGGGATATAGAAAATTGAATCTGTTCACCCTATACAGACAGACACACAAAGGCCAGGCCTTCATCAGCAGGTGGCCCTGTTTGACTCTCCTGACTGTAGCAGGCTAAGACTCTCCTCAGGGGCTCAGAGTCACACCAGAGCAAGATAAACCAGCTATGGGTTGCTAATAGCAGCTCCTTCAAGTGCTACAGTGAATTACAATGAATTACCTTTGGGTTACAACAAACACCTAACACAACAATGTGCTCATTAGTGGACAGATACTGATATATTTTTCAGAAATAAAATGCACATGGGTACGTGGTCACAGATGATCTCTTTGTGCTTTTTGTTTGTAGGATGTGTAAAGACACAAATAATAAATTATATCATATTTTGACATAATTTATTCAAAGTTTTGGCCAAGTTTGTACATTATTACAATGGAAAGTAATTCGAAACTTGAAAATAATAAGGAATTGGAAAATAAAACTTGCAAACAAACATTAACTTAGTCTGTTAAAGCCAACTAATGAGAAGGCAAACTGTTAGAAAGCCTGCAGTTATATGGCACGATAGTGGAATGACGTAAGAAAGACATTACAAGAGAACAAATTATGGTAGGGTTCTCAGTACAAAAATAAAAGCTTTAATTTACAAGCAATAATGTTTCACGTAAAAGTAATTTTCTTCTAGAGAACTAAATTACCAGAGTTATGACACAGCAGGAATTTCTGTACTCTTATTTAGTGAATCTCATTAGTATTTAGCTCCCCTTAATTCCACAGTGAAACTATGCCTAATATGGATCATTGTATAGCTTGTGAAAACTTTTTTTTTTTTGCTAATATGCATAGTTAATACAAAATAGAGTTCTTTAAATTTCAACCTAACTTAACCCCTTTTAAAGAGGTATTTATGTACCCTAACACCCAGAATTCATTAGAGCACTGAAATCTAAAGGTTAATATGCCCAAAATGTTGCTATTGGAAAAATTTAAATTCCCAAGAACAAGGATCAGAATATGGACACAAGCATAAGGAAAATTAATGATTGCATTTGGAAATGTACAAGTAAGCTATCCATCTGAATATCTCAAGCAAAGCTGATTTTGATCGTTTTACATAACAATGTAAGAACAGAAAGTGCTTAGAAACTTGACAATATAATGAAAATAATATAATTAAGAAGATCAAGAAGTTGGCTATGTTAAGCCAACTTAATGAAAGCTAATGAGGCCAATCATTTTCTTTCCCCCACCAAAAAAGCCGCTGTCTAATTATCAAATTAAAGAATGTTTCTTTTTTGTGCTAGTGAGAAGGCTTCGCCCTCATAAATGGAGAGAAATTTCTGAAAGGCAAACACTGGCCTGGTCTGGGCAGGCAGGCAGGCGTTTAGAAAGTGATGGGGGTATTAATCATGTGTGAAGTTAGGCCCACTCCTGCTAGCTCCAGGCGGCTGGCTGTATTCGCAGAAGCACAGGTCTGGGCCACAGCAGACACAATTCACAGGAAGTGCAGCTGCAGATGCCTGGTGGGCCTCTGCACACTTCCTCTTGCTGACCCACTGAGCAAGAGTGCAAGTCGCACACATTACACCTGACACACAGCACAGAGGGCCATCTACTACTGCACAATCAAGTGAGTAATATAATCACACACATACGCCACAGCGGCTTTTCATATGAGAGTTCCCTTAAAGCAGTGTATTACAGTGCTGTTAGGAGTGCTTGGGGTTACTGCTGTGCAGACTCATAATACTGCAAGCCACCATTATTCAAATTGTATCAAATGAATTACAGTACAAAATATAACTATTATTTAAATCACTATTGCTTAGTAAATGTTATTGTGCTTAAGACAGAAAGAAGACAGCCTGAACTTTGTGGTATAAATTATTAGCCTGATGTCTAGTATGCTTGTATCCCTGCAAACCCTAAAACAATTAGACTTTACCTAGATTCCAGTATTATTTTAGCCTTTGGTCTCTAATGGATTCTCAGAAGACACAAAAAGCATTACTCAGACACAGGTTAACTTCACCTTGGATACAGACACAAAGCAAGTCCAAAACATCTAAACAGATCCCACATCCACATACTAGATTGTGAACACTCCTCCTAAATAAAGCTTTGCCATTATTTATTGCAACCTATTTATCTATGATTGGCTAATCAAGCACCATTGGCATTGTGTGTGCCACATGTGAGTGGTTTTGATCATGTTCAAATGAGTCTGTGTTCAGGCTTATGAAGGAAGCAATTTATAATCAGTCTAAATGCTGCATAGTTTGTCTCAGCGGGGATTTAGCAAGCTCATATGTGGGTGACTGGACCCATTCTCCTCCCTGTTCCTGTGTTGAACTACAGCTGCACCTACTGGTAGCGCACAGGCATGCTCAGATTATATATAACCCATGCAGTTCATCTGGGAATAACTTAGAGGTTTAGAGACCGATGACTTGAAAATCAATGGAGTATGAACTGTGTTTCATGTAACCTAGTGATGAACAGTTTCTGTGATTGGTCTATACAGAAGACATAAAAACTGGTTTGTTTGCCCACTGCCCACACTACTTTCAGTCAAAGCTGCAGAAGCATCCACATGACAACCATTTTCCCTCAGCCTTATTTTGTTATCATAAATAGAGCTGTATCTTCCACTGCAGCCATTTTAAACACTCTGAAACAGTGCCAAGGTCAGGGGTTAAAGGCAGCAGTATTTTCACACTCCGCAACCACCCCTCTGTAATTCAGAGGACTACGGCAATTTTACAGGTGCAGGATGTCTCTGAAATGGCTTAACTGCTCAAGCCAGGCCTGTAAGGGCAGAGAAAATAAGGAGCTTAATTGTCCCAGGGCTTCTTGAGAGACTACACAAATGATACAATAATAAAGTGTCTTTTTCTCCCACCACTCTTCTCCTTGCACCATTTTCTTAGTTCTAATGGGTCTGGGTCCCACAGAGCACCAGTCTGTCCTATGACAGTAAACGTGTCTGTCACCAGCTTTCATTTGGCCCGGCAAGCCTGCTGGTTTGAAAAGCTGCCTGACACCTGTGACGTGGGCAGCGGTAATAGGAGCTGATGCCCACTTGTCAGCAGTGAGACATGCTAAGGGGTGTTGTCACAAATCAGGTGGGGAGTTTTATGCGAAATGATGCCTTCCATTTACTTGCCGATGACCTTCCAAAGTTCACTCTGTGCTACGGCCGACTAGATTAAATTTAATATCTCTTCGTGGGCTTTATTACCATGGAATTATGCACTTTTCCCCTCCTTGTTCACCTTAAAAAGTTCGCTGCTAAGGTGTGCAGCAAGTTTTGCAAAACTGCAAACATCCAATTACAAGTTCAACAGTGGTTTAAAAGCTCCTCTGGTGAATGCAAAAACATGCAAAGGAATGGCAAGGTGTGGGTTGTATTATGCCTTTGGAAGTAAACAGAAATGCCCGGAGACTATTTGGTATGCAACTGTGGGAGCTGGGGAGAAAAGCAGTGACCTTGCAGAGGCAAGGGGAATTGAGGAAACACATAATTTCACAAGTGAATATGAAGAACGACAGTAGTTTCTCCTTTTTTCCCCACTTTCTGGATTCGCTTTAAACCTTGTTGAATTTTTAAATTACTGTTTATTTTTCCAGTTTGTTTCAGCAGTGCATGTATATCTTTCATGGCTTTCACAAATGAGTAAACAAGAGTAACTGCAGCAGTGTTGACACTTTAGTAACACATTTAGCAGAGCCATATATTCAGACAGGCTATAAAGATACAAGGTATAAAAAAGTCAAATAGAATTAAGCCACTGTGTTTATGAGTTTAGTTTGCCACATGGACTCCATATGTTTACCAAAGTTGATCAACCACCACAAACAGCACTGATTTGTTGAACAGCAACATGATGTATTACATCTCATGTTGAATGTGATTGCTCTATCCATCAAATGTGAATTTATGCTGATGTTTAATACCTGCTTAAGTGAGTTCATATAATTCACCAGTCATTAAGACTATAATATTTAGAGAGGAGAGAACTGCCATTTAATGCTATACCATTACAGACATACAGCAATATTTATGTCTAAAATAAACTTATTTTTAAAAAACATCTCCAAGATAAACAGAGTAATTTGTAATAATGTGCTATTATGTAGGGTAATACATAAATTATGCCTTGATTTTTATGGCTTTCTCATTTTCTCTCCACCTCCAGGCATACCAAAGGCTGACTCATCATTGGTTCCAATGAATCACACACCTTACCCAAATATAGAACCATGCACTTTACACAAATAAGTCTTAAAGCAACACATTTATTAAAAGTCATATCCAAACATTTACACTGACATTAACTTAGAGTCTGAGAGAAGCTGCTGGACCGCGGGCCCAAAAAACAAGTAGTGTAAGTAATATAAGTATAAGAAGTATAAGGAGTGCCTTCAAAGACAGTTCCTGTCTTAGTTTGGGACAGAGGTTTTCTAGTACAGCACTGATGGCCTTAGAGTCAGTCATCTTTCACTAGGTGTGTAAGTTATTTCACTTGAGCAAGGGGAATGGGAAAACAATTGTTCCTAACTGATTTTACTCTAACCTCCTAATGAACCCCATGTGGATGGCATGCCTTTCAGCACACTGCAAATCTCCATGCTGGCCACTCCAGGCCTGATTAAAGCTGTGGTCCTCGCCTGCTCTTCATTACCACAGGCAGGAAAACCCAAAGTGAAATAAGTTAGCACCTGTATGTTCCAATTCTGCATGGTTTCTACATGTATATAACCTTTGTGTGTGTGTATTAGGCTGACAGATTTATAAGTGATAGGCTTACATGCTGTTAGATCTGGACCAAGGGCATATTAGGTTGGAGCTCTGTGTTGCAACTCTGCTGAACTAGAAAAAGAGCAGATACTTCCTGTGTAGCAGGTCATGAGGATGAATGATGGCTTTAGTAAGAAAGGGGTTAACTTAAGTAATCTGAAGTCTCATTAGGATGCAGGCAAGAATTGAAATAATAACTTAACAAGGCCCACAATCCACTAAGTCCTTGAATTAAGTCCTTACGATATGGTGACCTGATTTGATTCACTGCTTCAGAGTAATGTAAAATAAATCAAGTAACTTTATTAAAGAATCCCTGTGAGGTAAAATCTACAATCTAAGGACCATTTTGTCTCCTCTTTTAGTGACTTGGTTTGAATGGAGGCCATTAAAACACACAGGACTTTGAGCAACATTTAACCAATTTAGCAAATTATCTTCAGGGCTGTTTTATAAGGCATCCTCATTATACTTTGTGCTTAGATCAGCTAACATGAGAGGGTTCCTTTGCCCATTTCCATATATTACAGCGCTGCATTCCCATTTCTGAGTGGAGGAAGCACCTGTTGGGATCCCCATGGCCTCTTTCCACCCAGCTGACTGCTTTCATCCCTCTCCTGTTTTACCAACAGGTGGTTTTCTTCAAACCCTGTGTTTTCACCCAGCCACAGTCAGCAAGGGGGTGAACTCGGTGGGCCACAGGGATGTAAGGAACCCCAACTAGGGCCCTGTGGGAAGACTGCTCACCAGGTGTTTAATACGATCAAAACTTATTTACTGCACCATGAGATGCGCCAAGGCTCAACTCCAAACAAATTGGGGCAAGTGGAAGCTTTAAAAGGGATGTCTGTTCTGTCGACAGAGGGCTTAAAGTTAATTTGATCAGGCATGTGTACTCTGTGTGAAAAGGGGGAACATCTGCATTCAGTGGCATGGACCCATTTGTTGCAATTTTGGGACTCATTTCCATTTGCAAGAAAGATAACTGCTTGCATATGGAAGCAATAGATAGAACAGGTCGATGCAATTTCTCTCACTAGGGGAAAAGCTCCTTACACAGTCATCCTAGTTGGTGGAAGAAGAAACAAAGACGTGGGTTTGAATAGACAAGCCTTTCACTACAGTAATGCCTCGGCTTTGTGATTTTCAGCGGAAAAATCATCCATGTATATGGCAATGATGTACAAACATTTATCAAAACATAACCTTCTCAGAGTGAAGCTCACTAACCAGAAACCAAACACAGAAAACTTTATAACTTGTAAATATAAATATCCAAGGCTAAGGTGTCAGTATGTTGTCCTCATGGATTAGAATTACACACAGTGACAGCTACATGCACTAGAAATAAAAAATTTTTTTAAACAACCCTGGAAATAATACTGTTTTGCAAGGGGGACTTATCAATAATGTATTGCTCCATTTTCACCAAAATCTTCTAAAATGTCATTATCTAGAAACATCACACATGCCCAAAATTAATCAGATACTTAGAACTCTCAGAGGCAATAATATAATAATAAAAAGGCCTCAGAAATTAATGGCATAAAGGGTTACACAGATTTCAGTCTCTCTGATTTCCATCTAAAATTAGCTCATCTGTACTCATACTCATAAAAGGCCCACTAATAAGAAGTGGGCTTCCAGCTTTAAACTAGTATCAAAGTCACTAGAGAGCAATTACACTATAGCCTGGCTAGTTAAAGAAAATCCAAAAAGGTTTTTTTCCCCCTCTACAGAATGCCAGGACATTGGAGAGTAATCTAATTGCCTGTCTTTGTGTATGATTATTTATGAGTAGATTAGAAAATCTGGAAGACATACTTTAGTTAGTGAAGTGTTTCATGCTGCAGCTGCCATATGAATGATCTTTTCAGATTACCTATAGGCAGGCAGAGAAACAGTCCCTGCCCATGAGAGCCCTCTTATAAGAAAGTTAGGTACTTAAAATTTCCATTGAGCCAAAATATCATTCTGAAAAATGATTTATGATAACAAAATAGGCCTGGGAAGGAAGACTCCCACCCTGCGCTTATACACTGTATAAGAGCAAGAAGAACACAGTGATAGTCTTGTGCCATTTCCTTGTCTTTGTTGAGTGTTTAAGATTTATATTAAGCCACAGAATATAAGGCATTTGCCATAGAATTCAGCACTTAGAACATCTGGGAACATTCCAAGTTTCTCTGGTACGGATTAAGATCAGAGCTTAAAACAAACTGCATATCCATATACTTCAAATGTCTGACAAAACAATTCCATTGGCTGTGAGAAAGATAAATGCTTTCCCACTGCCCAAAATGCTCAGATGGCCCTAATTCCTCTTGAAGTAGGGGTCAAGCTCTCATTTCCTGTGGCTGCTCTAAAGAAATGGCGCCAAGGGTTTCAGCGGTCTCCCGGGAGCTGAAGTAGCCTTCCAGGACAGCACAGCAAGGAGCTGACACTGTGGACACCCAAAGGAGGCACACCGACCCAACTCAGAGCCCATAAAGAACACACTGTGTATAGAGAGAACTCATTAACCTGACCTGCGTGTCTGTTAAACAGATACCTAGGGCTCACTTTCTTCTCATAACAAACTCATTAATTAAGATTTGTTTGTCCAGAGAATTTGGGGTAGCTGTAGTCATGAATCATGGAGAACATCAGTCTCGAGTTATTGATCTGATCTTAAACATGAGACTGACGTGTACAAACAAAATGCTTCTTTAAAACAGTGCTGCTCTGTCCACTGCAATACCAAGGACTTGGTTAGAACCCATTTCATCCTATACAGGCACCGCACAGTCTACAGAATTTAGATATTTTCCATTTCTTTATATCAAGAATGAAAAGGTAATGTTTATTCGAGCTGAAGAGAGATATCCACATTTCAGTAGAACAGACCTGAGCCTGGTTGAGGTCTTCTAACCTGTCATGACCCAACCAATTTATGAGAGTTATGACGTTTCCCTCATGTCACATCATATTTTCATTTAATATACTCTTCACATATAACATGTTTAAAACATGTAAAATGAAATGAAAGCAGACCCATTATAACTGGGCATATGCAAAACACTTTTTGACTAAGAGTTTCTTAAGCTGTAAATAACAGTCACTGAACATTACCAAACCTCTGTATGGGTCTAGGCCAGATGAGTCATGGCGATTCTAATTTGACAATTTGGGACAACTAGAAGCTTAGATTCCAAAAAGAGTAAGTGCTGGCACAGGTATAAGCAATTATGAAAATGTAATCAGGCATCAATGCTATGATTCATGATTTATAGCCTGTTTTCACATTAAACATGTTGTGTGCAATGACACCAGAGCACCTTTTGCCAATTTGTTTTGGATACAATAAATCAGGCACTCCACAAAAAGCCTGTAGTTTGCGTGTGGGAAAGAAAATGTAATTAAAGAACAATAATATTTTACACAAAAGGGGAAAATGAAAAAAAAAAAAAAAAAAAAAACCACACCCGGTAATAGGCACACAAGTGTATTGTTGAAATTTATATTTGTGGCTAATTTCACACCAGAAATCTCCAGCTCATATGACTTCCACTTCCTCCGTATTATTACCTATCAAAAGGTTCATAGTTTTTTATGAAGTTGTCTATACAGCATTTGACAAAGGCTAAACTCATTTAATGGCTTGCTAAGTCAAGTCATGGAAGCCCAAGACACACATAATTAATTTAGAATGTGGTGAATGTGAAACACATGTGCTTTGATGGCATTATTCCTTTTATTGTTAGTTTGTGTTAAATTAAGATTTGATTGCCTAGATCTGGGAACCTTTCAGAATCTATCAAAATCTCGAGAAAGATGAAATATGCATTTTTAATATCCTTACCATGTGTAATAAAATTGCGATAACTTAAAACTGGCTTGTAAATTTCCATGACATTGGGAAACAAACATTCAGTGTAAACATAACCCACAAATTCAAAATGCATTTTCCAGTAAACCTTACAATAACATATTTTCATTAAATATGCTAGAATCCACAACATAGACAATAAGTATTTGATATTAATTTACCTTTAGTCAGAATAAATCTGTTCAAAAACATTAAAAGAAATAATAAGTCTAACAGGCCCATACATACTCATGCCATGAATGAAAACAGAACTCTTACTCAGCAGCTTCCAGCACTAATTTATCACATGTAGAAAAGCATGTGTAGCTAATCCTACACATGTAGGACAAGATTCTGTAACAAAAGCAATGGTACATCATTTCACTAGGGGAAGTGGGGACCTTCTCAGACATGCCTGCCTGAAGCAGACCAAACTTAGTGTTGGATTTCAATCTGCTACTCCTTTGAGAACCCATTCACAGTGGCAGTCTGGTCATGTGCAATAAGGCAGTGACCATTAGCCTTCTTGGGTTGGATTTATTTTAATTCTCTAATCCTCTAATGTTGGCTTTTCACTGTAGCCTTTTGGAGCATGAGTGACAAGAGAGACTCTACAGCCTCCTCGGTGGGGTAGCTGAAAAGTTGCAGGGCCACTAAGTGGCATTTGACTCCTTTAAACTCCAAGAGGAGGGCCAGAGAGAGGCCTGGAGACCAAACAGTCAAAACATTCACTCCTAAAAGCATAGCACTCAAGGAGAACTCACCTAATGGGGAAATTATTTAAGAACTATTTGCAGTGCACCTGAAAATACCTCCAGTGGAATTATGTTTGGCAACCTGAACTGCTTTGAAGTCAATGGAGTGGCAATAAAAATTAGGCCTTCATTAAAGAACAGTGCCTTTCAAACAGAATTGGTTGCTGCTCAGAGGGTCAGGAACAACTATGCGCTGCTGGGCTCAGCAGCAGGGCACACATGGAAGCAATTTGCCTGATTCTCGGCTGTTTTTATGATTTTCTTCTCTAAATTTTCTCTCCCCTCCTCTCTGCAACGTGCTCCTTTTATGTCGCATTTAGGAAATTAACACTAACCGACAAATTACTTTGTAAATAAAGGAGTATAACTTTAGAATGTTGAAACCAGGACTTGCCTAGGGGTGAGAGCTTGCAGAGCAACAAAGGGATCCTTGATAGTTGTTTAAATATGCCTGATCAGAACCAGGCTTTATTTTATCAACTGCACATAAATGTTCTACTACATTTTAATGTACAGCATTTATTTCCCTTGCATGCAGTGCTGGTGCAACATTTGAACTCTAGCTGGGAAAGGGGGACTAGTGGACTTTCCAAAAGAGAGACATTTTAAAGTCTGTTATAAGGTGCTTTACATTTTGGCCAACACGAAATGACTCTCATTCACAAAAAGGCACAAAGGAGCCTTAACTGCCGTAATCTTCAGAAACCAGACACTCTGAACTCTACGGGCTTGTGATCTGGTGAGATCTAAGCTAATTACCTAATCACGTACATTTGTAAATTGCATGTAAAGAAATTACTGTACAGATTAAATTACAGATATTTATCTCCTAATAACACTGATTAACTAGTGATGATAATCTGTCATTCTGAAGGCTGATATTAATGGCATCACTCTCTCAGAAAAACAAGCATGTAATATGAAAGAAAACTTTTGTCTGTACTCAGGCCAGATGGTACACTTTAGAGAGTGCACTGTTCTTAGCAGCATGTCCACAACTCTGATGATGAGAACCAAAAATATTGACTTTTTTAATTGAGTTGATTTGGCCCATTAACCCTTTGTCAGGCAACTATATCAAATTATGCATGAGAACAATCATGGTTTTGTCTTGTGATGTGAGTGCAAACAGATTTTGAACAATATATATATATATATATATATATATGTGTGTGTGTGTATATATGGCTGGTTTGAGTGTTTCAAAAGCTATTGTCCTGCTGGAAGTTTCATATACAAAAAAGTTTGGGAAAGTTTAAACGACATTTTTTTCAATTTTCAGCAGTCCAGTTTCAGAGAGCCTGTGCCCACTGAAGCCTTTTGGCTGACAAGAGTGGAACCTGATGTGGTCTTCTGCTGTTGTAGCCCGTCTGCATTAAGGTTTGACGTGTTCTGAGATGCTTTTCTGTTAACCTGATCAAAAAAGACCCTTTTGAGTATCAACAACCATGCTACCACGTTCAAAATACAAAGTTTGTGTGCTTAACCAGTAGCATGCACTGGTAGTGTTACTCCAACTGAGACCATACATATGATGCAACTACATTTATAACACAATGTACAATGTACAGTACCAGTCAAAAGTTTAGTCTCACCTTCTATATGCACAGTATTCAGTAGTTTTTCTTTATTTATATTACTTCTCTTACAAGACACTACTTCTGTTAAAGTAATGATGGACCTTCATTTCTCCTTATTTACTTGAGTGGTTCTTGACATAATATGAATTTCTACAGTTGTGGAATAGGGCTATTTACTGTATACCACACAACCTCAGCACAACACAACTGAAGATCTAAAGTGCATTAAGAAAGAAAGAAATTCCATTAATTATTTTTGATAAGGCACACCTGTTAACTGAAAAGCATTCCAGGTGACTACCTCATGAAGCTGGTTAAGATAATGCCAGTAGTGTGCAAAGCTCTCATCAAGGTAAACAGAAGGCTCTAGAACATGAAAAATATTTTGTTTTTTAACACTTTTTTGTTTACCACATTATTCCATATGTGCCGTATGTGTTATTTCATAGTTTCAGTGTCGTCAGTATTGTTCTACAGTGTAGAAAATAGACAAAATTATGAAAACCTATGAATGAATAGGTGTGTTCAAACTTACGACTGGTACTGCATGTCCAAATGTTTGTGGACACGTGACCATCACACTCATAACACTGTTAACACCATAAACACTGTTTTTCCAAAGTAAAAAATGTTTTCCTCAAAAATAGTGGCTTTTGCTTGTTTTTGCTGTTTTTGAGTGTACAGAGCAAAACGTTAGTAGATTGGGAGCAAAATTACAGAAACTTTTTCTCTTTTCAGAGAGGGCCAAAATGTTATCTGCATAGAGTAAAATTTTCTTCGATTTGAATAAATTTTACTCAGCAAATTTACTGTGTTGGAAGCACAAAGTTATATAGGATTACTTTGAATGTTGTTGTATTACAATTTTCCCCGCACTAGAACTAAAGACTCCAAACCTGTTCCAGCATGGCAATGTCACTTTGCACAAAGCAAGCTCGTTGAAGACACAGTGTAGCAAGGTTGGTGTGGAAGAACTCGAGAGGCCTGCACAGAGCCCTGACCTTAACCCCGCTGAACACCTTTGAGATGAACTGAATTGCAGACTGTGCCCCAGGCCTCCTTGTCTGACATCAGTGCCTGACCTCACTAATGCTCTTGTGGCTGAATGGGCAGAAATCTCAACAGTCACACTCCAAAATCTAGTGAAAATCCTTCACAGAAGAGCGGAGGTTATTATAACAGTAAAGGAAGACTAAATCTGGAATGCGGTGTTCAACAAGCACATGTGGGTGTGTTTGTCAGGTATCCACAAACCTTTGGCTATATAGTGTACACGTCATGTAAAACTGGTTGTGAAGGTAAATAAGGCCTTTTAGAACTGCAACTATCTGTTTTATAAAAATGTTATATTCTTGCCTTAAATGATAAAACTGGGGGGAAAAATGCAGAGATTACCATAAAAGAATGCAATTTTTCTTCAACTAAAGCTTTCATTGTAATAGGTATAAGATCAGTGTAATCACAAAATCTGTTTCAAAGATAAACTATTCTTTTTGGGAAACTCTGGTCAAATAAATGCAGAAAAAATTTAATTGAGACATTTGCAACTAAATGAGTATTTGCTGCAAGCTTTTCTAAATTTCATCTAAAATGTGATGCTTCTGCTAAATACTTTGAAGATGATACAAAAGTAGAAAGTCTGTGAAGCTATCCAGTGATGGTACAAATGCTACAGAACCTGGCATAAATAATGGATGGCAAACATGCATGTGTTGACTTCAATACGAGAATATTCATATATGCCAGTGATTGTACTTGCACCAGAATCGCTGAGAATATCCTCATAGAAGAGGCACACTTCCTTCCTGACACTGCATGCCTAACAGTAACATGGGCTCTCTATAACTCAGGGGAAACACGCTGAAAGGATCATAATTAAAAGAATAAAATCAGCTTTTATTTGGGATTTGGTTGCTCCTGATATGTCAGTGGAGTTTTAAGTGTTTAATTTAGTACAAAGATATTTGTCAGGACTGTAGAGGTGTGCTTGCATGCTCTACATATTCCACATTAGTGGTGCTCCTTAGTCAAGTCAACATTGACAATGTGCATTTTGCCTCTTATCATCTCTTTGACATTCTACTGAGAATCAGTTGATGTTATGAGGAGAAAGACAAAGAAATCCCGGACAGCAGGTGAAGCAACAGAGCAGACGTTTAGAGCCCAAAAGAGCATCACGGCCGCCCCATGATCAACTACTGAGTCTATATAAAGAGAGTGGGGTAAAGGTAGATACAATTTTCAAACATCATATCAATGTCTTTGTTGCAATTCCTGACTTGGGCATTAATATGTTTATAATGCACACCATATCCGGAACATTGTATTAGACAGTTTTCAGTCTTTGGGTTCACACTAAGAACTAAGTGCAATATCTGGCTGAATACATAACACCTGTTAAGGGGAACGACTTGCTGGCATGCGCTGTCAAGACTCGATAACTCTGTGTGAACCTCTTGTTAAGCTATGGACATGTGGTGTATGTCTTTCTGAGGGGAAAAAACTTTGTCACTCAGTGCTTCATATGGCTGAAATTTCTTTTAGAAATTGGCCATGCTATGGCACATAACTGACTATACTGACACTGAGAAGCCATTTTGTGCCTGCTTGACTTTTAAGTTTAAAGTCATAATATACCTTAATCTGCAATGGCAAATTGGAACTTATAAAAAAGCATTCAGGTAAGAGCATCTAAGAATAAGACATGCAGCCAGTGACACATAAACATTCCAGTAATCAAGAAAATGTGCAGTGACACAGAAGTTGGTTGACTGAAGGCTAAAGCCACAAGCTTGCATGCAAGATCCCTAGTTTTTACTGATGAAAGATGAATGTTAAACACAGAGTTCTCTTAAGATGACAAAGGGAAAAACATAGGCAGCTGTGAAAGCTTTCTGTTTATTACTGAGATACCAGAGAGGGAAAATTGGCCATGAGTCAGAGGGCAACTGATAGACGAATAGCAACAAGGGGAGACATCACCACTATGACCTAACAATGTGATGAGTGAGGTCAAATCTTTTGAAACAGCACTCATGCAAGGTCACATGGCATCTGGCACCACTGTGAAAACTCATGCATTCACTGTTGGAGAAGTTTTAATCTGAGGGCAAATGGATTGAGCCATTGTAGGCCATAATTGAGCAAACAGCTGTAAAATGACATCAACCACAAGCTTTGTGTTTTCACTGGGTCGCAGTTTCGATCTTAAAAGGCTCCATCATTACCTTGACAAAGCACGGTAGAATGACACATCTCTTCTGTGCTGCAGGCAGCCAGCTGGTGAAGTTCACACTTAAAGAGCTACAGTACAGGTCACTGATGTGATGCTGTCATGAGTGACGCACGGTCCAAGTCTCCCTGACATGTGAACTGCACACTGACAGGAGAGTGCCTCACACTATAAAAAATGAAAAGCATTTAAATAAAAAAAACAAAAGAGGTTACATCAGTGTAATGATCTCTTTATCAATCACCAATCATCTCTACACTGCAACACGCAAATCAATTAAGGAAACTGAAGGCCTTAAACAGCTTAATTTGTTTATACATTTTTTGCTTTGGGTACATCTAGTTTATAAGTATTTGAGTTCACTTAAGTTACTCTTTGTTAGACTTACCTAAATCCCTTAAGTTAAGTTTAAAGAATGAAAAGTGAAATATAAAACAGCTCACTCATTCTCAGTAACCACTTTATCGTAGGGGCAGTTTATCTTGAGACAGGAAGAACATGTGAAATTCCACATACATGGTCACCTGATCCCAGATCCCTTGACTGAACCCAGGGCACTGGAGCTGTTAGGCAGCAATGCTACCCTAATATAATTGACATGTCTTATTTTATTTGATTAGTAGCCATGAGCTAATCATTAATGGTCAAGCATTAAAGGTAAATGTCACATTCAGTCAGGGTATCACTTATCCAGACCATAATCAGGAAGGGATTTTATGAAACTAGACCTTTATAAATTTTAATTGAATACCTCTTACCTATATTGTCTACTGACTGTTAATTAAAACTTGAGTCTCATGAGTTGTGCTTACTTAAAATTTCATACACAAATGAATCAGATGCAGTTCTCCAAACAAAGTTCAGTTGCTGAGTACTCATAACATAATTCAGAGAAGTAAATATGACATTTAAACTCATTTGAGTCATGATTAGTCATTTCATTTAGTCATTTCCATTTTAAAGTTTTAAAGTAGAATATTCCCTCACCGTCCACTTTATTAGGAACGCCTGTACACTTGCACATTTATGCAATCTAATCAGCCAATCATGCAGCAGCAGTGCAATGCATAAAATCATGCAGATGCAGGTCACGCACATTGGGTAACGCTCACATCAAACATCAGAATGAAGGAAAAGTCTCTTCTCTGTGACTTTGATTGTGGGATGGATATTGGTACCTGAAAGGTTGATTTAAGTATTTGATAAACTGATAATCTCCAAGGGATATTCACACACAACAGTCTCTAAAGTTTAGCCAGAATGGTGCAAAAAAACAAAACAAAACAAAAAACATTGAGTGAGCGACAGTTCTGTGCGTGGAAACACCTTGCTAATAAAGGTCAAAGGAAAATGACCAGATTGGTTCAAGCTTTCAGGAAGAATATAGTAACTCAAATAATCACTATTTGCAACTGTGGTGAGCAGAAAAGCATCTCGGCATGCAAACAATCTCAAACCTTGAGATGGATGGGCTACAGCATAATAACACATTGGGTTTCATCCCTGTCAGCCTAGAAAAAGAATCTGAGGCTATCAGAGGCACAGACTTGCCCAGACTGGGCAGTTGAAAATTAGAAAAAAAATCACCTGCTCTTTCCCAAGATTTCAACTGTCCAGTTTCGGTGAGTCTGTGCCCGTGATAGCCTCAGATTCCTGTTCTTGGCTGTTCTGTCATTGTAGCCCATTCACATTAAGGTTTATTGTGCTGTGCATTCTGAGATGCTTTTCTGCTCACCATGGTTGTAAAGACTAATTACTTCAGTTAGTATAGACTTCCTGTCAGTTCAGACCAGTCTGTTCATTCTCCTCTAATCTCTCTCATCAACAAAGTGTTTCAGCCTGCTGACCTTCTACTTACAGGACGCCTTTTGTTTTTCACACCATTCTCATAAGATCAGGTCAGCAGTTTCTGAAATACCCAAACCAGCCCTTCTGGCACCAACAACCATGCCACAATCAAAGTCACACACATCTATTTTTTTCTTCATTCTGATGCTTGATGTGAGCATTAACTGAAACTCTTTGAAGCATGATTTGTTTTTTTCCATTTCACTGCTGTCACATGATTAGATGATGGCATGAATAAGCAGGTGTACAGGTGTTCCTAATAAAGTGGACAATGAGTGTACTTAACAATTCACACAAGTATAAAACATAACAAACTGTTAAGGTTCATTAATCGTGGCTTTAACAAACACAAACAGACAAACAAAAAAGTATATTCCCATAATTTTTCGTAAGCTCAGTTTGCTTATTGAAATAACACACTTGCATTTCCCAACACTACCCTTAAACACACTGAAGTCCTCTGTGCAGCAGCTGTGATTTAGCATATTAGCAGAAGCAACTGTTTTCTGTCTGAGGATCTTTCCACTGTGACGCCGAGGGACCAATTGAGAATGAACTGTGTTTACACATTGAAGAAAATGCATACATTGCCTGAAGTAAGAAAATGTAAAGGAGAATGGAAGAAGAAAAAAAAAGGCAAAGCAGTGGTATAAAGAAGCTTAGCACACTTAGCATGGCCTTATTACTTCTAGCACCACAGCTGCTGGTGAAATAACGAAATGTATTATTTGAACCAGTGTTGACTGATTGTGGGTCTGGGGTAGGCCTGTGCTGATGAAACTCAATGTCACACACAAGCTGAAAAGGCTACAGTTGGTCTGTTTGTGTCTGCCCGAACAGTCAATTTCTCAATAACATGTCAACTCCCCATGAATGTATTTCATATATTATCTACAGCCCTGTCATGTGTAGTGTCCATTCAAGGTACATTCAATAGTAAATAAATAACAATTCCCATTAAATAAACAGCCTAATGAAGCTGTGATTCACTTAATCTAGGACTCGATGCCATCTGTCGGGCCTATCAGTTTCTATACTGAATAATATTTTTTAGGTGAGGGTCTTCAGAAGGTACAGTACAGTATAAAGTGTAACACACCACACAGTGTCCTCCAGAGAGGATGGAATTCTGCTCTTTCATTGCATGTTTGATAACCCAGTGAAATGCATTATTTGAACCGGTGTCAACTGATTGTGAGTCTGGGGTAGGCCTGCTAATGAAACACAATGACACAGACAAGCTGAAAAGACTTAAGACCAGTTTGGTGTATTGCTGTCAATAAAACAATAACCAAACAATAAATGGTTAAAGAAAACCAAACATGTTGAACTTACTGAACTTCAGAATCTGTCGTTCATTTCTTCTCATTGATTCTACTTGTTTTTCAGTGCCAGACACTGACACTATGTAATGAATATTAATTAATTAACTGATTAATTAATTATTCATTTATGTTCATTCATCTTCAGTAAGCAGTTTATCCTGGTCAGGGTGGTGATAGATCTAGAGCCTGTCCAGGAACCCTGGACACAAGGTAGGAATTTACCTTGACTGGGATGCCAGTCCATCACAGAGTACCATGCGTACACACTCATTTACACCTAAAGGTGATTTTGCATAGCCAATCCACCAACAAGCGGTGGAGCATGGCAAGAACATGCACAGAAACGCAACATAGCCCGTAACCCTAGCTCAGAATCAAACCTGAATGATGTGAGGCATCAACACTAAAGCTGCACCACTGTGCCACTTTATATGTATTTATTTAAATTTAGATAGCTCTGATCCTCCATAGGCTATTCTGTCAATTTTACTTCTTTATCACACTATTCAGAGCTTACTTGACTTAAAGCTATTCTCAAAATGACTGAGTGCTATCTTGCTGAAGGATCATTCATTATCTTGCCAAAGGTCACATCTTCTGCTGTAGTGCTGACCTCTTCTGATCTTGCAGGGCTTCATGAATGAGCTCGGATTTCTTCAAAAAAAAGAAAAAAGAAAAAGAAAGAAACAGACTAAAATGTTTAAATGTGTTACCCTTTATTACAATATGTAGTCTATTTTCAAAGGCAGAGGTAATAAATACGGGTTGGAATAAATCTATATGACAGAGCAAGTGAATAACGTGAACACTGATAAAAAAATAAAAAAAAAAATGCCACAGCTTTAAGATGAAGATGAAAAGTATTTCTACAGAATTGTAAAGCACTGCATGGAAAATCCATCAGAGGTCACTGTAGTGCAATAGGTTACGGACTAAGTGTTAGAGGATCCTCTACTTAAAAACATACACACACTGCGAACTAACGTGTTGTGTGTATGCATGTGTGTGCAGTGTACTTTCTGTTTATTCACAACTTAGCGTCTTTGCCTCACGTTGGAATTATGCTATGTAAAAGTCTAAGATATTCTCCTCAGCGTTGATCATGTCGCAGAGGTAAACTGTTTCTATGGTAACAAACATGTCTGCTTAAACGCAATATATAGAAGAGAAGTAATGATACCTTACTTGGAAATGACTCACTTATAATTTAAAATAGCTAAAAACGGCTCTACTTTCTGTTTGTTGTTGGTTATTATTTCTGGTTACTTCTTTGGTTTTGCATTGCATATGCGTTTGCTAATTTTTGCAGCTTACTTCGATGTAAATTTTGAGCTAACTTTTAACGGTTAGCTCAGGCGCTAATAAATATAATGCTAATTAGTCAGCGTAATAGGTTCCTTATCAGGCAAAAAATAATTAAAGAGTATTTTATCAACTTTCTTACCACTTAACACACTCACCTTCTCTGACGAGTATTGTTTGGAGTCAGTCCCAAAAGGAGTCGATTCTACGAATCCAGGCATTAGAAACGGAGTCGATTCCCAACATATTCGGTTGACCATGATTCATTTCACCCAGAGTTCAGTCTAAATGCAGGCCATCAATGCAGTAAATAGAACCCTAAACACAAACCAAAGAGACCTTTATTAAACATTTATACGAGCATTACAACATGTTTACTGTTAGATTACGAAAGAAGTTTACTTTTAAGGACGTTACATCACCATTTGTAGCAGCCTTGGTCCAAATTCAAATTTGGTATTTGTGGAATGACAACTTCAGATGTATCAATATCACAACTGTGAGTTGCTCTTTTAGTAGCCTAATAAATCTCATGCCATTACCTACAAAAAAATACTGCAAAAAAACAAAACAAAACTCTATTTGCCAATATTTGTCATTTCTTTCAGTGAAAAATGTTTACCATACAAAAGCACTTGCAATGGTATGTGACCATGATGTTTATAGAAATAGGCTGAGCATTGAAAAAATGATTTGATTACATAATGAATTTTGTTTGTTTGTATATTTTCAAGTTAATTTTTAAATAGTCACAGTAGAAATATAGCTGTGCTCTTAAAAAAAAGAAAAAAAGAAAAAAAGCCACTGAAAGCCATCAGCATGACTCTCTTGAGGATTGACAGCTTAATCCATCTGATCAAGATTAGAATATTGTGAACCACACATATTGTGTGTGTGTGTGTGTGTGTGGGTGTGTGTGTGCGTATTACTGTTATTTGTGCAATTATGCTGCTCAGCTGCTGATCATGGGCCTCGTTTAAATAAGTGTCTGAATTGATGTTAGTTTGAGTTGTGGTATGATATTATTTTATATCATTTTAATATCACAAATGTTATGGTAATGGAAAAGTCCAGTGTTAAACTGTATAAAAAGTCCAATGTTAGACTGTATAGATCACCAAGCAGGTATGGTAAACTAAGCGTGATTATTTTCTCACTTTTGTCTCTCTGGTTCTCCAATATTTTTTTATTTTGCAATATCTTTAGCATTTATAATATTTTAACATTTTAACTATGCTAGGGTTAGAGGGTACTCTCTCCCCCACTCATTCCCCGACCGAGGCTCTCATACAGCCTCAGATTTAAAGTAAGGTCTCCAGAGGGTTTAATTTAAAGCTGACAATTTACAAAATGGTCTGCCTTGCACCACTTTGATCTTGTGAAAGTTTTGGAAATCTCATCCCTGAGCCAGCTACTTGCCCATCATATTCCTGCTTCATTAGCAGACCTTTAGCTGTTTCGCAACAATTAAGCTGGTCAAGCAGCTGCACTCTGCCCAGGAATAAACCTGACTAATGATTTGCTAAAGAGACTTGACAGCGTGTTACAGTGAACAGTAATTGAATTTAAGCTCTAACAAGGCTTTGAACAAGTGAAAGAAATATTTTATAAGCTTGATGCAATTTGGTGAAGCAGATAATGAATCATAATGAATATTCCCTTTTGATTTTGTTTCTGTATAGTTGTCAGAGAAACAAGCAGAGAAACAAATCCAGCCATCCAGCCATCAGACGTTTTCTGTCTCTTCTTTTGTTTTTGTTTGGCTATAGGCAGATGTCATTTGCAGTTATTTTGTTTTCGCTTAATATACACTACCAATTGTTTCCCAACCGTTTTAACAAGCTTGATGTGTCACGAAAATGCATGCACAGTGCATTGTTTGTAGAAAAATACCCATGACATCTGCATTGTTATTAATATGCATAAGCCTGCAGCATTGCCACTTCTATGTATTTGTGTAGCCAACAATGCCAAGCTTTAATTTCTGTTAGGCCAAACATGATTTAATATACCATATAAATCACATGTAGGCATACATTAGAACATTTAACGTACACCAACATAATTACATTTCTTGAAAGCACAACTAAGGGCCCTCATAAAAACTAAACACTACACCTATAACCACTTCAGGCATAAACTCTACTACTAACATGACATTTAGTGCTGTTAGAGAATCTGAATCTTTAGTATAAAGACTTGGAGACAGAAAACTGGAGCAAAAGGTTTTTTCTTTTCTTTCCTTTTTTGGTCCAAAACAATTAGACATCAAAAGACTTTATGGCATTATTGAGACCACTTATACAGAAACTTAGATCACAAAATGTGTCACAAGCCTTGTAAATTAGAAGACAAAATGATGAATTGGATAAAATTGGATTTAAAAATAATAATCAAATATTAAAAGAGGGTGCTCTTTTCACAGCCACATCAAGGATACAGTAAGTAATCACCAAACTGGAATCCCATCATTTGTTCCATTTAGTGTAAAAGTAATAAAAGGCATGTCAGAGTCCCCTGTGTGATATAGGACCCTGGCCATTCATTATGCACTGGACCCAATGCGATAATCCAGGCTAATAGGGACAATCTGTAGGCAAATAAGGTCATTATGATAATAAGAGTGGTGATAATAAGGCATATTTTGCTTACTTGTTTTGTTTTTACCTTATTTACTGTGATAAACAAAAGAGCACCATTAGATTATAGCGCTTCTTTGAATTAGATTTCAGTGCAGAGAACCAGCACCATGTGCTTCGAATTTATAAAGCATGAATCGAAATGTGATTAAACTTTTGCAATTAGGTCTTTATCTGAGCCTGTAAGTTCATGGACATGCTTTTCTCAGCTTTGTAGCTTAAAGGACCTGAGAGAAAGAGACCTATAACTCGTTTACTAGTAGCTTATTTTATCATATTGTATTACATTAGCCTTCAGTTAGCTAACTTCCTTTTATATGTACTAGACTAACTGCCAGAGGGCTTGATGAGCTCTCTTAATTCTCCTTAATAGGTGAACGTGCACTGCCTTAAACTGACCTTATTTTCTTGCAGCTATATCTTAATGTTAATTTTGAAGCTGGAATATTGAAGGACTGACTGGTTTGTTAATATGAAGACATTGTATATATGACCTTGTATTTTATCTCCAGCTAACCTATGGTCATAGTGCCGAACAGCTGTCAAGAGAAAGTAGCCAAAAGATGCAAACCATCTATAGGTCTACCTTGGCTATTAACAGCATCACTGGTTTATACAGCAGGTTTTCCCATTTTAGTACAACCCATCACTGTCACCATACAAACGTCATGTCAGTCATCCACACAGTGGAGGAAGTCGTATTATCTACTCTTACCTATCTGCCTAGGTAAATTGTTTTGACAGGAGGGATAATGCTATGTCCCTGTCACATATGTGTAGGAAAAATGTCTGGCTGTCAGGCACTTGGTAGTGATTGGCGGCTCTTTTAAAAGGTGAAAATTCCCATAAATATGTATTTTTTCTTTTGTTATAGGTTTCCATAATATTAAAATTGCTGTTAATAAGGCCAATGCATGTGTTGTATCCATCTTTTGCTTGTGCTGCACTAAAGCCATGAGGTAAATGTACAGCCACACAGTCTAAGCCACAATCATCACTTTCCTCAGATAACATTTGGATAATTTGTAAAGATATAGTAGACAAAATCTGAATGAAATTGTAACATTATGTGTAAAGTGGTGATATATCTCTATACTTCCCTATAATTTTAATTCCCTAGATATATATTCAATGTTTGGCACAAAATGAAAATGAAAATTCATTGACAAAATTAAAAATGAAAGCAAAATTGGTCTACAACTACTGTTATTTCAATAACACAGACTGAAAGTTTTAATGAGTGTGAGAATGATGAAGTCATATGCTACGGCCTTTACAGTCACCAGATCTCAACCTAATTGAACACTTATGGAAGTTCTTGGACCAATGTGTTAGTCAGTGCTTTCCACCACCAGTTGAGAGAATATCCTTTGGCAAAACTGTGTTCATCCCTCCAGTACATTTCCAGAAACGTGTAGAATATATTCCAAGGTGCACTGAAGCTGTTCTGATGGCTCATAGTGGCTTTACACCTTACTAAAGCAAGTCTGAATATTGTATGTGGTTATGCAGTTATGGTGTCTAAATTGTAGTTGAAATGCCGTTAATTATATGCATTTACTCTCTCTGATATGACAGAGCAAAAACATGCTGGAATGAAGCCGTAATACAAATGTAAAAATGTTAAAAAGGCTTCCCCTCTTTGACTTTATACATTCACAAAAAGCACTGATTCTGAGATGATTGCATTTTCTTTTGCAAAGCAGAAGAGGTGGCTGTTTCTGAAACATGGTGCCCGAGAGAACGTTGATGTAAAGTTGGAATCCCTATGTGCCCCTTTATGCATGTATTCACATGTGCTGTAAAAAACATTTTGCGAGTACAGTTTTTGAGAAATTAAAGTAATTGTGCCATCACTCATCAATGTCCAAACTGGAACAAAATAGTCTGGCCCTACCTGTAATTTCATTTAACCATTGATTTATAGCAACTTCACTATCTGTTTATACATGTTGTCTGAAATGTTACACAGTGACAACAACATACAAAACATGTTATTTCAGTGACACTGCCAGATATTTAGACCCATCCAACTTGGAAAATACCCCTAAAGGGGCCATCTGACCCTTCCCAGAATCCTCTGCTCTGAGTATCGAGTCACCATATTTAACGCCATCAATTCCAAAAACAATCCAGCGACATCTTAGGCCATAGATCTTAAATTGTAATGTGAAACTGTAACTATTATACATAGCATGCAAATTCAGTTGTTACATTTTACAATTACGTGATTTGTTTTTCGTTTAAAAATTTCGTTTTAAAAATTTTCGTTTACTTATTAGTTCACATTTAGCTAGTCTCTAATGAAGTAAAAGCAAGTGCTTCTTTTCCAATTGTGTACATTTGTCCTAATGTGTAACAATTCTTTCCTAACCAAGAACAACAATTTCAAGTCCATTAAAAACAGCAGATTGTCTGTTGAGCTTGAGTTTGTGGCAGGATCTCGTGTGAATTTGCAGGATTTGCAATGGCATATTACAGAGCAACAGGTCAGGTAATGATGAAACGACATTATGTCGTTTCTTCACTGTCGCTGTTTTTCGTGTTCGCTTCTTTTCCTCTGACCTATTATCAGCACCGTGGAGAAAGAAGCAGGTGACATGGCACACAAGGGCGCTGGGATGGCAAGAGGGGGAAAAAACTGAATTAATTTGACAGTGAATAAGTGACAGCCGTTTCTGCCTCTTTGTGCGGAGCTGCTTCGCTCTCTTTCTCTCCGTCTCTAATTGCACCACGGACAGCTTTAAACACTCTGGGGAATTGAGCTGAAGCTTTGGCAGGGATGAACAGTGATTTGGTACTGCTTTGTTTGCATGATAATTAGTTAGCGACGGTATATATTTTAATCTATGTATTCTCCAGCGTTCAGAATAGACTTCTTAAAAAAAACCTAAGGGGAGCCACAGAGCATATCTGTGCATGAATTAGAGTGATTAAAGGGTTCACTGAACTGTGCCTTGATGTGTTTATTAAATTAATAAGGAAACTGACAGATAAGAGTTTGGGACTGGTTGAGATTCTCTCTTTTATGGACTACAGGCAGAATTTCCCTTATGTATTAGCTCCAATGTGATTGATTTTATTTCCTTCCTATCATAGTGTAATTAAACCTGAAGATGTTTTAATACACACTGACAATGTGTTAAATCAGGCACAACTGATTACACATAAATATCTACAAACATGTATATTTGCTATACATATTCATTCATGGGCGGCGGTGTGGCGTGTAGCACTGTTCCCCGGATCACCCAGGGTACCTTTCTGTATGGAGTTTGCATGTTCTCCCCATGCATGCGTGGGTTTCCTCCGGGTGCTCCAGTTTCCTTCCACAGTCCAAAAACATGCAGATTAGGTCAACTGGCTACTCAAAATTGCCCATAGGTGTGAATGCGAGCATGTGTGGTTGTTTGCCTGTGTTGGCCCTGTGGTGGACTGGCGACCTGCCGAGGGCGTACCCCGACTCTCGCCCGAAACGTCTGCTGGGATTGGCTCCAGCTTCCCTCGCGACCCAGACGGATAAAGCGGTATAGGTAATGGATGGATATTCATTCATTTTATAAACCTTTCATCTGTTGCGGGTCACCGGTGGGCCGAAGCCATCCCCAGCTAACTTAGACAAGAAACTTACAGGGCGCACCCTGGGCAGGTCACCAATCTATCACATGCCTGACACAGAGACACAAACAGCCATTCACACTCACATTCACACCTATGGACAATTTAGTGTAGCCGGTTGACTTAATCTGCATGTTTTTGGACTGTGAGAGGAAACCAGAGCACCCAGAGGAAACCCCTGCAGGCAGAGGAGAACATGCAAACTCTGCACAGGAAGGTCTCGGTGTCCCAGGAAGTTCAAACACCATTGTGCCAACTATCTGTTTTCATATACACCCTACAACATTAATTGTGTAGTATTCAATACATTTTAAGAAAAATTACTTTAGGAACTCTGTATTTGACAAATGACTCCATTTTTGCCAAGCTTGAAAAGTACATCAGCTTATTCAGTATATGTATCCATTTTCAACTGTGATTAGTTTGCTTTAATGTGATTAAAAAGGCTTGTGGGGACAACCCTTTCTGAAGTTCATTAACTACAATCAAATAATCTAAGACAAACCAAAGACACAATAGCATTTGAGAAGATTTAGGAGTTGCATTTTGCGATTCACTCTTTAGAGACAGGATGCTTGTCAAGTTCATGGAGCTCTTATCTCCCAGCCTTCTCTGAGTCCAAAAATTGGAGCTCCAGAGCCTCAACTCTTACCAATTGCAGCAGCCCTCGGCTGCATCGTATATTTGGGCCATTAAAATTAAAGATTCTCCTTACTGTTGAAACGACATGTCCATCCCTTACTCCAACATACTGCGGGAACAAAGGGAACAATCTATTTTCCTGATAGAACCCAACAGTTGGTAAGAGGTTTGAGATGAGTGTGAGGATACAATTTGCCTAGAGAGTGCCTGAGGATCAAGCCAGGCCTGACTCACTCTGGAATGAGGCTGTCAGCTGGCATTCAGCAGTAATTGCTTCCCATGGCAGGACCCCACCAGCCCGAGAAGAATGTGCGCGTCAGACTCGTCAACCCGGGAATCAATTTTCACAACAGCCCAATCATAATTGTTTTCTAAGGATGCGGAACTTGTTGCCAATGTGAGCGCTAGCCAAGGCCTGATTGACACTCATTGACTTGAGAGAGCAGGGTAGCAGGATTAGGGCCGATCTGGCCCACAGCTCAGAGGCTCTGCACAGTCTTTGTCACTCAGGCTGAGAGGAGTGCAGAGCGAGAGAAGGTTTAGAGACCTAAACTTGAACCAGTGGAACTGTCAATTTAGCACAAACTGAGAGGCTTTTCTTGGAATGGTTCAGACTGAGTAAATTTTAGTGGAAAACTTCAGTTTCACAATGTTTGAAACTAATTTCATGTGAAAAATGGGCTTACAGCAGATACACAGAGAGTAAAATTGCTGAATCTGTATATAATATGTAGATTGCCCAGATAGCAGCATTGTGCCTTCTAGTTTAATCCCAGTGAATGACTGCTAGATTGTTTCTTCTTCAGGCAACAACTAGAGGACTGTTTTTATGCTGTCTGTAACAGAGATCGATTTGAAACTCAAAATGTGCTATGCCTATTTCATCTATATAAAGCTGATATTGGCTGATGCTAAGCACTGTGTTGAACTGAAGGGCCCATGATTTCAAGCTGCCACTGCTCACAGGTCCCTAGACCCTCGGAAATGTCACTTTAGCCAAGGACTAACATGTAGCACTTCTAGTCAGTGACACTGACACGCTATTATCTGTCTGGAGAAGAGAGGACGTGGTGTTGTCAGAAATGCATGTCTCTACACATGTATCCATCACACAGGGGCAGATGGCTAGGATCGAATTATTTTCGTGTAAAAGCCCCTGTGAAGTTCAAAACGATTACTGCCACAGATGCCTCCTGCAAGAGGCATAATAGAGAAGCATCTTGGGAGAGCAGCAGCCGTACAGATGATGCTGTGGCTTTCTTCTATGCTCAGCACACAAGAATAACAAGGGAAAGCATTACAGTGCCATGGGGGCCCCTAGCAAATATGAGCTTGAACATCAATGAATCTATTGTACGTTCTGTGAGTGTCAGCTCTAATGCTTGACTACAGTCTTCTGAGCCAATTGCACTTTGGTTGGTCTTAGACAGGTTGCTACATTATAGACTTGCTTAAAAATGGAGAGTAAAGCATAGTCTGAACAAGTACACACAAAGCAAAGAAGAACCAATGGTGTATACTGATTAATATGTAAATATATTTGACATAAATACATCAATGAGCATGCATCATTAGAGGCTACTGAGCAAGTCTCTCTGGGACCAGCCTTCTGTTACTCAGTCACTGGCTTCATTAGCATTTACCTTCTCCAAGCTCTCTTTAGCATGAATATGTGCTTGTTTCTAGCATGGCCTGCAGAACATGTCCTCTACTCAGGATCCCTCACTGAAATACACAACCAATAGAGGTCCTTTTTTAAGACTTTACATCATATGACCCAGGAACTGAAAATGTTGAGTAGATAATGTTTGTGCCAGACTCTCCTTCATGTAGGGCTGAGCACTGCATGGCTACCTGAACACACATCCTTTATACTGTATCTGCAATATGAGCAGAAAGAGCTCACAGCAGGGGGCAATATGTGCGTGTGTGTGTATGTAGTAGGATTTCACTGTAGTCTCTGGTGATTGACTATTACGTGCATTCTTTAACCCACAGGAATTAATTAGCCCATCTTTTACCCAAACAGAGGTACTTATTGTATGTTTGGGCACCATGCTGAGAGGGTTTTTTTTTTAACCATGCAGAGATTTCCACACAAAAAAAGCATTATACATCATTCTAACCTTGCTCTCTTATGCAGCATATTTTAACTTTTATTTAATGCTGAATGACTTCTCTGTACAAAGAGAAACCTTCTCATTGAGGAACTCTATTTTTTAAGATTGGACTAATATTTAAATTCCAGGTCATGTGGGAAAACAAGGCATGAAATAGCTCAGGAAAATAGTATATAATATGAAATTATGACCTATAAGGTTCTATGTGGGTTAAGCATGAATGAGAGATATTATAATACTAAGGCCATTATACTCCTCTATCACTCACAATGTAAGATACTGTTAGATCAAGTCTTTTTATCAAGTCACACATGTGAATCTCTTTTTTCCTCTTCAATGTGCTCCCTACTATGTCATTAAGGAGTGACATGGGCATCTGTGGGTGTGACTCAGGGAAACAGTCAGTCATCCTTTCATCTAGTAGAGCCATGTTTCTTATCTGCATACAGAAACAACCTGACTAAGATGGAGCCATTACCTCCTACACTTGCTCTAGAAAGTTCCCCGGAGAGTAGATCACGTAGTCCTGCGATTCTCCTCATATTGTCTACAATGCTAGTACGTCCCACTTTATAGTTGCTAGCCCAAGTCAGAGTGCAGCAGCTGTCATACAGAATGGCCCGATAATTGCCCTTAACTCAGCTGTTTAGGGAACACCAGGGTCAGGGGTGAGGTTGTTTTTTTCCTGGGAAAAAATGAAATTTAAAATGGCTGCTCAGCATCATTCCAACTGACAGTGCTCATTAGAATCTCCCCTGACACCTGTCAGTCTGAAACTTCCATCGTGTCCACTCTGGCCTCATCGTCTCAGCACCCTGCCGGTTGCCATGTAGGAAAGTCCACACCACCACGTCCCCATGAAGGAAAGGGTGAAAAGTAGCGGGGACACGTGCTACCAGGAAGAGGAATGCATTATTGCAGTCTGACAGGTGTCTCCATGTAAAGGCAGCACCCCAGCACATGTAGCACATCAGCAGACTGAGTCGGCTTCATTGTGATCCAAATTAGAGTGGGACTGTGCGCATCTCACAACGCTACCTCATCAGAATCTTAAGTATTTTTATGCAAACCATGAGCGTGTTTGTTAGGGAGCACCGGCAGCGCCTGATGAGCATCTCATTATCTCCACACCAGCCGAACACACTGTGTGGAGCATAATCAAAGCCTGGGGGTACGTATTAATTATCCTTTTGAATAGTGATGAAATTTTAAAAAGATCTCCTTAAGGCTCCCAATCATCAGCAGATGAAACAAAGCTCGGCGCAGCTTGCGCGCCAAGGCTCACATGTGTTTTTACATCTGTTCAGGATATTTCAATTTGATGCTCAACAAGCTAAACCTGAGATTAAAGGATCATACGTGTCAGCCGCACAAACATCACTTCCAGAGTGAGCAGGAGTGTTCCAGCACAACCAGGAGAGAGAGGCATCGCCTGCCGCATACAATGGGGCATGTGTGTCTGTCTGGGTGTCTGGGTGTGTGTGAATGCATCTTTGGGATGTCTGCAAGTCAGGGCTGATGTGATGCCTCTCACATGTTTGAGATGTCAAGAAAGAAATCTGTCTCAGGTTTTTCTTTTTGGAAATATTCATAACCCCTTTCCATTTTTTTCATTAAAAAATGTGTTACCTTTAAGGAACACATTTTAGAAATTGTTTTCAACATTCATAATTAATGGAGTAAAACCTCACATACGAGCAGGGTTAGTTTGTAAATGTGAATGCATAATAAAGTACAAGACTGTACTGTTACAATAAAGCACCTATGATGCAGATGGATATTAGCTGCACAAGGACAGTATATTTAAGTGTTCATTTTGGTCTGATTTTGCGCATAAATAGGATCACTAAACAATGTCCACTGATGAAGACAGATCAATTTACACTATTGGGTTATTCAGTTATTCATTATTGAGTTCTTAATGAATGAATTTTCCTAAGAACCCCCTCTAAATACTAAACTCTCTGTAGGAGTTTCAGCTAATTATTATGTGCTTATTGTATTACAACAATTCCTTTACTAATATTTCTTTACTGATAATTCTATATTTCTGACAAATCCTTTAAAAGTATTGCTTTACTAACCTTTCTACTAAATATTGTAATATAACCTGAAAAATAGGAAAAAGAAATATTTTGCATACCTCCTATGTATGAACACAATGCAGCTTGAGACTGACCTTTGGATCAGCGGATATAATATCCATCCTCAGCTAGCTCTCCCACTTCTGCCCTGCAGCTTCCTCTCGTCCACTGAGAGAACTATATCTCATATATGCTAGTGGCAAAAACTAATAATCACTTCAACAATCTCACATATAAACCAAACCTTGTGTCTTCAATGTCCAGTCCAAATCAGCAATCTCCGTGTCTCTTGCTTTAAAGCTGTAGATCAGAGGTCATTCATTCCAGTCCTGGAGAGCCAGAGTCCAGGCTGCTCTAATACACCAACTAAGCCTAATAATTAATTGGTGCATTAAGTCAGGTGTTATCAAGCCTGGTAATCATCAAACTGTGCTGCACTCCAGCCCTTGAAGACTGGAATTGATGACCCCTGCTACAGACAAGCTATAGACCAATGCGCTAAGCTGATGATAACATGTGCAATCCTTTGAAAGTTCTGACTTTGTATAATTTGTCTGTCTGGTGTCTGCTTCTATGACCATGCAAGAGAGTGTGAGAGCTGCTTAAAATGGAGTAGCAAACATAATTGTGACAGGCCCAACGAGCCGGTGGGGTCACAAGCAATAACAGCAAATGAATACCGGATCAGCCACAGCATAATCAGGCATGGAGCAACTTGAAGCCCACACTCCTCAAATAGAGCATTATTCTGCACCGTGAGGTGAGACTATTAACACAGGAGGGGATAAAACTCCAGCTGTCAAGCTCTCACCCTGTCTGCTCTCTATCTGCCGCTGTACTTTATGTTCACACGTTGCATTTGCAAATGATTCTTCCATTTGTCAAGTTGTTGGCAAACCTGTCACCCTCACCTGGTGAAAAGCAAATAATTTATTTATTTGACTTCAACATAATTAAAGGCATTACCACAGTGCTTGGCAGTGACACCTTTTTATGCAATCAAGTGCCAAAGTGCGAAGAGTTTAGACATGCCTGTAGGATGGGTGTAAGTTTTCTCTTTTTTGGACTTCAAAAAATTAAATAGTGGCAGGATGAAGGAGGTTCTTGCTGCTGCCTCCTCTGGAGATGGGAGACAGGAGATGAGTATGGAAAAAAAAAATATTTGAATACAACAGCCAGGAATACATTTAGCAAGAAAGCTTTTGTGAGTGCTTCTGTACAATGTGGACTGGAGGATGTTCATCAGGGCTATGCAGGGAGAAGAGAAAGAGCCGAGATTCTGGTTTCTATTTTTTTTTTCTATTCTCCCTGTTTAGTGAAGTGACTGTGTAAATGTTATATATTCATCCCAAGCAGTGAGTTTCAGAGGAAGTTGTTGATAGCAGTGCCCCTTATTATTTCAATAATTCAATAGAATAGAAGGCCTCTGCAGAGTTTGTATTTATGCAACAATCCTACATCCCCATCTTTTTTTTTTTTTGCACACTTACACACCTTCACACTCACACCCAAGAGCAGGCTTGATGTCAAACAAGAACGGATTTCCTCATTTCTTTGAACTAAAATGCTGTAAAGGAGTCTAGCATAGGTACAATCTGGTCAGCCTCCAGTGGGTTTGCCAACAATAGCGTTTGTCATCCACCATTTGCTGCCTGGGGCCTCTGACAGACTCGACCTAGCATATTAAAAACAAGTTGATGGAACTAAAAACAATGCTGGTGGAAAAGAGATTGTTCTGTTTTACATCTCCTGTAAGTGTCTGCTTCGGGGACAGTTTATCTGCTAGATACAACGGCTCTTTGACATTGTCAACTTCTGTCATGTCGCCGCAGTTAGTCTTCGATCATGGCGCAGCTCAAGTCACTGCTCCACCTGCATGTTCTTTAGGCGGCTGGTAAAGAGTATGAGTCGGCTTGCTCTTTGTGTGGAATGTCTCCGGGCCTTTATGATAATGAATCTTCCCCCCACTAAAACATTACAATAAATAAAACATGCCATTCCAAAGAGTTTGATCTGCTGTGTGGGTGTGTGTGTGGGTGTGGGTGTGTATAGATAGTAGACACTTTCTCACTCACCCACCCACACACACACACACACACACACACACATATACTAAAAATACACTCGGGACTGGGATTTTTCCCCATTTTCCAGCCACTAATATACAATGTGTAATTATTTTTTTAAGCATATAAAATTATATATATATATAATATTGTGTAACTAAGGGAACATGACCCTAAGCCATATTTAATATACTTAAATTAGTAATTAAGCAAAATATTTGCCGTTCTCATGCAAACTGCTTTGTGTATGAATATTTCAGCCAGCAGTAGAAACAATATTTTAAGGAATCTATTCAATACGAAAGACGTTAGTCGGTTACCTGATGGAAGATTTCATTTTTCATATATCCTGAATATCAGAACTAGGTCCTATATATTTATTTTATCTAGTGTTTGGGTGCTGAAAGAGGCTGAACCATAAAACTAGCAAGACAGTCAGAAGAGCCAGACAACAGTTCTGATTATGGCTATCCTAAATAACCATTTTTTCCCTCTCACCCTCATTTGTGCACAGCTGCTTTGTTCGCTGTGCAATTCCCTAACTGCAAGATAATTTCTTTGTTTTCACAAGAATTTTGTGGTCACAGTTTGCATGCCCCCCTCGGTTAGTGCTCAGGTGCTTACAGTGGAACACTGCACAGCCTCTCCAGCTCAGCTCGGCTCAATCACATCCACCCCGAGGCTGTAGGTTTGTGCATCAAAGAGAGTTTACACCATGGAGCAGTTGGTTCGAAGAAAAAGATGAAACACTGATTAAAAAAAAAAGATTTTTTTTCTCTAGAAGCACTGTAGTTGTGAGGAGTTCAAAAGCTCAATTAGAGTTAGTCACAAGTTTGTCAGCATAAACAATATTCCAGCTATGATAAGTATATGAGAACATATTAGACATTGTGGTTAACACTGTTGTTAAATGAACTGGATTACAAGAATACAAAGCACAGCCTGTATGGAGATGCACTAAGCATGAGCTGTGTAGCCTGCTGCTAAAACACACACTTTCTTTCAGTGGAATTCTGCACTCACAACACCTTCTATGCTGCACGATCTATTCGAGAGATCGGTGTTCTCTTAGCCCATTTGTACATTGCCTTTTACAATTTGAGCCAAAATGTCTTGCAACAATTATCAAAAATAATTATAAAATAAAGTAGCATGTAGTATAAAGCAGCTTTATAATGCCATTGCTCTGGAACGTGTGTGAATGTATTGCTCTGTGCAGCTTCAGAAAGATCTCCTCTCTTGTGCAGATGTCTTCACAAGGCTGCTCATTGTAGTCAGTAATATGATCCCTTTGGTCCTCGCTCTACCCAAAAGACCTGACAGTGAACGTGGTCCCATTTACACTCTGAGTAAATGCTGGTGTGAAAAGAAAGTTAAGGTTGGAGCGTGAAAGGGAAGTTCCTTATCCATGTGTTAAATATGGCAAGATGCAAGAGAATTCAGTCTCAGAAAATGTTAAGAAGCTGTGTTAAATGCTTAAACAAAGATATGTTATTTAATGCTATGATATAGAAAGCTCATAATTAAAGACACAAATAGGTTTTGCCTGCACTGTGTCTGCTCTTTGTGCATGGAAGGGAACTTAAACCGACAACGTGCCACATAAACACTGGTCATTCTGTGAAGATTTGAAGACATAACAAAGTCATTAACTTTGCGTCTCTTTATGAGTGTTTGAATATCCTGTCCTGTTTGTGTTTATTTTCCTGCTCTAATTCCTCATCAGTCATGGCAGTAAGGAGCAGACTGCAGGAGCAGATCCTTCCTGCCCTGGCTTTTTGATGCCATCACACTAAAACTACACATCTATTATGCAGGCAGCTACATTAATCTTTTAAATCGGCATTCAAATTAACCTATATCCTCCTTTTAGTGTGAGCTGTGATGATGATGAGTGTGTTCCTTGCTGCCTTTGATACACCTCAACCGTCCTCAAACTCGTCAGAATAGTAAGAGTGCCCTCTTTTGTCCATTTGTAATATTGCACACGGGCACAAGAGAACTGCCTAGGGTTTCTGTAAATGCTCACTGATGAAGAATAAAAGTGTTCGGCAGCCTGGTAGATCAGTCATGAAATATGGCAGGTTTTAATAAAATTTTTAAAAACATATCTATGAAGTATTTAATTGGTAGATAAACGTAAGTCAATTTCACAGTATAGCATACAGCACACTTGTTCCCTCTTTCTCTCCCTAATCCATTCTTAAATAAGCAAAGTCAGTAGTTAAATAATGATGTAGCCTGGTCTGATAGCTGGACACTGTGCAAAAACATTGCCCTCAGATGTATCAGAAGAGTCAGTGCAATGCATGCTGGTAATTGTTGCAAGGTCAAACCCATGCTTTCCAGGAACCGTGTGAGTAGGATGAGTATGAGGGGGTTGTTCATCAAGATCACTATTGATGAGAGAGATTTCAGTCTTCTCCTCCTCCCTGTCAAAGATCTTTATTTCTGATACCTTGCAATCTTCACAGGTTTGTGCAAAGTTGCTCCACCACTTGCAAGAGAAGGAGAACAGTAATTTAAACAATTGTGATATGTTATGTTATGTCAGTAGGCGAGACTGGCTGTGTTTAACTGACCTTACCTGAATCTGTTCAATGTTTAAAATCCTCTTTTGGGTATGCTTTGGATCTGGAATTATAGGAAGGACAAGTCTTCTTACCCTTTGTGGAGAGAAATTAGCAGTGACATATCCATGCTCTTAGGAGCTACTTTCAGAAGTTCTATATAACTATTTTGAAAAATTCAGTAAGACTCACCGATCATGTGTTATTGCATAGACAAGCATGAAACCCGCCAATGGCAGCATCATTATCAAAAGATAATCCTTTGCAGTAAATGATGAGGTCTCTGTCATGCAGGGTGCTTTAATAAAAGAAAAAGGGGAGGGGGGGGGGGGGGTGATGTCAAAACATAGATATAGCCTATAATATAATTTGTATAACATAACAAATTTATTCTGGTGAACTCTGGTTTCTTCGAATTTATTCTGGAGAGTTAGAAGGCACAGCTCCCAAAAAGTAGAGAAACCTTTACCTGTGTCATTCTTCCAGCATTTTACTGGACTCCATTCTCCCCAGTTCTTCTGGGTACAGCTTAGCCTCATCCTTAGTCTGAAAACATAATTCTGTTTCATATCTAAAGGGGGCATCTCAAAGAAGAACCCTGAAATGTCAGTATAATCCTGTAAAGAATATGAATAGACACAAACCAAGAAAGTGCATTCAGATTAAATAAAACCCTTCGTTTTTGAAAGAACCAAAGCATCTATTTTTTTTTTTCTTCAAGTTTTCTGTTCTTAAATACTTAGTTAGTTGGTTTATAAATTAAAATCATCATTGCAGATATAAATTACAGGATTTTCCCAGTGTATTCTGACATGCAGTACCTTCCAGGAAGTGTCACAGTATCTCCTGTACTGAATATGGGTCCTGTAACACAGCTCGCTTTTTCGTTCATCTGGGTTCTTCCAGGACAATTGTATGCTGTGTGATGTGTGGCTAATCGTCATATTAAAAGGGTCTAAATAGATAAAAAAGAAGACAAAATACAATTTATACTTTAACATATTCCACCATATTGTGGTAGAAGTGTTTTTTTTTTCTTCCTGCAGATTTATGAGCTACCGTGGGTGTCGCGTAACACTGCAGTCACTTTTGATGTGGCTCCTCAGTCAGTGTCGGCGTACTTGCCATGACGCACTCACCACTGTGAGTCTCTCAGCTAGAATCATGTCTCATTGGTAATGTGCTTTCCTATGTGGGTATGCCCTATCCAAACCTCTTGGAAATCTGAGCCTATAGTATTGGAGTGCAAATGCCAGTGAGAATGTATTGCTCTTGAGAGGAATCAAATCATTAGTGTGTTTAATTATAAAAGTTCAATCACACTGAGTAAAATATTAGTCATATTATTAATTAATTCTTTTGAATTTATTAGTATTATTATGTCAATCCCTTAAATAATTATTGTTATTATTATTATAACCCTTTTATATTATCATTCATTTTTATTTTCTGAATATACTAATTTACACCAATATCCATTCACATTAGCACTGCCTTTACAGTCCTTATCATGCCAGCCATAAATTTTGGTCATTTTTTTAATGGGACAAAAATAAATTATAATCTAAAAAAATATAATATAATATAAAAAAAAAAAGAAAAAAACAACAACCCCCCCAAAGCCACTTACCCACTGAAGAGCATTTGACACAGGGTTGGGCGCAGAACACCACAGACAAGACTAGCAGTACAGAACAAGTACAGCACTTCATCACCATTCCTCATCAATGGGTGCGCTCACTCTCTCATGAAGTAAGGAGCGCAGTGAGTCTTATATGTAGCCTTTTACTACTTAACCACGCTCACTTCCTCTTTCTCGCTATCTGCTATAAGCCCTTCCCTGCTACCTAGTATCCAGCTATAGCTAAGTCTGTCTGCCATAAAACACTCTATACATTTCACATGAGCAGGTTAACAGTATAATGCCCTGTTTATTGACCTTAGATCTGAATGTCTGACATTTGAAATTATTTTTCTCTGTAGTCCATGTCAAGAATTTTTGTAACAGAGCAGTGTTAGTAGTAATTTTTGTTCTTTTCAAATAATTTTCTTTTTTTAATAAATCCTGCAGGATTTTTTTTGAATGTTGGAAGTCTGTTATTCTATTTATATTTAAAAAAAAATCAATAATCTGATCATATGAAAAGACTGAAGCTGCCATGATATAAGCAAAGTAACCATAAAACAGCAATGCAGAGAAAAAAGTCATGCCATGTGGCATTGTGGTCATCACAGACAGGTATGGTTTGAATAGGGGGATTTCCTTAATACACAGAACCTACATTCTAAGAAAAATATCAGTCATTCTGTACATTGTAGAACATAATTGCATAACACAAATGGAGCTATCATAATCTAAATAATATAAAAATCGCTGTGCTGGTCGGAGGTAGACTACATAGTAAATTCATAGTGAATGAAGGAGGCACATACCTAATTCTGTGTACTTAATAATTACTTGCAAGTGATCAAACTATAACAGATGATCTTTCTGCGGCAAATAGCCAAGTGCAATGTGACCAACAGATCCTGATATATAGTGGTTCAGGTGCCCACAACAAAATAATATCTTCATTGACAAATTCCGACAGCTACTGACCAATTTATGATGAATAATTGATGTAAGCTTTAGATTGATTGCAGTTATTTGTACATCCCATGCGTGCAGATCTCATGCATACTACTAAGAATAAAAAAATATGTAAATGAATAAAATTCCCAACATGAACATATATAAAAAAAAAAACAGCCATCATAGTTTGAAGCAGCTTTTGTACATAAACATACCTTTCAAATTTTATTGCAATTTTTTGAGGAGCATAAATTAATGATTTTTAATGAGCTTAATAAACATGCAATTAATTGGTTTCATACATACAGCGTTGTCAATATGTTGAGCAATTCAGCAAATAATTTAAATTGTTGTACAGAAAGTAGATTACATTTTCAGGTTTGATCAATTTTAGCAGTGATGATGCGCTAAAGATTATGATGCTTGTCTATATTAGCAGCAGCAAGTTAACTTTTATACCAGTTATAACTGAAAGAAAAAAACAAATTCAAAAACAAATTCATTACAAAACAAATCCATAGATGCTTAAAAAAAGTTAAATCTAGATAGGTCATATGAAAAAGTACTACATATGACAGAGATTAAATATGTGTGTACATGTGTGTTTTAAATATATATATGTTTTATAAGGTAAGAAGTCTATCTGTATAATTATCTGGCACAAAATAGAAATAAAAACATTTCTCACAAGGAAAAGTTTTTGACAAACAGTAATGAGTTAGTTTGGTTAGTTAATTAGTTAGTTGGTTAATTGGTTAGTTGGTTGAGTAGTTAGTTGGGTAGGTAGGTAGGAAGGTAGGTAGGTATTAAAATAGTTATTTGAGTAGATAGTTAGCTATGTACAAAAATAAAGTGTTAATTCGATAGCTTAAACCTACATCCTTTATATGGGGAATTACCTTTGTATCAATTTATTAACTTGACCTTTGCTTACACTTTATCGCTGATTGCTCATCTTGGTTCATCACATGCTTCAGTTCCAAGAACAAAACTGCCTCAAAAACTTAATCCATTTTTTATTAACTACAGCACAATCTGCTGTCGGAATCAGAGTAAATGCTTCATTTGCATTTTCAGGCTCATATCATGTAAAAGTCATAGCTGTTCTCCACAAGAGGGTGATATGAGCATCAATAAAAACCAACCAGGTTATGTTTCTCATATGAATATTGGAAAATGTTAAACAGAAATACACTAGAACTCTTATAACTGAGATTAGTAGCAGAGATATGGAAACGGCACATGGGTATTTTTTTGGTTTGTGTCACGAGTGTCATTTTCTGAGAGACATTTCTGAAAGTTACACCATACGTTATCCTTTTTAGCATCTAAAAATGTTGAGGGGGAAGAAAGAGTAAAGAATCCTGCCTCTGTGGGTTTTTTTTTTTTATTCACTTGAAGAAAGCTACTGAGAGCATTGGAAACATTCTCTTCTCTCCCTAAAATAGAAAGACTGATTTTTCTTTAGTGGTGTAGCGTGTCTATGCAATGGTACATCCTGCTAATCGAGGCTCGTCAACTACAACTAAGCAGTTCCAGATCTGGAGCTGGAAGCCATTATTGTGCACCTCTCTGCCTGTCCTACTGCGAGGTCTGAGGTTTTCAATGACTAAAACTTTCACTAAAAATTTTGCTGATCATAGCATAAGCAAGCACACAGGTTTAAGCAATAGAAAGGTTCAGTTAACTCCTACAGCGTTAAACCTGTTTCCTGTGTTGTGTGGTTACATAGCCTGGCTGACACATACGCACACAAAAAATTACTCTAGTGATTTTTTTTCTGTATATAATAAAGAAATATAACAGAAGAGTTTTGTGGCTGTGTGAGTCATAACAACCACATGGAATGAAATGGCTGTGATGCCAGATAATAGTGTCATTCACCAAAACCAGTCATAAACCATGTGGTTAGTAACGTGTTGGGTTGCGAAGTGTATCAGCTCATGGCTGTTCATCAAAAGATGGTAATATAGCATTTCATTTTAATTTTTTGCACTTCAATGCAAAATAATTTCCCTAAATTCTACAATTATTGTACTACAACTTTATCATTGAACAACAACAATAATAATAATAATTATTATTATTATTATTATAATTATAATAACAATAATGTTACTACTACTAATAATAATTGTACTATATGCCACTGATCACCATAACATCTTGCAGCTATTTCATTAGTCTTCCAAAGATCCAGGCCAGTGCATTTCTCAGAAACATTATTTATCCCTGTGTTTTCTTAGCTACACTACAAAAGTACTCACTTAATATAACTGGAGCTCATAGCTGCTGAAATATTTAGCTGAATAACTATCAAACAGTGGCAGACACTGCAACAATCCACATTAATCTAATACAATGTCAATCTTATGTAAGGCATTCTTTTTATACTTGCTTTATTTTTTGCTCACATACACACAGGATCAGTCTTTAAAAATGTTTGAAATCAGCGTAATACATTTTATTATATGTAACTCATTATTGATATAATAACCATTTAATCAGTAAGCTTGTAACAATGTGCTATTTAACAGTCATTGCTAACTGTTATGGTTTAGTAACCACAAACTGATAGGTATATTTGCTCATAGAATTTACATTTACATTAACGTATTCTTGTAAATTTTTTACAGTTGCTTGATAGATGCTTTTATTCAATGGGATCAGTATTGATTTTTGATGGTTAAGAGTTCGGCTCATGGGCCCAATGGCAAAAAGGTCGATGGAGCTGGAAATCAAAATGTACCCTTCCAATCAATAGCCCGGAGTCTTAACTACTAAGCCACAGCATTACTCAAGCTAATCATTGGCTAATTAAACCATTGATCTATAGCTATGTCTAAACTAAATCCATTAACAGTGTAATCAATGACTGATTGTGAAATATTTAATCTATTGCATAAAAGTAACTAAAGCTAATGAACTTAATGAACAAGATATCAATTATGGATAATCAATGACTTTAAAGGCATATATAAATTAATAATATATCAAGCTTTACTACACTTATGAACATTCTACACATTTTTTTAAATCAGTGTGCTAAAACTTGGCTTCCATTTTGTCCAATCAACATGTTATCACCTTGAAATACTGTTTTTATTGCTGAAATGCCTTGTCCAGTAAGGAAAGGGCAAGACAGAGAGCGAAAAGGAAAGGCAGGCTCAAAAGAGCCAGGAGAACTCTTTAAGAAATGGTCAATTTTACACCAGCTAGGTTATACGATCCTCCTCTGGGAAGGGGTGTTTGTGTCGAGGAAAGACAAGGCCTGTCAGGACAAAGAGCAAAATTCCAATGATATGTTTAGCTAAAAGGGCGAGTGAAAAGTGAATCAAAGCATCACAGGATCAAAGAAACTCTGCAGAAAAGTCAACATGGCTGCCAGGGGAGCAGCAGGAGATGCATATCATTTTTAGTTGTTCTTCAGTGCCTTCTGATGTTCGGCAATTTATTGATATAGTTGGCAGAGAGAGAGAGAGGAGAGAATCAGTGAAATGGGCATGAAAGTGGAGGTAAAGTCCACCATCAGGAGGAGATGGTCAGTGTGGTCAGTGCATTACATATGGAGTGAGAAGTTCATTGACATTTGACATTTACCTAACAGTAAAATGCAGTGATGGCAGATTTTTAGATTAGAGTTAAAATATTCATTAGTTGCTCATCAAGGTAGCTATAAAGGCTGAGCAATGCATTTATAACACACGGTTCATCCATGGCATAATAAGAATAATGTAGAGCAATTTCTATCATGTTGTCTATTGCATTACAGCATTTTGGAATTTGAAAAACAGGGAGGGCTTAGTCCTGCTAACTCATTATACCAGCCATTTCTGGAAGAGTTAAACAAGCAGTTTAATCCCATTAAAACCTCATAGAAAAAGGCATTGAACAGATATAACTGGACCCTACGTGTATATGAAGTAACCGGTTACTCCATTCCATATTTATCCATTCCATATTTATTCTTTATCCTATATTCTGTATTTATTCCAGTGTCTTGCACTCTGCACAATTGCACTATGGTCTTTTTGCACATTTCCTACGTACATATAGACATGTATATACAGATATATATTTCTTTCTTGTACACACAAATGTTTCTTCGAATTAGCTGTATACATACATTTATATATATTTATTTGTTTATTTATTTATTATTTTTTATTTATTTATATATATTATTTTTTACATTATTTTACGCACACCGAGAGCAAGGTAAAACCGGAGTCCAATTCCTTGTGTACATATACTTGGCCAATAAAGCTGATTCTGATTCTGATTCTGATATGTTCTTGCCATGCAAGTAAATAGAATTTACTGACTTGTTTTATTTGCATCCATTCATAACGAAAACATAATAAGTGTAATGTGGCTTCCTAGAGAAAAGCAGACCTCATGAACTGATCAACACGCATTATTAAAGAAGATTAAACTTCTTAGTATCCAATATGTTATTAAGGTTTATTGTCCTATAAGTAACATGTCCTGAAGATCAAACTGACAGTTAGTGAAAATGTTTAAGTAATATTCTCGCTACAGTGTAATAATGATAGCAATGCAAATTTATTTTTGACCAGTTCAAACTGGTTAATCACTCATTTAGGTCATCGTTACAATCTCTCTGGAGTTTGTATGTGTGGTCAGAAGCATCTTGAACCTAGCTTTTTTCTTTTTTTTTTTTACAAAAACATGTTTGTCAAACAAAACCACAACAGCCACTGCTTCCTCTATCTGCCATGGAATTTGTGAGGCCATCTTTGTCAAAGGTTTATATCACTCAGGTACATGCAATGCAGATCTATGTAGTTCTTCATTGTTAAAATGCATGAGAGATTTTTTTCTATAGGATACAATGCATAATAAATTCTTAATTGAGCTCTTAAGTGACCAGTGAGGCAAAGAAATAAACGAAAGGAAGAATGGACCTGACACTTGTGAAACACGTGACTTCTTTGCTTGCCTGTTAAGGAGTGATTGATAGTTAACTGATAAGAAATTCACTTCCAAGTAGGCCTGCTTGCAGAGAAGAAATTCAACAACTGTCAAGATGCTTTCAGATTACTGCACTGGTTCCGTTTACAAGGGAAAGAATAAAATAAAATACAAAAAAGAAATATAACCAGAAGCATCTCTGACAATCCTTATCATGTTATATTAAGTGTGCATTTTAATGATATATATACACTCACCCTCCACTTTATTAGGAACATCTGTACATGTGCACATTTATGCAGTTATCTAATCAGCCAATCATTTGGCAGCAGTGCAATGCATAAAATCATGCAGATACAGGTCAGGCGCTTCGGGTAATGTTCACATCAAACATCAGAATGAAGAAATAGTGTGATCTCTGTGACTTTGATCGTGGCATGGATGTTGGTACCAGATGGGATGGTTTGAGTATTTCATAAACTGCTGATCTCCTGGGAATTTCACAAACTACAGTCTCTAGAGTTTATAAAGAATGTTGCAAAAAACAAAAAACATTCAGTAAGTGACAATTCGGCAACTCAAATAATAATTCTTTGCAACTGTGAAAAGCATGTCAGGATGCACAAAATGTTGTTATTGGTTACAACAGTGGGTCGTGGGGAAGCTGGAGCCAATCCCAACATCTTCGGGTGAGAGGCGGGGTACACCCTGGGCAGGTCGCCAGTCCACCACAGGGCCAACACAGACAAACAACCACACACGCTTGCATTCACACCTATGGGCAATTTAGAGTAGCCAGTTGACCTAATCTGCACGACATCTTTGGACTGTGGGAGGAAACCGGAGCACCCAGAGGAAACCCACGCATGCACAGGGAGAACATGCAAATCCACACAGCAAGGCACCTTGGGTGACCCGGGGATCGAACCCAGGACCTTCTTGCTGTGCTAACCACTGCACCACCCTGCCACCACATATCAACATATGAAGATATTATTTCTGTGACATTACTGATCAACATATTTTTGTGGAGGCATTGCAGAGCTACCCCTTAGCTACACCCATGAATAAAGACAGTTGACAGCAACAAAAATGCTATCACACCTGTCATAGTAAATTGTGACGGGGCTTGTTTTGGAGAAATGTGCTGTTTTTGTTTTTTAAGCTTTATAGTTCATAGCCACCAGAATAAGCAAATCAAATCTTCTTCACCATAGCCAGGCTTGGGGCGTAACGGAATACATGGAACGGCGTTACGTAATTAGGATACCAAAAAAGGTAACTGTATACATAGTTACAGAAAAAAGATGTAATCAAATTACTGATACATTTAGTAAAAACCTGGGATTATTTACAGGATTACGATTTTAAAATGCATAAGAGCTGCAACAATTAATCACCAAAATCAATCAAATTCGAGGATAAAAGTAAGATAATTTCATTATTAGTTGAACAGCGTTATGAAGCATACTGCGCACGCGCTACGTCACTGCATAAAAAACATTTGAGTGAAATGGAGGAGCAGAAACACTTATCCTGCTAGCCTCATGACATAGGTTGTGTTTTAATGTGGGTAATATTAGCTATCATTCGTTGGTGGGAATGTGAGGAGAAGAGTGATGATGTTCCTGCTTGAATTGTCCGTAACAGCTGTGTTATGTTTTGTTATACACCAACTAGCGAAGTTATTTGATTCAATTAGCTTGAAAATAAAAAGTTAAACTAGCTTATGTTTCTGACCCAGGTGCGCTGTATATATTCTTAGCATATAATAAACTGTATATAGGTTTTGTGTGTCAAGTAATCAAGTCTCCATCCGGCTTTCGGCTCACAAGTCGATCCCTAAAACTGTCAATTCACTAATCTCGGGCATTGAAAACTAAGAGTCAAATGCAAATCTTTGGAGTCGATTCCACACACTGAAAATGATTCGCCTCGCGCACACAGCAAGCGAAGTGATTTTAGCATGGGAGAGATTCAGTGAGAGAAACAGGCAGCTGATATTTAGTTTATCTTTATTTTTAATTTGTCTGTTCGAAATCCGAACACATCTTGGCTTGGATTACAGTCACACAGCTGCAAAATGTGTGGTAAGTGATTAAAGTGATAAGCAGAACACGGTGTACATCCCGTCATCTTGAGTTAGTCTGAGTGTCTGAGAGCACCTGATAATATTCTCATGCTCTGACAAATTCTTTGGTAAATATCACAATGTTGTAATTAGTGCTATTTATTTAAGCCCAGTTTATAAAAAGTTCCTTAAAATGCTAAAATTAAGTACTTTAAATAAATAAATAACGTTTGTGTGTGTGTGTTTGTGTATATATATATACATACTACCAGTCAAAAGTTTGGATACACCTTCTCTTTCATAAGTTTTTCTTTATTTTTTGTTTTGTTTCCTACATTGTAAAACAATACTGAATACCTCAAACTATGAAGCAACACATATACTGAATTATGT
>JAQQZR010000035.1:11380491-11397238 GCA_030068235.1 Notoglanidium macrostoma | reverse complement strand
CAACTGTAGTAATCCATATTATGTCAACAACCGCTCAACTAAGTAAAGAGAAACAACAGTCCATCATTACTTTAAGAAATGAAGTGCACATATATATATAACCTTATCAACATCTGTGTCTTCCTCAACCTCGGGTCCTCTACCAGAGGACTGGGAGTTTGAGGGTTCTGCACAGTATTGTAGATGTTCCTAGAACTGCACATTTCTGGACAGAGATCTCAGTTGTTGTACTGGGACTCTGTTGGAGCCACTCTCCATGTTTTGGAGTTACAGCCTCTAATGTTTCTATTGCTGCTGGGATATAATATAATAAAATATATATATATATATATATGAATTATTTACTTAAAATACTTAATTGCAACATTTTAATCAGCATTACTACAGAACACAAACCTAATTGAATAATCAAAGAAAAATAACAGACAGATTCGATTATCAAAATAATCAGTAATTGCAGCCCTAAATAAGAATGATATACTACACGCACATATGCACACTCCACAAGTCTCACATCACCACTCTGCTCTCAAGTAAAATCAGAGCTAATCTTACAGTCAAAAATTCATTATCATGGCCTCTGGTGAAAAAATGCGTTTACAGGGTGGAAATTTCACCATTATTTTGTCTTTAAATGAGAAAAGGGGAGCAACATCACAGTACAGGGCACGTTCTGCCTTCCAGCTGGGAAAATGCTGTCATCACCCTAATATTTGCTACTGAGGTAATCCAAAAGTAAAGGAAAGTAATCAGTTACATTACTTTAATTTTGTGATAATTAAATTGGGTTACTAACTATATTTTTTTGGCAGGTAATTAGTAAATGTATCGAAATACATTTTTAAAGTAACCCTCCCTACTTCTTTCCCAGTGAGGATTAAAAGATGTTACAAAAACTATAGATTCCTTTTAATTTAGCCATAATTTTACATTCATAAGCTAACACTCACTGTGCAGATGTGATAGATGGGGACACTCCACTCAAATACATATCAGGAATGGTCAGGTTGAATTAATTTTATTAAAATATTAAGGCATGTTTCTGAATACTGCAGTTCTCTGAACTTTAATAACATGTTTGTCAGTAGCCCAAATTTCTGTAATATGGGTCACTGATGTGTCAATTTCCTTTTCAACAGTGCCATCATGTGGATATTTAGTGTAACTGCACCACCATCACAAAACATTTTATGAAAGATGTAATTTGCTGCAGGGTCTAGAATAAATGTAAATGAACAGACAAAATACCATCCATACTGCTTATCCATTAAGGGTTGCAGGGAAGCTGGAGCCAGTCCAAGCTGATTTTGGGTGAGTGGCAGGTACACTTTGGGCAGGTCGGCAATCTATCGCAGGGCTAACACAGCAATGAACATCCTTTCAGACCTATGGGCAATTTAGAGTAGCCAGTTGACTTAATCTGAATGTCTTTGGGATGTGGGAGGAAATCAGAGCACTCAGAGGACACCCACACAGACATGAGGAGACCATGCAGACTCCACACAGAAAGATCCCAGTCAGCCAGCAGGTTCGAACCCAGAACCTTCTTGCTGTGAGGTGACAGGGCCAACCCCTGCACAACCGTGCCACCCTGCGCAAACATGCTTCAGCGAACTTAGATTTAAATATATGAAAGGATAAAATATATCTGTGATATAATGCACAAACAATGTGTTTTCACAAGTAGCTTTCTGATCACTGTAGTAAAAACAGATAAGGTAATGTCACATGATATCCATATACACAGTTTTCCATACTAACACCATATGGAAGCAGTTGTAAATTTGCTGCTATCTGAGAACAGTTAATGGTTTTAAACCAGTCATTTTAATATCAAAGCACTTAACACTAGTACTATAATTACTTGCAGGTTGACAATCCCAAGCCGTTGTTAGAGCTGCGCTGGAGGAAAATGACTTAATATTTATCTGACATGTACAGTATGATGGGAGTCAGACAAGGCAGCTCACATTACAGAAGATTGCTCAGTTTTGCAGTCATTTCAGTAATTGACATTGGCCTTTGATCTGTACATACGTTGCATGACTTGTGTGGTTTTCATTACATAGACTTGCAAAATCTCTCTGTTGATAAACAATTGGGAGACATTACGACCTGAGTGTGGCCAGCTGTGATTTCAGACCAGCCTGATTACAGACTCTTTGAAAAACTTTGGTTCAAGGGAACTATTACGGTTGTGTTTCGTTTATTAACCTAAGATTCTTACTTTAATTCATGTGTCATGCTGAGGAGAGTGGATCAATTTACAATATCAGGCAAACCACAATGTTATTTTCAGTAAACTATGTAATAATACCAGTATAAGTGTACCAATATTCACATATTGACAACATATCACTGGCATGGAAGTGTATGAATATTAGGAAATAACAAGACTTGGTTGAATAGAAATATTAAAGGCGTTTTTATGGCATAGTCATCGTTAGATTCTTTGTGTTGAAGACAAGAAGAACACAATTTTTTAATGTAAGAAAAAACAAATATAAACATCTGAGGTATTTACTTTTATTGTGTTTACAAGCATTCCTGCTGTTTAGTCAGGAATAACGTGTGCAAACGTGGCGTCTCAATGTCTGACTACTACATATTTCAGATGATGGGCGATGTCTCTTTTCACTGTCCCATGTGTACACACACTGCTGTCTTTTTCACGTAGACGTTCACATTCCTGATAATGGGATCTAATTAATCGAGATCAGTCTGACAACTTTACATACTGACAAGAAAATCACCATGAAAATATAACTTCTCTCATTGCTTGAGAAGGAAAATACTTTTAGCAGTGTTCCACAAAAAAAACAATGCTATGTGTCATGTCAGCCAGGCCCTGAGTGTGAAGGCCATGTCTCTGTGGTGAACGTGTCACAGCCATTTATTGTGCTGATTGTTCTCCAGATCACACAGAGGGGAATTAAAGCATCATGTTGAATACATCTCAGAACCAGTCAAGCCTGTGCTTATGCAACTTTGAACGGAAATGAAATGAAAAGTCACGGCTCAAATTTTAATCTGTTGCATTTGATCGTTTATCTGTGTTTATATTCTTGTTATTAGAGGCCTTATATAGCATGCTGCAATTTTCCCACTGCTTATGGAGTGAAGATAAACCATTGTTACACACAGGCGTTACATTAAAGCCTGGCCCATTGGTAAATACTGTCAAAACTACTGACTATTACATAGTCATGTTTTAGTCATGTTGTGACAAGTGTCACATACACAAGGAATACAATAACATTCCCAACTCAATTTTATTAAAGATAAGCAACAAAAATTAATTCCTGTTTCGGTTTCTGTAGTATTATATGCTAATAGAAACTACTTTACATAGTATTTAAATAAATGCTACTCAGGTTAAATGATATAAAGGATATATGCTGGCCTTTTACACAGATAATTAGCTACACACTGCAGAGAGAACAATGTTCGGGGAAAGCATGACAAATTTGAGTAATTAGATCTGTTATATGATTTTTTCTTTTTTTATTATATGAAATTTCTGCTTGACATGATTAAACAAATTTCTTAAATTCATCATATAGCACAAGCACAAAAGCACCTCCCATGCCCCTGAGAACATTAGACCAAGCTCCTTTGAAGAACGCATTGGTGCCCTCATCGCGGGCAATCTTCCTCCAGCAGTCGAGCGTCCCAGTGTACATAATGTCAGCTGTGAGAACAAAACACAAAGGCTTGAGCTCATATAAACGCTCTCATTATTGGGAGTAGTGGACGTTATTCAGTCTTGTCAAGCTAAGGTGTTCTAGTCTAATGTTTTCAATACTTACTACTGTGTGAGAATACAAATACATGTTTGAGGGCTGTACCTCCTTTGCGTCCAGACTGCATCATCATGCGACGCCTGACAGTGTCGAAAGGGTAAGAGATCACACCAGCCACTGCTGTGACACTCTGTGCAATCATCCAACTAACCACAATGTGGGTGTTCTTGGGGTCTGGAAGCATCCCTGTCCACCACCATACACAAGAATCAGGACGTAAAGAAGCACATAAGCATGCACTACAAGCAAAGCTCACTTCTGTCATACTGATAGTGGAGACAGTTTACCTTTGGCTGTGTCATAGACCCCAAAGTAAGCTGCCCTGTAGATGATGATGCCCTGCACAGACACATTAAAACCCTGATACAGGCCTCGCAATCCATCAGACTTGAAGATCTTGGACAGGCAATCACCCAGGCCGTTAAATTCTCTGGAAGAGGAGGCTTTTCCCACATCAGCTGCTAAACGGGTTCGGGCGAAGTCGAGGGGGTAGACGAAACAAAGGGACGTGGCTCCTGCTGCACCTCCAGATGCCAGGTTTCCAGCAAAATAGCGCCAGAATTGAGTGTGCTTGTCAACACCACCCAAGAAGATCTGCTTATACTTGTCCTTAAAGGCAAAATTGAGGGCTTGTGTGGGGAAGTAACGGATGACATTGGCTAGATTGCCACGCCAGAAGGAGGCAAAGCCTTGCTCTTTGGGAATCCTCACGACACAGTCGATAATTCCTTTGTACTGTTTGTCAGCACTGATTTGTTTGCTGGCATGTTGTACCTGCATGGAGAAATATGTAAGGTAACAATGTCAAGAATTTTGCCAAGTATTTTGGAGTCTATTATTAAATTACACCTAAACAGCTCTCAGGTTTTACATACTATTTCTTTTACGGCTGGACGGCTGGCTTAAAGGAGTGATGGTAGATACAGCGGTAGAAAAAACTCAAAATTTTATATTCTGTTTTATTATAAAAAAAAAAAAAAAAAAAAAAAAAGTTTTTTCAAAAGAGTTTTTGGAATTTCCACACCATTTTAGTTTGAGATCTACAATTTGTGTTTTAATAATTCTATGATTATATGAGGAACAATTACCATAAAATTACTGCAATGTAAACCTAGTTTATTTATTAATCATCTTTTGTATAGGAAACTAATTGTGTTAATTTTTTTTTTCAGAAAAGGGACAAAATCAGCAATTAATGTGAACCTGATGAAGTAGAGTCATACAATTTTTGATTGTAAATGAAGAATATATTTAATATTTATTTACTTTGAGCAAAAAAAACTACTTTAGAGCTAGATCTGGGGAACCCGTTAGCCACTTTATTGGGGAAAAAAAGCCATTTTTTCATCAGACATTACTGATTGTTCAACACTTAATCTGGTTCTGCAGCTCACATCACAACTGCTGGTTATGCAAGTTGAGAGAGCAGGTTCAGGTGAATCAACATATATGTATAAAGCCTGACTGAGATGCACATGTGTAAACCAATGACTAATCATTGATCACCGTTGTTCCCAACAACCAATCATGGATCATAATTGTTCCCAATGCCTAATCACTGATCACCGTTGTTCCCAATGACTGATCAGCATTACTCCCCCGTGTTTTTGTTCTTTATCTTAAACTCTCTTCTTGGCTATATTTAGTAATAAGTATATTGGCTATAAAAGTAAATTATTCCATCCATAACTGTTTCCTTCACATCTCTTTTGATACCACTCACTACCAGTCCTTCATTTTGTCTGCATTCTTGATGAAAATTATAGTATTTGTAAATGCATAAATATTGCATAAGTATTGATTCTATTTTCTGCATACATAAACACTTTGTGGTGTCATAACCAAGACTTCTTCCTGTAAGAAATAAATTATATTATTTTCTGTTTAGATAAAACTCTATTCTTCAGAAAATACTTAAAATTTCATTCCTGTAACACGCTTTGATAAGTGAAATGATGACGATGTTTAAAATTAATATGAAAATTAGAGATTATATGGCGTAATTTGGCGACTTCTACCGACTTTGAGCACGCATTAGCAACTTCGGGCTGGTAAGACTTGGCAAAACTGACCCCAGAGAGCACTGTAGCCTACAATCAACATAACTATCTTTATTTTAGGACAAAATCTGAGAAGTGGTTGCTAGATGACGTGAACGAATAGGCAAAGCTTATGCCTTTATAAATACATCACACACCTAACTTATACACAAGGCAGAAAGTGTCAGTGATGTCCAAGAATGAAGTGTAACACATTTCCCTTTCATTCGCGTATTCATTTGGCTCCGTCTGTGTGAGCTGAGTGCGTAAACCCAGGTTTCGAAACTTCGAATCAGTTCGGAGTTGATTCATTTTGCTCGGTTCGCAGTAACCGGCAGTCGCTTAAAGAAATGGGCCGTGCACTCCACGGAAGGCATGTCAGTAAATGCTGCAGATGTGCTAGCGTTCTACACGACCAAAGCGCAGGAGTACATCTGTGTAGCACAACACGTAGATAAAACGTGCCGTGTGTCACTGCAGTGCATGTTACACGTTAGTCTAGTCCACCCTATACAGACTGAGCGCGCATGCCGGGTGCAGATGATCCTCAGGCTGCAGGGATGCTGCAGCGGACTCCAACATGGCCACCCAAGGATAAATTCACACCGGCTGCGGGAGCTACTCACATGTCCAATTCACGTACTACTACAACTACTTAAAGCTGCGATAAAAACAAATTCATAAATAATTGCTATTTCTTAAATAACAGAGATCCTCTAATGTGCATGACGATGAGCTGGGGAACAAAATGTTCTCCTCACCTGCAGAAGCAGTTTCACTCTCTCGATTGGCGCGACAGCTGTTTTAGAAATGGCAGCAGCAACCCCGCCGGCTAAAAAGTCTTTTGCAAATGATATCGCAGCGTCAGCCATGACCGCTTATATTCAATCCGATTAGATGCACGCTTTAACAAGGGTGAATGGAAAGGAGCTGCAGAGGCCGTTGTGCGCAGACTCCGACAGTCGGCGCAGGTGCAGCATCACTTATCGCGAGAACGAGGCCGAGACATGAGATCTGCACTGGCAGCTGAGCTGCGATTACAGTTTTCATTTGATGGACGCCTTTAGAAAATATGACCCCTAACCAAATAGTACAAGGATGCCACTTCGCAGCACTTGCTGACTGAATGCTAATAGGACACATCACTCTTAACTCTGAGAATATCCTGCTGAAAAATCCAATCTGGTCTGACCTAATACCACTACACAGGCCAAGCTGATCATTTTTGCCAGCTGGTAAGCTATTTTCCATCTTCCTTACTGACTAATCTGATCAGTAAATATTTAAAATGTTCAAATTGCCTTGCTGTTGTTATTTTTTTAAACAACTTGCCAACGATGTCTACGATGCATCTGCAGCAGCAATTTAGAATGCGTTTATTTTCTGCCTTTCTACCACCTCAACCTGTGCTCTGGTAGCTGGTCAGACTAAGCTGGAGTTTCAGCAGGGTTCACAGGCCAAGTGCCTCTCTCAGGACCCCGTAGACCACACAGGCCCACTGCTTCATTCAGCACAGACTCAGGAATACAGCACAACCTGTCTGTCAACAACACAGTTGTTAGATAGTGACATGTCTCTGCTCAAGTAGCTTCTGTGGATTTTGAAAAATTAAGACACTTTTGTACAAGTTACTTTTATTAAACTATAGGTGAAAATACATCTTATATCTTTTAGAAATTAATAATTATTTACAGATGTACAGGAGATGGTTTGAAACATTTCACTGACAATTAAATTCCTGGATACTTAAAATTTGCTATATTGTATAAAAATCCTTAGTGTTTTTTTTTACATTTTAAGCTTTTCAGGCAAAAACAGAGGAACAAACTGCTAAATTTGATCATCTTTCACAAAAAGCATAGCATCCAGTAAGTTGTTTGTGTATCGGGTCTGTACAGGACTGAAGCCATGCTTCTTTATCAAGTTACTGTACTCGACAGCACTCCTCTGCCTCCCTCCGGTCATGCTGAGTGCCTGCAGCAGGGCCCGACTTGGCCTCGTCCTCTCCTCATCCAGCAGAATCTCAGAGAGCAGCAAACCACAGCCTGCATCACAGTAGCACACAAATGGTTCATTCTACTTAATGAATGACCAGTACTACAACTTTGGAATTCTGCAAACCTCCCCTAAGCGGTTATCAGCTACTGTAAATAAAACAGTTGGACCCAATGAACCATGTATGAAAGATTTCAGTATTTATTTAAAGTCAGTCAGTTGATAAAACGTAACCTTTTATCCACTTGGAATGACCCGTTTCATATACTGTAAAGTCGGAACGTATACATTCCCCGTCAGTTTTTGCCCATTTTATTGTCCTGTAGAGTTATTTTTAAATGGATTAAATTGACTTTTTTGGCATCTATCTACACACAATTACCCATAATGACAAAGCAAAAACAGGTTTTTAGAACTTTATTATATATAAATGTATCATAAATCAAAAACTGAACTCTCTCATTTAGATAAGTTTTCAGTCCCTTTATTCAGTACTTTGTAAAAGCAGCTTCTGCAGCAGTTACACCTTCAGGTTTTCTTGGGTAATTTCTCTACAGTCTTTGTGCACATGGATTTGGGTGGTTTCTCCCATTCTTCCTGGCAGATCATCTCAAGCTCAATGGGCTGAATAATTTTTTTTTGTCTTGTCTTATTTGACCACAGAATTATTTTTTTCCTCTCGGAGGCCTTTATGTGCCTGCTATATGCCTTTTACTCAGGACTGGCTTCTATCTAGCCATTCTACCATAAATGCATCAATGCCATTGGGTTCCTGGTCACCTCCCTCACAAAGTTCAACATGTTCCTGGGACATCATGGCTTGGTTTATGTTCCGAGATGCAATGTGAATTATGAGACACAGGTGTACACTTTTCTAAATTGTGTCCAGTAACTTGAATTTGCCACAGGTGGACTTTAGGCAGGTTCTAGTGACTTCTCAATATAATCAAAGCAATCGGGATGCACAAGTGCTCAATTTGGAATGCCTTGTACAAGGGTCTGAATACTTATCTAAATCAGAGATTTTAGCTTGGTTTTTAATAAAAAGTCCTCAAAACATGATTTTGCATTGTCATTACAGGTTATTGTGCGTGGATTATTGGCAAAAAAGGGAATTTAATCAATTCTAAATTAAATCTAAACAATAAAATGTGCAAAAATGGAAGGAGTATGAACACTTTCTGAACCAAGGCGATGTTAATACTGTTAATTAATGCTAATAATACAGCATTATAGACCTAATGATCAGATCAGCAGACATGTTGATCAGCAGACAACAGATGTTCTTACCTGGAGTACATGCCTTGGACAATTTACTCAACAGCTCATGTACTTTCTCATCAGACCAATCATGGAGAATTCGTGCAAGGATATAGAGGTCTGCTTTAGGTAGGTCATCTTTGAAGAAATCTCCTATGCCCACAAAAAGTGACAATGCAAGTATTTTAATATCAGTAACATGATATAACTTAGATACAACTTCAAACATCTTCATATCTAACACATTTATCATACAGTTAAGTGCAAATGTTTGCACCCCACATGCCCTCTCAAGAGAAACGGAGAACATGAACCTCTATCTTGCAATTTAATTACAATTAAATGAATATCAAGAAATTAAACATAAAATGAAATTTCATTAAATTGAACAAATAAGCAAAAAAGAAAACACTCCAACATATAAGGCAAAGATTGGCCCGAAGCTGAATTAGAGATGTTAGGAAGAATATGGGGAAATATTTCCAAGTTGTACAGGGGAAATTAAGAAAATTGGAGGCAGGTATAAAGTCATGGGATGGACAATGGTTATTAGAGAATGTTTATACCATATCTAGAAAGGGAAATGCAAATCTCTGAAGTAATATTTTGATTTGTTCACCATTATTTTAAGATAATCCTACACCATTGGACCATTTTTGCTACTAAAATATAACACAATAAATGTCTTATTGGTGTAAAATATTTAGGGTATGCAAAGGATTGCACGGACCTGCAACAAAGGACACTCTGCTATCCTGCTCTTTAGGCTGAAAGTGACTTCTCATTTCAGTAACTGCTGGCAAGTCAAAAACAATTACAGACAGTTCAGGGTGAGCTTTGGTGAACTCGTATGCCATGGCACCAGTACAGCCTGTGAAAATCAAATACAGAATACAATGACAATCTGGACCAAATCCTTAGTGTGACTAAACTCTGAATGGCAGGAATTCACCAGCACATTTTTTATCTCTCACTGTAACTATATATTTCAAGTCTAAAATGTATACACAACACAGCTACCTCCAACATCGCAGGCTGTTCTGAAGTGCGACAGATCGAATGCTGTGGCCACATCTCTTCCTGTCACTTTAGCAATGCTGTGCATGGCATTCATAAACCACATCACTTTGTCTTTTTTGAAATAGACAGCCTTTAACAAAAAAAAAAAAAGCATATTATGTATATATATTTTTACTGTTCTGTAAGCCAATCCTCAATGTCATCATTTACCTGAAACACATTTTCAGACTTCTTCCCAAGAGCCCTCTCGTGTTGATTAGTGCCCTCCCTGACAGCGCTCTCTAGGTGGGTGAAGAGCGGCCAGATCATGTCGTTGCAGTGCAGGATGTATGCATGCAGAGACAGGGGGCTGTCTGTTACCAGGAACTGTCTGGCCTGCTCTGTGTTGCTATATACTGTGACAATGTACACAATATCATCAGCACAAACACAACAGCACAGCTTCTTTATTTAGCTTCATAGGTGACTACTTTACGATTATTACTTTTCCAACACTCACCAGGCTTATCTTCACATTTGAGCTTATGCAGTAGCCCTAAGGATACAGCAGCATCCAGTAACCTTTCAGTGCCCAGCCATGAGGCATTGATTCGACTGGCTACTTCTTCTGCTGTAAGACCAGAGTCGCTCAGAACATCAAACACACCCAGTTTGGATGCTGTGAACAAAGTCTTGCAGAGAGAGTATAAGGAATTAGAATCCATGTACCATCTGTTCAATCCATATCGTTTTGAAATTAAAAAAAAAAAAAAAAAAAAAAAGGCAGAAATGCTGAAAATCCTGAAATTTCCACATTTTCTAATATTCCATATACCATTTTCCATTCTCAACAATAAACTGGGGAAAAAAAAAGTCTAAAAAGGCACCTTTTAATCTACATATTTAGATATGAGCATTTGAACAGGGAAGATGGGGGAAGATCACTGAAAGGCTTTGCAAAGATGGCATCATTGGAGCCAAATATGGAATAATTTATAAGTTATAATGTTTGATGATGGAATGACATGCACGTCTAAGTTTTTGCCTAGACCGCAACTTGAGAAGGAAATAACCAAGTCTATTGCAACCTGCTAGAAATGTTCAGGTCAATAAATGAGGTGCATTTGCTGAGCCCAAACGTCATTTGTTTAACACTTTTTCTTCCTTTAATTGACCTGGCCACTGCCAATTCCCGAAGGTTGTCATCCACTTGCCCTTTTTACCAGGTCTGAACAGATGAACTGTCAAATTATACACCTGAAATTCAGCATACGTTACAGCATTCTAAAACATGATATGCTTGACAGACTAGATAGCCTCCTAAAATAGAAGTTTGTTTCATAAGCAAGGTAATAAATGGGTTCATTCAGAAAATAAGCTGTTTTTCCTTTTTCCAATTTTTGATTTCAAAACGTATATTTTAATGTACGTACAGATTAATTCGTCACTACAGAAACATTCAAACATGCTACACTTAAATTAATTTCATTTACTCTTTTGGCCAGTCATTTAATAATAAATATAAATACACTTTGAACCTTTGAAGCTTTAAATCCATCCAGCAGTTCCACTATGCTGTGGGGGAAGCCCTCAGTGTTGCTCTTGGTACAATCAGGTCCCACGGAGTCAGAGCTGTTGAAGCTGCTGATGTCTGGATGTATAGTTTTTTCAGGAAGGCAGCTGACGGCAGTGCATGGCCCATCACAATTTGCCAAATCCTTGCGCTTTATCTTATGGGCGGGGCTCTCAGGTGAGCTGTTGTAAATCTTACCCAGCTGTTTGCAGAAGTGATTTAGTGGGAAACCCACCACATTAAGAAAATCTCCTTGCACATATTCCACCAGCATGCCACCCAAAGCCTGGATCCCGTAACCACCAGCCTTGTCCCTGTCAAAGACAGGGCACAGGAATGCAGGACTTTTTTTTTTTTTTTTTTTAACTATAAGAATGTCTTGGTCAGGAAATAATCACTGACCTAGTCCCATAATAAAAACCCATACTAAAATATTACAGTTTGATCTTCTTCATAAAATTAAAGCAAATGTAAATATGGAACTGTACTAAAGGGCACAGATTCAAAGTTCATTGTTTGGCCTGTTCTCATCAAACTAAATCTACATTGCATCAATCAATAGCAAGTATAGAAGCTGAAAAATGAATTTACATTGGCTCTCCACTGTTAATGTATTCCCATAGCATCTCCTCAGACAGCTCTGCAAACTTCACCTTCGTCTCCTCATAAAAGTCCACCACTTTGAGCTCTGTTTCTCCGCCTGAAAAAAAAAACCTCAGCTGACCAGTTGTCAAACACCATCCCGGTAAACATTCAGATTACACTTAACATACCCTCTCTTTCATGACAGAGGACTATGACCACTCCTGTAAATACACTGTGTTCTTTTCCACTTAATCTGCAATGCATGTGTGGGGAGAAAGGACAGTCGTTAAAACAGACATACTATAAAACAGATATTACTCATGTACATTACATTTTTACAACCAGCTTGATTGTTTTCGGGTAAAAGCACCTAGACAGCATGCAGTAGGCATCTTGCTTATCCACGGGCTTCTCCAGAATTAAACCATCCACTGTCTGGAAACAGGAAGAGAGACTACTAAGACATTTATACAATCATTCAGCAAATTTTATTTAACAGAACACACCCTTACTTACCACCACAGTGTCTGCCCCAATCACTATATCTGGGTTTTTCAGGTGTCTCTATGCCCAACACATGTGAAGTTTTACACACACACACACACACACACACACACACACACACACACACACCTTTAGACATTAACACCTAAACAACTGACAACTCTAATTTGAAAAAAGGGGGTGAATTTTTGGAAAAGAAGTAACCGACTCACAAGTGGCATTCTCCGAGCCACTTCCAAGGCCTTCTGCTTTGCCGTTTCCACTGCATATTCATAGGGCGTTTTAAACAAGGCCTTGTCCAAAGTCTCTTTAAACCAAGAGGGAACCACTTCAAATCGTAAACCCTGCATATAGACAGAATGGATAATTGTTCTTGTTCATCACTACATTATTTACCGTAATACTGTTTTAAACTTACTGCGTTGGTCAAAATCTCTCGTCGCCTCGGAGAAGCACTGGCCAGAACAACAAGTTTGCCTTGCAGTTTGGATATGACTGGGTTCAACACCATTTTGTCTTCACAGGTCTAACATTAGAACCAGGACAGTCACTAAGAGATCTGAGCATTTTACATTCCTACAATTCCTAACACAGTGAAAAGCAAAACAACAAATACTCTGGCTCATGAAGCCCAAATCTACAAACCCAGTGATCAAATTATTTGTCAGGCACAGATCTAACATTAGCAATTTTGTAAAATTTGGAAAATACAGCTTGCAGCATTCTGATTAATAGTCTGTTATTAAAAGTCTTAGGGATTAAGCGTGCTGGTGAAGTCCATAGATCCTCCACTTTTTTTCTTTTTTTCTTTTTTTTTTACAGCAGTTTCATGTCCCTGACTCACCAAGGCTACAAACTGAGCGCAGATCACAATGTTAATTAAACTAAATCCATACTGATGCAATCTATCTAAAATATAGCATTTATAATATCGGTGTTACAAATCAGGGCTTCATAACGAACATCAGTGACTACTTGACGATTCCACCACATGCAATTCAATAACTTGTAGTGATATTAAACATACACTTGGCTAATGGCGCTCATATTCCTCTTTAACACTGTATCAAAAGCAAGAAGTAATCTTTCGCGTTTTCGTTATTTACCTGCACCACTATTATCCCGCACCTTTTCGCTTCCACCTCGAAGTTTAACCGGAAGGACGTGGGCGGAGCCTGTCCACGCATGCGCATTAGCAGTATGGCCCTAACCCAGTGATCCACCACCAGGGGAGACAAAAACTATCAATTTCATCTTAAAGCACAAGTTCTCAAGTACCACCTGTTCTACACATTTTAGTGCTATTTCTTCTCAACACACCTGATTGAAGTAATCAGTCAATTAACCGCCCTTCCTGAGTTAAACAGGGACTGTTAGAGCAGGGGAACATTAAAATGTGCAGGCCGGGGTCAGGAGTAGTCCAGGACCAGGGTTGGGTAAATTGTGTGAACTACAGTGACAAATGGTAACGCAGCACCAACAGGGACATCAGAGTCTGAAAAGTTTTGGTTAAAGGAAATGAGTTAGCGCTCTAAAAACTGCTCTTATAGTTATGGATGATGTTGTAGTCAAGGCTGTTATGGGGTTAAGTGATAAACTTAGACCCAGCTATCACTTACTGGTTCCCAGTACAGTACTCTAAAGTTCTGTCAACCTTCAAATTATTTGAACCTCTTCATAACTTTGGACTAATCCTTGATGGTTTAGAGACAGTTCCTCTAACTTTAGAGGAATTTCCTCTGAACCATCACTATACCAACCTGTTACTATACTAATACAGCCCTGACAAGTTCCACGATTATATCAGATGGAAAAAAAACCCTATTATAACAAAATTAACATTCTAGTCTGCTATGACTATCTTTCAACAGTGGGACCAGTGTTATACTTTTCATATTATGTATGAGTTAAATATTTGACTAAATGGTCTTCAGTAAGTAATGACAATACAGTGAGTAATGTTGCACACTGACAAAGTGCAAAGATTCGCTCTTGATGTGGACGGGGTCATGGCTAGGGATGGGCGATACCACCAATTTTCTTTTCGATCCAATTCCAAGTAATGCTAAGGCTAGTACGCAGAAATTGCTAATGATACTGATACTTTAAATACTTTCTATGTACAGAGAAACAGGAAAGCTGCATCATTTCTTTTCACAAGTGTGAAATAGCTCCAAACAAGACTTCATTTCCTTTCTGCCACTGTACTACTGACTAACTCAAAGAATCTGTTTCTCTATACAGTAGGCCTTAGCTTAGCCTTAGCATAGCCTTTCTCTAAACTATGGGAGCAGAGCAAGAAAGTGGAAGGAAAAGTAGCTCATATTCCTTAACAGCAATTTTAAATATAAATTAATTTATGAAATTAAATTAATAAAAATACTATTTAGAGACAGTACCTTTCATAAATTTTGTTTTTATAGGATCAATTCTCAAAACTGGACCATCCGGATTGGACGTTTCCACAATTTGTTACCGATCTGCCCATCCTTAGTCATGACACCTCTCTCCAAACCATAAATTATTTGGTGGGTGAAAGGAGCCATGGGTGATGGTGCCAGAGCGATATCGTATATCGGGTTTACAGCTGTGGAGCTTTTCCTGAGAAATGGAGCGCTAAAGCTGTTGTCTTGTATGTAGCACCTTGGTCCTGGAGAAATGCTGTCTCGTTTCACTGTACACTGTATTACATGTATATGGTTGAAATGACAATAAAAGCCACTTGAACTTGAACATGAATTATGAAAAACCCAATACTTTTAGTATACATTTTAAATATTGTCAGGTTTGTGGGGTGTGGCTGAACACATACGCAGATAGGAGGCAGCAGTAAAAGCAAATGTGTTGGAGGCAAAGGTACAAAATTGGCAAGCAAATTCACAGTCCAAAAAGCAGGCAAAAATTCAGGCGAAGCACAAACAGGATATCAGAGGCAGGACACAAAACCTGAAACAAAGCACGAGGTATAAAAGCTTGGCAATAGCATTTACAGGAGCGCTCAACTAACTAAACTAATGCGTCACAAATACAAAGTGCAAATAATAGTTATTTTAATAATGAGTGCAAGTGTGTTTAGATTGGATGCATCTACAGCCAATTTGCCGTCATGCGACTAAGCCCGGGGGTGTGTCGGCCATCTTGGTTGAGTGCACGTGCTTAAGGGAAATGATCTAGTCCACAAAGAACATACTGCAGGCGGTAGATCCATGACAAATATATAGTTATATAATAATAATATATAATATATTAGATATATTATTAATATAATATTAAAAATATATATAACAAATATATACTATATAATGATAATATTATGTTTATTATGAATATAGCCTATTATATAATAAATAATATATTCAAAGAGCCAGCTATTTTCAGACTGAGACCACGGTCACATTAAGGCAAAAAAAAAAGATATGTGACACTTCAGCATGGCAGTGTGAATGTGGCCCAAATATATCATTCTAAATAGTTTCTTGTGCAGTGGTTTCACATATAGTGTTACCAGTTGTTATGCTGTAACCTCAAACTCTAAGACTGCATAAGCAAATAGCAGGGCAGCAGGCCACCTAAACTATGCCACAATTTTGTGTGTTCATCCTGAAAGGGTGTCTTTCACACTGTTTGAATGTTCTCATGGGTGTGGCCCCACCTTGTGGCTTGCACAGGATGCAATGCATAAAACTTGTTCCTCTTCCACTGCTTGAGCATTCAATGTGCAAGAAAGTGACTAGTCTTATGAAGTGGCAAATATATGCCATATATTTCAGAATTTGAGGATTGTGATCTTATGACATTCCTCAACTGAAGGAGACTTACAAACATGGTACAGTATCCTGAAACAAAACAAGATAAAGGTTTTCCTTGTTTGCATAATGACAATTGGTGGGCCCATCCATCCATTATCTATAGCGCTTTATCCATCTGGGTTGCAGGGAAGCTGGAGCCAATCCCAGCATCTTCGGGCGAGAGGCGGGGTACACCCTGGG
>JAQQZR010000035.1:11358721-11371512 GCA_030068235.1 Notoglanidium macrostoma | reverse complement strand
TATCAGAATATATTTACTGATAGAGACTTCAAAGCACTTATGTAAGTCGCTCTGGATAAGGGCATCTGCCAAATGCCATAAATGTAAATGTAATGTACCATTTAAATAACTCACATAGATCACAGTGATTATACATACTGCAAAAAATTACATCTTTGCAAGTGAAAATATCTTGAATATAGACATCTTTATCTAGTATTTCCTATTATAAGATTACAATAACCAAGTATAAGATTCTTAAACTTATTTCTAGACATTTTTATTAATTGCAAGCTCTTTTTCTAATATTGGCAGATAATTTTGCTAATTTTAAGCATTATTTCTAGAAGGTAGGGAAGTTATCTGCCAATAGAATAAGAAAATTTAAAGCTTGAAATTAGCAGCAATGTCTATAAATAAGTTTAATAATCCTATATTTGGTATATGGTAACCTTATAATAGGAAACAATAGATAAATTCCACTATATTCAAAATATTTTCATTTTGCCATTTTTGTAATGTACTTGTAATGTGTTTTTCATGCCTAGTTTGGCCCTGCCTTTAAATACTAATAAAATAGAGGCATCATCATTTTGAATATTAGGTTTATGTCAATGACAGTAAAAGGATTGAATGTGCAGTGTTGGGGGTGAGCTCTGTATTACAAAAAGCAAAAATATATCTACTGACAATTGGATGACTGTTGAATATGCTTCTTCACTGTTTATGAAATTTCTGTGCCAGTTCTGATACTTGATCTGAATTGAGTGCTCATATTATTAATATGTTTTTTTAAACAAATAGATACACGGTACTCTCTACAATGTGGGATTTTATTGTAGACAAACAATATTAATAAATCCATAAAAATGCACTGTAATGTAATTGTTTATGTGAAAAGGTTTAGTTGTCTTGGTCTTATGAATGAGGGCAAAAGAACCTTGTAATCCTTACCAAAGAAATGTGTGTGTTACAGAGGCATGTACAACACAATTGCCATCAATTATACAATCATATAGAAAGCATGATTGATGTTCTGATGATATTTTACACAGATCTAAGTAAAAAGTTAGGTTAAGGTAGTCATTCTCCATAGCATTTAATGAAAGCCAAAATGTGCCGTTCTTGGCTCGCAGGTGAAATGTTGCTTATTTGTTAGAATAAATATTCTAGCTAGGCTCAATTTAGAAGTACTACAAGAGTACAAAAAGCCCACATGTCAGTTTAATATATAAAAGATCAGGCATTAGTATTTTAGTATCAGTATCTAAAATTAAGACATACATGCTGAATTATTAAATCGAGTTAAGTGCTTTTTACATCCAGGATAAAAGAAGTAATGTGCATATGCACATATACATTTTATTAGTCCCTTTTATGAACCTATTTTGCAGTTACACAACATAAACATACATTTCATATATTAAAAATATGCATTTCACAACATTTGCTTATTATTTTTACAGTAAAATCTGTACTATACTATCCATAAACTCTCTCAGGTGATGGAATCTATATGATTCACTACAAAAGGCATATAAATCTGTCGTCTGTAGATGATGAGGCATTTGATCATAGAGTGAAGGTTAACAAACATGTGATAAGTGCCTATGTTGTGAAAAATGTAGAAAAATGTGAATCCAATGAGGCAGTGCTCTTTGACATAAAACAGAATCTATTAACATTAACATAATCTATGAGTTTGAATGAATATACTGCTGACCCAGTGCATGGAAATATGGACGGCGCACATCGAGGACATGATTCTCTGGCCATACTACTCGGCCTCTTGCCTTGAGCGGAAGCATGCTTTTTCTGTCACTCATCTCCACTCTTCTCAGAGCCTGTTCCTATGGTCAGCTCATAGCAGGGTTCGGTGCTTGGCTCCGGAGAGAGCTGGCTGAAGTCAAAGCCTTTGTTCCCAGACGCCATGTGCTTACGGTTACGGGCTCCTGGCTGGTACAGCTGCATCGCAGGTCGGTCCTGTTCCCAAGACAATGTTGAGACACAGAAGACAAGAGCAAGGGACTCATTTTATTTCTCTGTGACTGCAGTAAGCCCTTCACAAAGCCCTAATTTTCCAGAACAGAAATACTCTCTGGCTCTGATCAGTGTCCTACCAATGTATTTAACTTTAGAATAGCACACGATATGTTTTTGACAGCAAAAGCTCTATAATATCCTGAAATATATAATTATATGGTTTGGATGTATGGAAATTAAAAATGGATGGTTTTGGCCTCGTGCTTGGTTCCAAATTGAAATGACTATTTTCAGTTCTCAAAACTTAGTTTTATGTTGTGGCATTTGCTGTCAAGAGTGAGGCCTAGCATGGTAAGGTGTGGGGCCTCCCAGCGTAAATCAGTGTGGTATCCCCTCCCCCTGGGTAGAAAGGCTCAAAGGCTAGCTGTACCTTGGCTGGCAGAGCCTCTCTTATCTGGTCTGGCCCCTCAGACTGGGAGGTCCTTTTCTCCTGATGCACTAATACAGACTGAGAGACATGTTGCCTTCCATCAATCATCAGCCCAAAATTGCCAACAGCTAAATTCACAGCTAACTTCCTCGACAGCACATCGGCATTCACAACACAAGCCTGGGCTGCAATACAGACCCCAGGAGGGAGGAGGATTTGTATTGCAAACCCACTGACATAATGAAACTTCAAGACAATGACTGTGATGAAAAGTCAAACGGAAACCTGTGCTAGTCACTGTAACATTGTCTGCACTATATAGCTGGGTGTTGGGCAAATGGACTGATGAATATTTTTGGTTTATGCTCAGAATGCCATGACATGTGCTTGTGTTGTCCTTAAGCAATGTGATGTATCCTTAAGTAATGTAAAGTGATGTCCTTAATGAATAACCTCATGAAGTTTCGTACATTTTTTTGCTAAACACTCACTAGATTATTCATACACTGACAGCACTAGAGCCTGTTGTTTGCAGTTCATAGACTGTGGATGAGTCACTGATGTTTTAACAGCTATTGCTCACCTTATTACGTATGCGTTCCTTCCTGCTCCCCATGTCATCCCGGTCCTCTTTGCTTGACTTGTCCCCCATCTCAGGGCAGTAGGAGTAGCCATGGTGGTGGCCATCTTTCTTTGCTCGGTCGTGGCAGTAGCCTTTACCCCATTTGGTTTCCTCCTTGCGGCGCATGAACTTGTCAAACTCAAAGTGATGCCGCTGCCGCTTGCGCTCCTCTTCTCGGCCCCTCTGGTCTTTATCTCTCTGTCTGCGGCTGTGGCCATCACGCTGCTCTTTATCGCTTTCCAGCTGAATTCTACTGTAGAGCAGAATCCCATAAAAGCACAAACATACTCACATCAGTTCTTAAGATGGTGTGACTGAATGCTCAAATTACATTCACACATCTATTCAAATATGAAGCATGAAAACTTTTCGTACTTGTCTTTAGGTTCCTTTGCCTTGGTGTGGCCTGTGGATTTCTCCCACTTGTTCCTCTCGGTCTCTCCACTGTCTCCTTTGTCTTTCAGTCTGTCTGATTCTACTTCATCATCCCGGTCACATTTCTTCAAAAGCTACAGAAGCATCAGTATTATGATTAAAACTACATATCTGATTTTCAGTGGGTGACAAATTGCTGACAAAATAGCCTTGCTGGCAAAGAACATCTAAATCAAGAATTTGAAAGAGGAAGTGGTTAGACCTTGATTTTAATATCCTTTTCAGAGAGCTTCTTTTGCTTCTCTGCCTCTTTGCGTTTTCGTCTCTCCTCTTCTCTTCGTTTCCTTTTCTCCTCTTCCCTTTGCCGTTTCTTCTCCAGTTCTCGACGTCTCCTCTCCTCCCTTTTTTCCTCACGAATTCTCTGTGTTTAAAAAAACAAAACAAAACAAAACATAAAAATCGGCTAAAAGTGTCCACACAGCACTCATACATTTATTTAAGAAAAACTCAGAATAGCTCCTATATCTCAACCTGTTTCTCCAACTTCTTGTTCTTAATGTATTCCAGAAGTGGTGTTGTCCTTTTAGCTGAAATCAAGTGAAATGCAAAAATTAATCATGAATCATTTTACAATTAATCATTTTACAAGAACAAGAGTTACCTACCACTGAATAGAAGATGAGCTTCAACTTGCACTGTAGCACATATTAAAAAGTACAAGGGAAACCCCCATCAGTTTAGCTATGTATGGTGCCAAAATAGACGTGTATATCTACCTATGAGCTCTCTTGTTTTAGCCTCAATTTCTCCCAACAGTGTTTCTGGGTTGGCCATTGACTTCTCCTCATCACAAGAGTAGTTCTCCAGAAATCGTTTGTATTCTGGATCTATCAGAAAAAAACAAGCCTTTGGATTTCTGCATATTAAATAAATAAATAAATAAATAAAACCCCATAAACGTTCAATGAATGTATTTTTCAACAATCACAAATACCTTCTTCAATGCTTCCTGCTTTGGCATCTTTCTTCTTCAGCTTCTTCTTGGAAACTTTCTGAAAAGGTGCAAATTCTACAATGGCTGGATACTCTTGACCTAAATGAAAGGCAGACAAAGACATTATTCATATTATCATTTTAGTTACTGATGTGAAGGTGGGTTCAGGTTTAGAGTTGAAAAGCCAGAATCAATAAGCTGTCACTACTGCGTCTTTGAGCAAGGTCTAGAACACTCAAAATTCCTGATTGGCAGTTTTTTTGTATAAATGTGTCTGCTTTTATACAAAATATGTATGTACGGTCTTACCTTTATTATCAATAAAAACATAACCATCAAAACGATCTCTGAAGAGAACAATATCCTCTGGGTTTTTAAAGTTGATGTATGCTCTGGAGAAAAGATGTGGATACAGGCTGCAGAAAAAAACCCAAACATGTTTATTAAAGATATATTCTGTAAAGAATAATTTCCCCAAAATCTTCTACACCATACATTTACCAGAATCCAAATACCTTTGATCAGCAGGAAAGAACTCAAAGTAGTCATAGGAAGGCAGCGGACTCAGATGTTCCTCAAGCTGGTCTTTTGATAGGCTGGGTGGAAGACGTCGAATCACAACCTAGAAAAGTGAGCTGTGTGTCATTTTTACAGCAAACTACCAAGTACTCTACTAAAACCTCCAGTGATTAAATTGCTCTACAGTATGAATTTATGTCAGCCATACTTACATTAACACTTTAGTTGGGTCCTTAAACTTCTTAAACTTTCACAACTTGTCTCCCAAGACCTCACATTCTTCATTCATGTAACTGCATACCTTTTCATTTAGTTACTAAATAATATTATATTTTAAGATGAATAACTGAATATATATTGGCCAACCACTTTATTAGAAACACTAGTACGTCTGCACATTCCTGCAGTTATATAATCAGCCAAGCATGTGGCAGCAGTGTATTGCAAAAAAAAAAAATCATGTAAATGCAGGTCAAGAGCTTCATGTAACATTCACACCAAACACCAGAATAAAGAAAAAGTGTGTGTCTCTTTGACTTTGACTGTGGCATGGTTGTTGGTAGGAGATGGGCTGGTTTGAGTACTTCAGAAACTGCTGATCTGGGATTTACACACAACAGTATCTAGAGTATTCAAAGAATGGTGTAAAAAACACAAAACATTGACTGAATGACAGTTCTGTGGGTGGAAAAACGTTGCAAAAAACAATAGCCAGGTTGGTTAAAGCTGCCAGGAAGGATTCAGTAACTCAAATAATCACTTTATACAACTGTGTTCAGAATAAAAGCATCTCAGAACACATATCAGATCAGAGTGGCACCTGATGTGGGCCTCTGCTGTTGCAGCTCATCTAACTCAAGGTTTGATGTGTTGTGCATGCTGAGATGCTTATCCACTCACCACAGTTGTAAAGAGTGATTATTTGAGTTATTATAGCCTTCCTGCCAGATCAGACCAGCCTCATAATGCTCCTCTGATCACTCTCTTCACCAAGTTGTCTCAGCCTGCAGACCCTCTGGCCACAGGATGTTTTTTCTCACCATTTGATGTAAACTTTAGAGACCGTTGTTGTGGGTGAAAATCCCAAGAGATCAGCAGTTTCTGAAATATGCAAACAAGCCCATCTGCTGCCAACATCCAAGTCACGGTCAACTTCACAGAGATCACATTTTTTCTGCATTCTGCTGAAGATGCGATTCTTCATTCTGATGTGAACATTAACTGAAGCCCTTGACGTGTGTCTGCATGATTTTTTGCATTGTACTGCTGCCACATGATTGGCTGATATTGGCATAAATATGCAGGTGTTCCTAATAAAGTGATGGTGAGTGTAAGGTGAGACTTTAAGGGGTTAATAAACACTGGGGTCTTTTGTGTTGTTGTTGTATAACAGCTTTGGATGAGAAGATTGCAAAATATCCAAGGTCACGTGTAGATTTGATTGCATCACAATTCTTTCACAGCAAACATAACTCTCCTGATGGCAAGTATGTGTGTGTGGTAAACATCCTATACAGTAGCCTACTTGACGCATTTACATTACAGACTTGCTCAGTTGCCTTGAACGAAAATGCAAGGCAGCTTTATAAACAGCAGACATCTAAATAAATCGATGCGTCTTTAAAATGTAATCAATCGCATCGACAAAATGTTATTTATTTTTGCCAATTTAAACAATTCATAGGATACCACTTACTTATTTTGCACACTTTATTAAATGCACCGTCGTAATGATCTTTACTTCAGATGGTTTGTGTGGTTTGAGGAACACGGTTCCTGCGCCTCTCCCGGTGCGCTGTCTGTGGTGCTGAATCCTCCTCCATCAGGAACCGGACGGCGCACAGTTAACACACCCGTAACATGAGCGTCGTCTGTTGACCTACCTTGGTGAAGATTTCCTTTTTCTCCTCTTTGTGCTTCAAATTGGCCGTGGCGCAGTCCTGCTCCCTCTGAGCGTCCCTCAGCTGTATCTCGACGACGCCTCTCTCTCTGCTTCCCGTTGACGACTCCTTTTCAGCCCTCATCTCTCCATTTCTCCTCTTCGCTCTCGGAATCCGAAACCTCTCGCGAGAATTCAGTGTCCAAACACCACGAGAGTTGGAGAGTCAAACTGTGGCGCCATTATATTTCTCTTTTTTGCGCCTCTTAAATTCGACTTCCTTGTTATATTATAATTAATGTATACGGCACAGTAATGCGCAAGTAGTCATTAATATGCCCAAATAGACGTAAAAGTTAATCTAACGGAGATCAGTGGTTGAGAGCGTCTCCCAGGCAACACTAACAAAGTGTCGTTCATTAGGTTCACAGAAGCGCGACGGTTTTTACCGCTTTCCGGCAGGTGTCTCGCTGCCCTCGGAGTCGCTGGAGTCGCTGGGCCTCGGTGCGAAAGGACTGGCTGTACTCATCGCGCTCCACGCGTCTGGGCTTTCAGGCTGCTGACTTGCCAAGCGGCCGTAATAATCCCGACTAGGCACTGCAATAAACACCACGACTGGTTTAGGGGAAAATACAAGTTACACACAAACCACAATGCACTAAATAGTACTGCACTAATAGTGGTACAGTTAAATACAAACGCTACATGGAACAAATGAAGAAGACATCATTTATTTCATAAGACAGATAGCTAGGTGGTGTTCACAGTTCCTTTCTTATTACAAGTTGGTAAAATAGTGAATGCTAAGATATTAACGTACGGGTTTCTCTTTCTGAGAGTGAAAAATAACCTATTCATAAACTGGGTGCTTACTCTGTACATATTTACATTTACATTTATGGCATTTGGCAGACGCCCTTATCCAGAGCAACTTACATAAGTGCTTTGAAGTCTCTGTCAGTAAATATATTCTGATACTGGCTCACTAGGATCTGGGCTAAGACTACCATCACACTAAAAACTGTTTTTGAATATTAAAGTGAAGAATAAGTACTAGTCTAAGTACTTCCGAAAGAGGTAGGTCTTTAGCCGTCGTCTGAAGACACCCAGTATATATAGCCACATATATAGCCTATATACAGGGTTGGGAGGGTTACTTTAAAGAAGTATTCTGATCCAGTTACTGATTACCTGCTAAAAATGCAGTCAGTAACTTAATCTAATTACCACAACATTAAAGTAGTGTAACTGATTACTTTCTATTACTTTTGGATTACCTCAATACCAGTTATGTGGTCGATGACAGCAGTTTCACAACTGAAATTTATAACTTGCACAGTACTGTGATGTTCCCTTTTCTGATTTAAAGCCAAAGTAATGGCGAATAATATAATTTTATAATATATACATTTTTATAAAATAATAATGAATAATTTTGACTAAGATTAGCTATGATTTCACTGGAGACCAGAGTGGTGATGTGAGACTCGTGGAGTGTGCTTATAGTATCGTCCTTATTTAAGGCTGCATTTCCGATTATTTTGATGATCAAATCTGTTTTTCTATTTAATAATAATTCTATTTCCTCAAAAACATATTACATACAAAATATTTAAAATATATTTATTTGCAGCATTTTAATCAGCACTACTACAGAACTTTTCAACTGAGCCTAATTAAATAGCACTAATTACAACATTGTGATATTTACCAGATAATCTGTCACAGCATGAGAATATTATCAAATGCTCACGACAACCAAATGAGACACTCCGAATAACTCAAGACGACGGGATGTACATCGTGTTCTGCTTATCACTTTAATCACTTACCACACTGTTTGCAGCTGTTTACAGACAAATTCAAAATAAAGATAAATTAAATATCAGCTGCCTGTTTCTCTCAATGAAACTCTCCGAGGCTAAGTTCATTTTGCTTGCAGTGTGCGCGCGAGGCGAATCATTCTCAGTGTGCGGAATCGATTAGTTTTCAATGCCCGAGATTAGTGAATCGACTCTTTTGGTGATCAACTTGTGAACCGAAAGCAGGATGGAGTCTTGACACAAAACATACATACAGTAATATATTGTGTATGCTAAGAATATACAGTCGTCAGGCTAGTTTACCTTTTTACTTTTTAAGCTAACTGAATCATATAGCTTCACTACTTGCAGCCCATTAAAACATAACAAAGCTGTTCTGGACAATTCAAGCAGGTACATCACTCTGCTCCTCACATTCCCACAAACGAATGATACCACTCACATTAAAACAGGAGTTATGTCATGAGGCCAGCAAGGTAGTGTACTGTACTTAGTTTCATACAGAGTCATACTGATGTTTCTGCTCCGCCATTTCACTCAAATGTGTTTTTATGAAGTGACATAGCACGTGCTTCCTAACGCAGTTCAACTAATAATGAAATTATTGGCAATTATTATGGACTTTTATTGATTTTGTTCATTAGTTGTCGCAGTCATTATGTATTTTAAATTTCTAATCCTGTAAATAATCCCCATTATTATTAAACGTATCAGTAGTCTGATTTCAGATTTCCCCCCTGTAACTATACAGTTACAGAACGTTACCTTTTTTGTATCCTAATTACGTAACGCCCGCCCATGTATTCCATTACTCCCCAAGCCTGCCTATATAAAATAGACATGCTTTTACTGACATTATCATTTACGTTATAACTCTTACTGCATTCAATTAAAGTCATTTTGACAAACGTCTTTAGGTTCTTCCTAAAGTGTTTCTGGTGACTCATGTTTATGCCATTGGATTGATGGAGTGTTGCAAAAAAGGACATTTCATTTCTAATCCTCTGGATTTATTATAATTTGTTTTGTCAGATAAATTGAAAAGGACATTTTTTACTTTCCACCCAGAGTCGATGGGGAACGCAAAATGTTGCAATCAACGTTATGCTGATGCTTTATTGTGACATACAGTTAAATTGGTGGTTATATAGTATTAAAATAGTACCAGGTCTCGTTCAAAAACTTCTGGCGTGAACCAAGAGCAGTTCACTGTAAATTGTCAAGAAAGCAGATAGATATTCTTAAACGAGTAACATTTCCGATATTATAAACAATCTAACTCAGAAAATTGCCCTCACAGAAGGAGACTGTTTCCCCCAGTCTTACCTGTGAGAAAAGTCTCTTTGCAGTGCGCGCCGGTGTCCACGTGCAGTCTGGTTGAAGGTCTCTCCGGCGTGGACACGGAGCTTTTGACACTCGGTAAGAACGTGGAGCAGGTGTCCAGATCCCCACACACATGCTCATGAGTGTATGTGATGTTGGCTTTAGAAGGGGTGCAGCCCATCTCCGGTACTCCTACTGGACACCTCTCATGTTCCAGACATCAGGGTAGGGTCCAACTCTGCTCTCAGTCAGCTGCTGTTCCCCCACCGTGACTGAGCTGAAGAGCCAGGACGTTAGATTTCAGTGAAGAGGCGGCGTCTTTACTGAAGGAGTGAGGGGTCGTGGCAAAAAAACCCACTCACTATCGCTCGACCGATTTAAAAGAGATTGCAGAGAGAGTCCTTTGATTTACATTTTGGTTCATGCTTATCATTAGTTAGAAATATTTTAAGTGTCTAACAGATCTAGACTAAGTGCATAAATATATCCCAGGAGTAACAGAAGTTTTGTAAACTTACTCACTAACCTCACTCTTAAGAAACCACTTGATCCTGATCAGGGTCACATTGAATCTTTTTAACACTAGGCACTGGAGAAATCACCCTGGATTGGATACCATTCCTTCACAGGGCACCACAGGCAATATACTGTAGTAAATACAACTACCTGCATGTTTTTGGTTTTGAGGGTCCCCACACAAACACAGGACATGCACAAAAACAGCACATATACAGCAACCTGAGCTCAGGATAAAACCCAGGACTCAGGAGCTGTGAGACGGCATCACTACCTACTGCACCACTGCGCCACGAGGCAACAAACTGCCAGCAGAGAACTCTTAAGTCTGTAACAATCCAATCTTTCTGTTAATAGTCTTTATGAGATGCCTTTTAATAAAGAAGAAAAAACCACCAATGACAATGTATAAAAATATTGACACAGGGATTATTGTAGGAAGTGTTTTTCCCCCAGTCTGAAACCGTTTTGCATTCAGCTCAGCATATTTATTTGTAGTAAAAATCCACATGGGTGCAAAATACAAAGTCACCATAGATTTTGATGGTTCATGTGAGGTCTTCCTCAGAGCAGCTTGGTCATTTGCAAATACTTATTTCTTGCTATTTTCTCCAGAACCTATCAGCACTCAGGTTCAGTACAGTCATCACGTGCTGGTATCAGACATGGAGGTCTCTAGCATCATGTCGCTTTCGCGCAAATCACATTCTAAGAGGAAGCGCTGGAAGGCTTCTGCAGGTGGCGTTTCCAGGGACATGACGCTGCTCTCCTCCAGAGGCTGTGCCTGATTTTCACTCTCTTCTGCTGAACTGCTAAGTATCTTCTTTAAGGCTGTTGTGCTGGGGACCATCTTTACTTTGTCCTTGATATCTGTTCCTGTGTCGAAAAAACCCAATTAGTTTTGAGCACAATGGTACACCGTAGAAGCAACAACTTTTGGCTCATTTAGTGAGAGGCAATAACTTACCTATATATGCATCAGAGTCACCAATATACATCTCAATACAGTGGCCAAGCATTGTAACAGAAAATGTGTCATCCCTTTTCAGACCAAGTGCCTGAAATTTAATAATAATAATAATAAATAACCCTTATGCTCACTGAAAATATAATTTTTTTACCCTGTAATGACAAGAACATTTGCATCTAAGAGAGCAGCTGGATCACTTACAGTGTGAAAATAGTCAATGGCACTTTCAAAGTCCCCCATAAGGCTGTGCACGTAGCCGATAGCGGAGTAGGTGGATGCATGCTGGGGGACGAGGACTAGAGCCTGCCGATGGTATTCCAGAGCTTGCTCATATTTCCTGGGAAAATAAAAACAGTTAAACAAAGATTTTTATGAATTAGCAACTACATCATTTATATGAACAGAATATAGTCCATAAAACAGCCATGATGAGTGTGAAGTGTTCATTTATCCTATTTTTTTAAGCAAATGATGCAAATGTATTTATTTTGTAACAGTACAATGAAATCTGACTTCGGTTCTTCTTTTACTATGTTTTGATCAACAATCACTGGTCTAACTTTCTGCAAAAGACTTTCTACAAGAGACAAAAAACCACCTCATTCCAAAATAAACACTTGGAGAAATTGTGAAGAGCATGGTCTCCAAGTCTGAATTGCAAGTGGAAATGAATAATTCATTGTGCACTGTAATGACAATATAGACTATTTATGCAGTACAATACTCTATTTATGCAGAGAGACAGGAGGAGGACTAGAGAAGCACAGAGAATAAACAGCACAAGAGGGATTCAGTATGCCCAATGCTTCTGAAAGCTCTTCATTAAACATTAGCACTCTGGATAATTTTAGAAGCCTGTCCTTTTCAGGTAATTTCCTAGTTGGAGCATCTCTGTGTGCGGTGCTTAGAGATAATATCGCCTATTGATGAGGTATTTTGCAAAATAAGAGCGGCGCCGTTGCAAGGGTTTGTAAACATGGTTAAATTAGCAGTAATTAAGTAATTATGCATTATTGAGACAATATAGAAAACAAAAACAAAAAAAACAAAAAAACAAAAACAGGTTTTCCAGTAAATATTTTAACCAGTGTTTAGGAATAACACAAAAAAAGCCTGAGACGTTGCAGTTTTGGCATTTAACTTACTTTAGCTTTCGACACACATGACCTAGATTGTTTAACAATGGCTCCCATTTGTCCACTGTGACCTAGAGGAGAGGGGAAACATGTTTACTTAATGACAGTGTGCAACATACACTCCATAGTACACTTTTCATACAAAGTAATCAATTGCACACTTACATTTGTTCATAGAGCTGACATGTTTATCTAATGTGACTTACAAGTGAGAGGTTAAAAGTGAGTAGGTGAGGGTTTAA